>OZ023208.1:47287304-47887304 GCA_963995525.1 Escarpia spicata
ATCGGCCGTTGTCACCAATACACCCACGCCGAATGAGAACCAAATACACACCGGAGGTAATGTCGTTAAATGACAGTAAAACTTGTGGTCGATGAGCTCAGTGACAGTGGCTGGATCAACCAGATAAACAGATCACACATGACTGCTACCTGTGATTCATATTTGACCATATCTTTTTTACATACCGAAGTTTTACAAGTTACATTATATGTATTTTTTAAACACACGCCGTACGTAGTGATAAGAATCAACAGCGTCGATTGTGTTGCTTTAATAAAACGGTAACTGAATTAACTTTGTCAATTCATTATTGTATTATATATTCATAATTTGTTTTTGCTTTGTTTGGTAACCTAATAACGTTAGCGTAGTCATGCCAAATAAATAGGCCAGGCTAAGAAACAAAACGGCAACATATCAAACATGCACCAAACGCACTTCTACCATATTTGCACTGTTCACTGTGCAGTTCAAGTGCAGCTCAGATTACAACTCATTACCAGCAAATATATACCTAAGCATACCATTGCATAGTAAGCCAACAGCAAATCCAGAACGCAATAACGTATGCTGCAAAAACATCATACATGCTATGGCAATTAACGATGACACGACTATGATGCTAAATACTCGTCTCGTGCCACTGCTCTTATGCGACGACTATGATGCTACCGTTGCTACAGCTACGGTACTAAGGCTACGATGCTACTTCTATGATGCTATGGCAATGACGCTATGGCTCTGATGATACAGCCAAACACTATACAACGCCATTACTATAATCTGACGTATGTTCCATCCTGAACCCAAGTCTAGTCCTGCCAGCCGCACGCCAGCTACAACCTACCCATTCTCCCGCTAATCCTTTCCAGGCTGTTTAAATCGTCCTCGCCTACACTGACTGCCTTTAGGTACTTAATGCCAGCTGTCAATATTGTTCTTATTTAAGTTGTTATCCTTTCTTTGCGAAATCACGCATTTCCAGAGGTCTTCATTGTTAACACTATTTATTTTATGGGTGGTAAATGTTCAAATTGATATTCAAAGTGCAGATTTGCAGACTTTAATCACTCGAGCAATCAGTTTTTTTTAGCCAGATTGCGGTTTGAAATGTGGGGCGTGGTGGCGTAGTCTTTAGAACATCGGACTTCCAATCAAGACATTCCGGGTACAAAACCTCTTGTTGCCCTTTGAGCCTTGGGTTGGTTCACTCCACATTGCTCCAGTTCACTCAGCTGTATAAATGAGTGCATGTATGTTTTTAAATATTGACGGATATTTTGTACGAACATTAATGGTATTCGCGCAGTAATTGTACCATAGCTGATTGCTTCCGAAATAAGTCGTGATGGTGCTCGAATGAACGAGTCTGCCACGGAGTGAAGTGTAAATCAGTTTGATCTGTTTTAATGACTGGACACTGCTGTATATGACAATTAATCCAACTTTACATTTTAAGTTGGTCTTACTATAGACAAACAAACCTAGGTGAAATGACTTTGTACTACAAAAATACAACCAGCTACAATTCTCCACATATTTCACAATGTTGACGCACACTGTTGCGATGTCGCCAGAAACTTCTCGTGTGTAACACAATCTGCAATCTCCCCAGCTCATTAAGACCGATGGCGACGGTAAACTCAGTAGATGTCGGTTACATTGATTAGTTTATCGCCCATTATCCCTCTTTGCGTTGAGTTTTTATTTTCTGTAAACTGTTATTGTGTCGCACTAATAGTCACCCGACCCTGCAAGCCTGTTGTTGCTTCCGTCACAAATAGACGGAACACTCATCCGACGTATTGAGTGCAACTTTGTCACCGCTCAGTCATCACGCAATAAAGTTCATAGACCCATTTTGTACAGCTTCTTCTGTCCGCCTGACACGTACCCTTGCGGCGTAGGAGCCCTTAAACAAGAAACAGTACACAGTAGCTGGGGGACGTACTACAAACAATTCAGATATGTATTAATGTATTTGAATTGTACAGTGACAGTGGCAGTTGTCTTTAATAATATTCTCTACCCATAGGCGGATACTGTCGACTTGGGTGGCACGTGCCCGTCTAAACCTTTGCAATGTGACGTGCCCATAAACGTTTTTGAATGGGCCCTCGTGACCGTGCCCCTTAGATCCTTTGAAAACCGCCACCGGTCAAGTTACAAAAAGTTGAAGTTATGCAGACGCAGCTGCGAAAACAATCAACAGCTCTCGCCCACAAAATACACAATATTATTGCATGCACATGTAAAATTTCCACACATGTAAAGTTTTACGAGCAAGATATATATAAATAACACATTGAAGTATCCTAAAACGAAAACTAAACATAACACATAAACAGAGAATTGACTAAATGTTAAGTTTTTCCGAGCATACCCTGTGGCCTAAAAATTATCAAACTCAAGCACTCCCAGAACATCAGAAAACGGCATTAGTATGTCAATATTTGCCACCACTCGCACCCAAATCTACAGCTCTACTAACACATCATGAGTGCAGCATTCAGGACAGCAACGGCTGAAGGTACAAATTACTTCTTATATACATTCTTTCGTGCAAGAGGAACTTCAATACACCTGCCAGATGGAAGTTTCTGAAATGCTTAGTTAAGTGGATGGGCATGATCACTGAAAATGTGAAATGCCTGGCAAGGGCAGGGTCGTAGAGAGTAGACAAATGATTTTACGGAGGTTAAAGTCACGGCGGCGCGGCAGCGAAAAAGTTTCTACACCATTTTGGTTCGGCTGCCAGTGGAGGCTTTTGTGTCCCCCCCCCCAGACTATCCTTTCTGGATCCGCCCTTGCTACCTATCCTCGTGTATGAGCTTTTGCGCGTGCATGAGTGCGTGCGTGCGTGCGTGTATTTAGCCGTTTGTGTGCATGCAAGACGTCACAGAGATATAATCTTTGGCCAAGACGAACTTTCACTCCACAACCAAAACATAAACTAGTAGCGAAGTTGACGGTAGGTGCTTTGACATTTAACTTCATACAGTCCTGTCTTTGGCTGACACGCTGCTGGTTCCCCATTGCATAGGATATATGTTTAGATTATGTTTTTCTGGTCTGGGAAGGCTCTGGATGAGACTAGAAAAGCAGGAGTAGACTTTGCCATCCACACCACTCTCGTCAGGAAGCCGAAATCCCTCCCCAGGGAAAAACCCACCTGCCACTCATCAGCGCTTACGCCCGAACCATGATTTACTCCCAGGAACAGAAAGAGCTCTTCTACCAGAACCTTCCCAAGTACTTTTTATGTTTTTTGTTAAATATCTATCTGAATGACTGGAACAAAATGCTGCAGTGAAAATTACTGTATATTATGTATATATTGTATTCTTATTTTTCACAAAGCTTCATAACATGAAACATAATTGATGGTGCACGACTACATGTTGATAGGTTTATATGCATAAAGGGGAGAAGAAGCACAGGCAATTGTAAATGCTTGTCAACTGAGATTTGAAGCCATGAGTCAATTACATGGGATAAACTAACACTAACTGATCTCTTGATCAGCTATAGTGGCTCCAGATGTTCGGAAACCACCAGTTCGCTTGTATTTTTGATTTTTGTGGTAGACATAATTGCCTTGTTTTAAGATAATGACTGAATTGTAGTCAATTACAATATGTTCAGAGGTTCAGATACGTTGAAATGTAGTATCAAAGTACTTAACAATACGTGACAAAAAATTTCAGAATACTTTGTATTTGTACATGAGTTTTTTTCATAAAGTCATTGTACTTGCCTGTATATTTAGACGAGTGCTTGTATTTGTACTTGAACCTAGCAAAATTGAAAAGTACTTGTACTTAAGTATATTGTGAATGTACTTGATCCATCCCTGCTGAAAAAGTAGCACCAAGATTGGTTCAACGAGAACAATGCACAGATTGACAGCCTCCTCAGACAGAAGCAGGAAGCTGTCACAAGCTGGCTCAGTGACAAGCAGTCGTTCTCCAAGCACGATCGCGTAAACCACCTCCGTAGCAAAGTTCAGACTGAGCTCCGGAGGATGTAGGTCCAGTGGTGGGAAGCGAAGGCTGCAGAACTGCAACAATACGCTGACAACACCAAGATGTTCTCTGCCGGACTGAAGACTGTGTATGGTCCCTCTTCCAACTTCATGGCACCTGTTCGCTCCTCCGATGGCACACTCCTGACTGAGAAGAGCGATGTTGTGCAGCGATGGACCGATCATTCCAGTCAGCTGCTGAACAGACCTTCTCAGATTGATCAGCAGATAATTCAGGACCTGCCCCAGCGCCCAGTCATTACATTTCTACATGACCCCCACCCCACCCCCTACGCGGGAAACCCAGAAAACAGCTACAGCCAGGAAAAGCATTAGGCGCAGATGGAAAGGAAAGAGGGAGATGAAGCCATCGTCGTTAAACTCACCAAGCTGATGGAGCTATTTTGGGAGGAAGGCTCTGTTCCACAGGACTTCAAGGATGCCAACATCATCCACCTCTACAAGAACAAAGGCGACGAGTCTTACTGCGATAACCACAGGGGCATCTCACTCTTGAGCATAGCAGGGACGAACTTGGCCCGCATCATTCTAAAACGCATCACATGCCACTTGCTGGATGATGTCGTCTCGGAGAGCCAGTGCGGATTCAGAAGAAAGCGGGGACAGTGGACATGGTCTTCTTTGTTCGGCAGATCCGAGAGAAATGTTGTGAGCTGAACCAAAGCCGCTACGTACTCTTTGTGGACTTGACCAAGGCATTTGACACCGTCAGCCGCGAGGGCATGTGGACTATTTTGTCCAACCTTGGGTGTCCACCAAAGATTGTGAGCATCATCAGGTCCTTTCACGACGGCATGATGGCTCAGGTGATAGAAAATGGCTCCATGTCAGACGCCTTCCCAGTTTCAAATAGGGTTAAACAAGGTTGCGTTCTCGCACCCACCCTGTTCAGCCTACTGTTTGCTACAATGCTGTTCGCTGCACTGTCCAAGACTGATGCTGGTATCACCATCCGCTACCGATGCGATGGTCGCTTCTTTGATCCGAGGCCCCGAAGGTCAGAACCAAAGTCCCCGAGGCACTCGTGAAGGACTTCCTCGTTGCGGACGACTGCACTCTAGCCGCATTCAGCGAACCAGACCTGCAAGACCTTGCCAACTGCCTCGCAGAAGATGCAAGAGTCTTCGGGCTGACCATCAGCCTTCGGAAAACAGAAGTGGTGCTTGAACCTGCACCCGGCATCCTCCCCCCGAGCCATCCATTGAACTCGAAATCGACTAGCGACTGCCAGAGATGATCTTTTTCTCTGAGCTGGAATCTGACAAAAGAAACACAGGCGACCCAATCAGACGCTTCAAATATTTTTGGAGGCATCGCCGAGGACCTGCGGCATCCCCCTCCTAGGCTGGGAGTCAGTTGCAACAGACCGCAGCTCCTGGCGCCTGCCTGTGCACAAGAGCGTCCGAGCCTTTGAGGAGAAGCGCCTGCAGGACCTGGACCAGAAGCACCAAGCCCACAAACAGAGAAAACCAGACCATGCTTCTGCAGTTGCCTGTCCCAAGTGCGGCCGTGTCTGCGCGTCCGACTTCGGGCTGCGCTCCCACCTCCGGCGTCACTGTCGTCTTCGTCGCATACGACGGACTTCCAGGCTACTCTTTCTGTTCTTGTCCTCCGCTAACTGCTCCTATCAGCAGGCCCCTCTCCTACTTCCATATTCATCCATCTTTATTAAAATGATTCTTTACGCAGTACTCCCATCTCAGTTGGTGTATTCCCTTTTATGCGGGATCGATGGTGTTTCCCTTTCTCTGATCGCTTCGGTAGTCTTCTTGCACCCATTCTTATCAAGTGGCCTGCCTATGTCACCCGGCTTCTTACCATCCTTCCCGTTCAGCTACACCTCCTCACGACCTCTTCCCTCAGGTCCTGTATATCCTTCTTCTGTCCACCCTCTTTGTTCTTATGTTATTTTCTAACTTTATTAATGTACATTGTGGGGCACGTACACCAGCGACAAAATTACATAGAAGGACTACATTCCCAGATAGCACAACTACAGCGGGCCGAGGAATTTTTGTCCGGCGGCTCGCCTTCGGGCCGAGGGCGGCTCATAGTCGGACGCCGATACTCTGCCGATGGTTATAGCCGCTCATACGCCGACTGTGCCTAATTTTGGTAAATGAGTGTATTGTGTGTGTTTTCAAGTAATAAGACCAAATTATACACATACACTTACGTGTATTGGTCTTATAACTTGAACATTTAGTAACAATAGTAATCATCATGCATTGTCATTCTGATGTTAAAATTAACATCACTTGAAACACATTCATTAATTTGTTGAGATTAACTGGAATTTGGAAGTTCAAAACAATAAAATAATATAGTAATATATTATTTAGGAACATAAATGTAATCTGCTTCAAAAAGAGAATGGGTGTTGAGTATCCCATCCAATTTTTATAAACTAAAATTAAATACCTACGCAAACAACTCCACTGCGCATAACAAACACATAATTTAATTAATACAAGAACATCAAAAGGCAAAGTTGCAATTAGTGTCCATTGATTCGTGCGGCACATGGCAACTCACATATTTTATTTTAAAAAGCTGCTTAATTATTATTAAACTTATATTGAAACATGTCACACACAAAATAAAACCGACATTAATCTTTTTTCGTAGTTTAGTGCCTTTTAATCACATGCATATTCACTAGGTGGCAGCTCTCATGGCTGTCAACAAGTGGGCTATGTCTATATATATATGGCTCTGCCAGACTATCTTCCTGGCAAAGTCACGCAGCCAGGCGAGACTACTTCGTTGTAACTTTGTTGATCGTCCTGCTGATGGGCAATATTATCAGGCAAGGCATTTTATTTAACTAGTTGGTCGGATCCCAGGTTTTTAGAGAACACCTTTATCTATGGTGACCAACCCTAATGTTTGATATGGATGACATCTGTTCCGCAGATATATATTTGGGCTCAGCACACTGTCAGTTTTCCCATTGGCGACCATGTTAATGTTGTGTGTGATTATAAGAAAACGTGACCTATAAAGTTTCTTAAACTTCCCACCTGCTGTTATTATCATCTCATTGACATGCGGGTCGATTTTAGTCAAAATCTAATATCTCTAGCTCTTGCAAAATGCCTGTATGTATGACACCCGTCAATATTTACAAATGCATGCAGGCAGTAATCCGGCTAAAGTGTCAACTAGCCAAATTGCTGCCAGATACCCTTCCGCTTAGTAAAATCAGCTAAAAAGACATAATTTTACTGTCAACAGCTGCTACAATCACATCTAGAAATCTGACTACTCAAATGCACTTATGTCAGAGCAAGTGAACATTGTAAAAAATCATTTCTCAAAAATATAATGCACTTTGTTTCGCCTGTAATCAAGCAGGAAGTCCAACAGTGTGCTGACCCCATTTGCACAGCACAGCATTTATGGGGTCAGCACACTGTTGGACTTCCTGCTAGTCAGATTTCGGTAATCTTTTACTTAACTGGCCTATATTATTAGTACCTTATGAAAACGGTTTTACCTGCTTTTTTTATATGTATGTGTTCGTAATGTAATTCTTAATCACTTCCGGTACAAAGAGGTCAGATATTAAATTTTTAATTGTCTTTTAGAGCAATTTAATCCCGTCGAGTCGATGTAAACCCGGTGCTATACCGGGGTATCGCATGTACATGCGAATTGAGAGCATCCCGGGGGCATCAAAATCGCGAAGGCGACTTTCTTGCGATTTTGCGGACATATCCCCGACCTCAAATCATCAGATAAACATTTTTAATTATGATTTTTGTTTTTATAAATGGTTAAATAAACAAACGATTCACTCTCTCCGCTTTTTCTCAGACTTTCGCAAGACGTGCGATGAAGTAAATTCCCACAAGAAACATTACAAATAGTTATAAAATAGCGTTAAAGTAATGAAATAAAAATCGACATTATTAAGAGTTATTATATGTAATAATATACAATTATTTATTTTTGTGTGTATTTTAATATGCACATCCTTTAATTAGCCTATATTAACTAATTAGAATTGCGTTAAAGTAACGAAATATGGCTGAATTAGAAAGTGTATAATGTCCAAGACCTATTTTAAGCTTTATTACAATACGTCATAATATACATGGGCCATAAAATATAATCTGATCAATTAAATTGAATAAGTTTCAGTGATAACCTCACACCAAATTATAAGATATTATTTGCATATATTGTCTTAGTTATGCCATAACCTCACCCATTTTATTAGCGTCAGCACAAACAGTTTTCGTTGTCTTTTGTGTTATACATGTGTGTTTTTGTGCGTGTTTAATTTTTGACCGAAACCTCCTAAATAACGAAACATTAATACAGATCCTGTTAACACCATCCGAAAGTCTGAGAAAAAGCGGAGAGAATGAATCTTTTGTTTATTTAACCATTTATAAAAACAAAAATCATAATTAAAAATGTTTATCTGATATGATTTGAGGTCGGGGATATGTTCGCAAAATCGCAAGAAAGTCGCCTTCGCGGTTTTGATGCCCCCGGGATGCTCTCAATTCGCATGTACATGCGGTACCCCGGTATGGTACCGGTTTTACATCGACTCGACGGGATTAAATTGCTCTAAAAGACAATTAAAAATTTTATATCTGACCTCTTTGTACCGGAAGTGATTAAGAATTACATTACGAACACATACATATCAAAAAACCAGGTAAAACCGTTTTCATAAGGTCCTAATAATATAGGCCAGTTAAGTACTAAGCGGAAGGGTATCTGGCAGCAATTTGGCTAGTTGACACTGTAGCCGTATTACTGCCTGCATCCATTTGTAAATATTGACGGGTGTCATACATACAGGCATTTTGCAAGAGCTAGAGATATGAGATTTTGACTAAACTCGACCAGCATGTCGATGAGATGATAATAACAGCAGGTGAGAAGTTTAAGAAACTTTATAGGTCACGTTTTCTTATAATCACACAAAACATTAACATGGTCGCCAATGGGAAAAGTGACAGTGTGCTGACCCCAATTAAAGTCCCTAGCAACGGAAACACGCTATGCCTATAGTCATTGCACAATCACGGAGGATGCATTTTACTTCAAATATCTTGAAACAATTACTGAAAATATGTGTATGGCAAAACTGCAGTTGAATGGAACAAACCGTTTTTGGATATTACAGACTTCTCACCAGTCTGCAAGTCAAAATCACAGCGACGGAACACATGTCTTATAAGAGGGTGGGGTGCGTATGCCAGTAGTTAAGCCTCAATTTGAGAATACGTATGAAAATTAACCAATAACATTGCAGCAGGGTGATTCATCAATCGTTTTTTGTTTACTTCAGCTGACTAAACACACATGAAGATGTTGTAATTGACCCTAATGAAGTCTGAGGACAGTGATTAGCTGGAGTCAGCCATAGCCAGGGCCTCTTATCAGATCTGTCTACTGACTGGACCTTCTGGCCAATCAAGCAAGTGGCATTGTTTTCTGAATGTCTGCTAATTAGGCTGTGTAATATTATGTAATTGAAATGCTTGAGACGTCTGGCCTTTGAGGAATTCACACCCTAAGGTGACTTTTTGTTGATGTTTACCTTTGTAAATAAGGCACAAGGTCAAAAAATAAATACAAATTTGAATGTAACGTAACAACTGGCTGTATTGAATTTTCTGATAAAACACATATTTGACTTTCTAGAAAACTTTATCAGGAGTTCATAGTGCCACCTGAGAACATTGTGCTGGATTACAAATTGTCCAACAGCGAAGTGCTGATTTTTCTGGTGCCTTGCCAAATTTGGTGGCACCTTTGAAATGTGCATAAAACACAAACACCTGGAGGGATTACAAAAAATAAAATTGCCGAGTGCTTGTAACATTGGTGCCTATAAAGTGTGTTGTTTTCAACATTTTCTCCAAAATTGCCCTACCTATTTGGGGTCAGCACACTGTTGGACTTCCTGCTTGATTACAGACGAAACAAAGTGCAGTATATTTGTGAGAAATGACTTTTTATAATATTCACTTGCTCTGACATAAGTGCACTTGAGTAGTCAGATTTCTAGATGTGATCGTTGAAGCTGTTGACAGTAAAATGGTGTCTTTTTAGCTGATTTTACTAAGCGGAAGGGTATCTGGCAGCAATTTGGCTAGTTGACACTGTAGCCGTATTACTGCCTGCATCCATTTGTAAATATTGACGGGTGTCATACATACAGGCATTTTGCAAGAGCTAGAGATATGAGATTTTGACTAAACTCGACCAGCATGTCAATGAGATGATAATAACAGCAGGTGAGAAGTTTAAGAAACTTTAGAGGTCACGTTTTCTTATAATCACACAAAACATTAACATGGTCGCCAATGGGAAAAGTGACAGTGTGCTGACCCCTTATTTGGTGATGGTGTGGATGGTCGGTCCACAGTTAGTCGCTAGGTGGTGACCAAAGACTGTATATCAATACAAGACAGTGCAGCGCGCGCTATTTACATTGTTCGAAAAAAGTACGTACGCAGTTCGTGCGCCATTCCGGAGGTACGCCAAGCCAGACCATACTCGCGCAGAAAATGCTATTTTTTGCATTACCATTGCTCAACATTTTAAAAGATAACCTCAATATTTTAATTATACAAGACATGGTATAGACCGATTATTATTCTCATGAAACATGACAGAGTTCAGATGGCTCAATAAATAATTGCAACGTTTCTACGTGATTTGTTTGCATATTAAATTATCTTGAATTGTGATATAGGTAAGAACTTTAACAATTACTTTAATATTTTTCATTTTATATGACGCATCACAGCTTGGTGATTATTCTGAAGAAATGAGGTGACTGGATAAATAATTAGTTTGATTTGGGTGATTTTTAAAGCTTTTTATTGTTCTTGTATGTTTTAACTACAAACATGTTAGTACCACCAGTATGTATATCATTTTGTGTGGGGGGGATGGGTGTGCGCACACGTTTAAAAAGTGTATGCGAGCGTGTGCACGCCTTTATTATGTGTGCGTGCCTGCGCGTGCATACAAATTGGCAAATCAATGATACAACCTCAGCCCTGGCTGACCAGACTGGAACGACAGAAGAAATATAGTAGAACATTTTTTATCAACAATCAAAATTGTCAACGTGTGGCTATAACAGTTAAATCGAGAACTACACGCGGATGCGGACCAACAATCAGCAGATCACATTCTCAGCCAAATCCTAGTATATGTATATATATATATATACACAGTGTATAGATAGATAGATAAACATATGTATAGTAAAATTACGGGTAAATGCAACGATAAAGCAAATGATTAGCAAAAGCCTAAATTACATTAAATAAGTTGATTAGACACTAAAATCTGAATCTAAGATATATAAGGCTAACAATAAATTAAAACTGTATGCATAAATAATGCAAAGGTTAAATGACATCTGGTTATATTAGTTTAAGAACAGAAATGTCTTCAATAATTCTCCAAACTGCCTAGTGTTCTCAATCACGCATAGTTCCATAGGCAGAGAGTTCCACGATGTCAGCCCAGCACAAACAAATACCCGGCGACCATAACGTTCTAGGTTCACGCATGGAACGTCCAGAAGCAGACCAGCGCCAGAGCGTAGGGTCCTGCGTGACATGTGAAGATGTAGCAGTGACGCGAGATACACAGCCGTGCCTGCAGTGCCATGTGTACAACCATGAGTAATTTGTACTGGATACCCACTTTTCACACGGGGAGCCTATTATTATCAACTTTAATTTAGGTTTGACCCTAACATTCCTAGAATATTTCCGATTTGTCTTCACTGGCAAATCCTTGTGCTTCTGGTAGTTTATTGCTGCCAGTAAATTGTGTCCGGTATTTCAGAGAGCTGAAATAAGTAATTTTCAGTGGTTAATTATCATAAGCTGAATAATTAATAATAAGAACCATTGCAATGACCCGTATAATTGATTCATTTTATAATCAATGAAAGAACGAACAAAAACGAACGATACGATGAAACAGAAAGAACAAATGCCAATGATGAGCAAACTTCAATAATAAATATTCAAAAAATCCCAATATTACTTTTGTTAGGCGGTTTACTAGCTTCTGGTGGTGCACTTATGGCGACTGGAGGAACTGTGCGGTCGGGTTTGGCCAGCTTTGATCCATACTCGACACCTAGTTTGTGTAAAGTTTGAAAATGTGCAATGCAGAAAACACGCTATTACTTTGAGTTGAATGTTTGTGCTAGAATTTAATAATGTGTACAAATGCATTTTTTATTTAGAATTTCCTTAATTCATTTTTATTATGATTTATATTAAGCTAATAAACATTATCTGATGTTCACACTATAGCTAATTACTTGGAGAAATCATAGTTTCCACCTTCCTAGTCATTTACCAGCACAGACAAAATATGGCAGTTTCCATCTTCACAGTCATTTACCAGCACAGACACACATATCAATCACTTTACTGCACACTTTCTGTATACAACTTTCATCGAGTTGATTCAGCATTTGGTTATGTCCAAGTTTGCTGACGATAAGGAATGACTGGACTTGTTACTGATGACGACGAGACAGACTACAGATGAGAAGTGGATAGGTTTGTGGGATGGTGTGACGACAACTACATTCAGCTCAATGTGGTAAGACTAAAGAATTGATAGTTGATTTTAGAAAGAAGAGTAAGAATTATAGAGACGTGGTCATCAAAGGAGAAGTATTTGGGCATAGTACTAGACAGCAAACTGTTATGGAAGCCAAACACTGATGCAATTATGAAGACACTGCATACTCGGTTGTATTTCTTACGGAAACTGAGATCCTTTAATGTACGTCAAAAACTGCTGCAAATGTTTTATACTTCAACGGTGAACAGTGTGCTTTCCTTTGGTGCAGTGTGCTGGAGTGGCAATATCAGCAATCAGGACAGGAACAGGCCAGAGAAATATATCAGGAAAGCAAGTGGGATTATAGGGAGGGGACAGGTCACTTTCATATCCACACATGAAAGACAGATAATGGACAGTAGTACAGACGATTTTGGCAGACGATACCCACCCACTCAGACCTGAATTTGACAGCAGACGGATAGACAGGAGTAACAGATGCAGAGCTCCACGCACTAGAACCACACGCTATAGGAATTCATTCATACCGTCTGCAATACACATGTTCAATGCACATAGATAGATGCTGGTGTTGCTGCTCCGGCTACTGTCTTCAATGCATACAGTGTCTGGGTGTGTAAATGTGATATTTAAACTAAATTATAGTAATTGATTTTCATGATTACTTAGTGAATGCTTGAATTGAGCTGGTACTGTTGTAAAATACTTGTTTATGTTACTATTTTTTATGTATGAGTGCGTGAGGGTTGATTTTGTTTTATGCACTGCAATTTCTCAATGTTTGGATCACTAAAGTTGTATTGTATTGCATTGTATTGTATTGTATAGGCCCGAGTAGCTGATGTTACTACATAATTGTTTATATTTTTATTTAAGTCACTATTGGTTACATAATTGTGCAACACAATATCTCATTGGTCATGCAAACACTGCTGTACCAAAATAGTGGTGTGGCTAATGCTACATGTGGATGACATGTCTATTATTTTATAAAATGAAATTCTTTGATGTTCCTATTGCATTAATTTAAATTATTTTTATAAATAATAAAAACATGGGTAACAATAACATTTCATTTTGAAAGCATTGCAAGAAAACGCCATTCTGGTGGCAAAATTTAATGAATACTTGGGTGAGTAGCGTGGTGCTTCCACTTTATGTGTAAAGTAACATTTGCATAGTTTGTAAGGTGCTATAAGTTTCCTTTAGTCCTTTTGACTGACATTATAATAGTACATGTCCCTTTAACCAGTTCACATATATGTAGAAAGTGTGTTGTTCAGAAATGTGTCCCATTTCATTCCTTAGTGAATACATGAAAACAACAAGATGATAAATAAAAACTTTTAAATGTTTCTAGCCTTGTTTTGGTCAACGGCTTGTATTTTACACAGAACACCTAACTTTAAATATATACACCTGTATATAATTACATCCTCTATTAACTTAAGTTCACTGATCTAATTTAGCAATTTTCACAATTAATTTTGTTGCAACTCATTTCCACTATTTCTTGGAAATGCACTAAGTATAGATTTTGGTGTTGTGATTTAATTTTTGAAATAAGTCGATTAATGCAATAATTGTGCTAACTTGATTGGCCTCTGACTATGTATTCACGGTAGGGAGTTTCGTCGTTTAAAAATGGTAAGTACTTCACTCTAAACAACAACAATTTGTTTGTATAAATTTAACTAAATATGTGTTAGCCATTTTTAATATGGATATTGTATGGAAGAATTTTGTTTGTTAAAGTGACTTTTCCTATTATGTACAGCGAAATTGGGAATTACCAGTATATAAACAAAAAATATTCACATTTTAACATTCCTACACATTTCACAAGTACGACATAGTATTAGCAACTACATATATGTCGTGTTGTACCATGTTGCACCTAATTACACTGTCCACTCCAACGGACACTCGCTTATATTAATTAACAACTGTGTTTTTGTCATAGCCAGGTGGTTCTGCTAGTATAAGCCCTTGCGGGTTTCTTAGGAATCTCCTGTTACATTACAATACTATACTGTATTTTACTTTGTCTTGCATCTTTGCAACTTAAATAAACTTATTACTATTATTATTAGAACGAATACGGTATATGTATACCTAAACAATGTCAATATTGACCCAAACTTGAATACTGACACCATCTCAAGGGTTGATGTTTCTGTTGGTGTTATTTTCACCTCCAGATGTCACAGTTGTCACCTGCTAAGTACTGAACATTTGTTTTATACTAGTATTACTACAGTTTGTCTAGTTTCTAAAAGTGAGTTTACATACTCTTCTGATTTCATATGTGAGTTGGCCCAAATGTGTCCTCAGATAAGAATTTCCATGTTTTCCGAGCATTAGTTGTTGTCCAGTTGGTTAGTGGTCACTCCAAGGTCCACTTCTGAGATCAAAGCATGAAGAATATGACTATACAAACTATAGGCCTATATAATAACTAATATTGGAGGTATATATGTAGGCCTACTGCCCACCAAATTAATAAACCCGCAGTTTGAATATTTCCACTGTGAAATGTCCAAATTGTAAACACAATATTCATTCTAGTACTAGTACAGTATTTTACGGTCACCTCTGTAATAAAGCCACCTCACAATTAAGGTCACCATAGAAAAGTCCCAAATTATTTCCACATCAAGTAAATTGTAGATTTTAATATTAGCCCCACTGATACGGTCACCAGTTTTGTGCATGCCACTGGATTAACTTCAATTACAAGACCGTTTGACGCATTCATGAGGTTTCCCCATTCAAAACAACACGCACATTCTGCCAATATTTACTACCCCTGGTTGGTACTGGGCAATGATACAGACAGCCTCACTTAAGTTAAAACAGCTCCCGCAATTACATTTTTTGTATCCATACTTACATGTATATATGTACGACATGTGCTAACATGTTTGTTTTATTTCATTTGTAATAAATCATTGGACAAACTCTCCACATGTATTCAGGTATGTATTAAATTATTTTCGGCATCAGAATTATGTGAAAATGGACACTGGGTGCCTGCCTCGGTTATACATTGATGAGACTATTTACAAAATCAAGTACCTGATCTAATTAGTGTTATTAAAAAACTAAGTTCTTTTGATGTACACAGCAGCACACACTCTTTCATTAAAGCTAAGTACAGTGTATATAATATTCACATACTATATATTATACCTGCAGCTTAACAGGCAAGTAAGAATAGTTAAAAGTTAAAAACAATTATTGTAGCACACATATTGACCCTAAATATCACACCCACTTCAATTCTTGTGGTAGTTTTCTTGTCTTCTTATCAATATAATGGTACAAAATACAATTAATTATTTTATGTACCGGACTTGTTGGTATGAATAGATTAGTATATATATATGTATATATAGATATATATATATGTAATGTATACCTAAAACAATGTCAATATTGGTTGATGTTTCTGTTGATGTTATTTTCACCTCCAGATGTCACAGTTGTCACCTGCTAAGTACTGAAGATTTGTTTTATACTAGTATTACTACTGTTTGTCTAGTTTCTAAAAGTGAGTTTACAGGTATGTGTGGGGTCTCCATACTCTTCTGATTTCATATATATTATGTGTGTGAGTTGGCCCAAATGTGTTTTCAGATAAGAAGTTCAAAGTTTTTCGAGCTTTAGCTGTTGATTTGTTGGTCAGTGGTCATTCCAAGGTCCACTTCTGAGGTGAAAGCATGACGAATGTGACTCGTGCAATTGTCATGTTCAAGTGGCATTCGTTTGAGGGGCACGGCTTGGGAATGTGACATTTGTGACAATTTAATTTCATTTGCATAATTGTTAGTTTCTAACAAAGTTTCCAGAAGTTTCTCTCCGCAAGTATTGACAAATGTACTGATTTGGGCCTCCAACAGTACGTATTGCCAAACATTCTGTCCGACCATTCAGCAACCAATGCAGGAGATTTTGAATCAAAGCCACACCGTGTTCGTTTGTTATGTTAGCATGGGTTTGATTCTGTCCAATGTTGTATTTATGTAATTTGTATTGATGACAATCAATGGCTTCCTACTCTAAGCTCATAGTCTTGTTCCAAGTTTGCACTCTTGTCATTAGGAGCTTGTTTTGGATGGCAGCCTTGCTAAATGTAATTACAAATATGGGGATCATCATTTTGTGCCTTTAAGTTTATTTGACAGTGATTTCATGGTGTCAATAAATTATGTGACAATGCAATCATTGTGTCATTAAATTATTATGTAACAATGCAATCATGGTGTCATTAGGTGACTTGGCCTCATTGGTGTCATTATACAATAATGTGACCATGGTGCCAGTGTATGGCAGTGACACTGTGACAATGCCAATTGTGTAACAATGTACCATGGTCCCATTATGTAACATGGTACTACAACTAAGGTGCCAATATGTAACAATGCCACCATATAACAAAGCCATCATGGTCCTGTTTACCCTTTGTGTAACAAAGCCCCCATCACCATGGTGCCATTAGTTCACTGTTGTGTGTATTTGTTGACATGTAGATCAGACTGCCTCACTCTCTAGCTTCCCTCTGTAGGTGTCTGTCCACCAACGGTAGAGAAGATGACAGAAGTGAAAAGTGAGTCGAGTGAGGTGCTCACGGCATCTGACCACCTTGACCACTGGCTGGACAAGCACAAGGAGGGGAAGACTCCGTGGCACAATGAGCACAAACACCCGTGAGTTCTCTCTGTCAATACTTTATATATATTAATGGGTGTGTGAGTATGCCATTGTACCAAAACAAATTCTTCCATAATATATAGCCATAATATAGCCACATATTCTAAATCTCTAACACATATATATGTTGAATGTCATGGACACAAACTGTTAGAAAAGTTGTTTTGAGTGAAGTACTTATGAAACTAAACCGGTGAAATACAAATCTTGTAAAAGATGCCTACATCCAAAACCATGCATCCTATCTGCGCAGTGTATATCATTCTATAGCCAGAGTGTGACATGTGAGATCAGGCAGTGTATTAACATAGGCCAAGAGCATTACCACATAAGATTTCAATGGCACAATTTCTGGTATGACACAAATTATCTGGCCGTATACTTGAATTTGATGGTGGCCATTTACTGTTTCCTTAGCAACTGCCTGTCAAGCCTCAGAAATTAAACGATGGTTTAATGGTCCAAATTGGGTGAGCCTTATTATGGTGCAGTCCAAAATCTGTAAAAGCTACTTGGTCTTGTCATCAAGCTGGCCAGATTCAAGGCCTGAGAGAGAACAGTAATAATTAGTTTATTTCCTTGGCAGCCATACGCATAGAGGCTGAAAAGTACAATAGGTACATTAAAATAGATAAAACAATAAAATTAAGTAGATTAATAAAATATTGAGTGGGATATAAAATCTAAATAAATGAAATTATAAATAATTAAAATATCTAAATTGTGTATAAATAAATAAATAGAATAATTAACTAAAACAAGGTTCACTGTTAATTGCAGGTACAATGTAATTAGTAGGAAAGCATTGCGCTGTGAAAGCCAGATCGAATGATTCAGTGACTAGGTGGTGATTTGGAGCACAACAATAGTTTGTGTGATGATTTCCCCAAAACTATTTAAACATAACATTTTACAAATGAATCGTGGACACCAGATATATTCATTAGTTTGCAAAATGAATCTGAATTGAAATGAGACAAGCACATTTAACTTGAGGAGATGTCAACTTGTATTGTTGATATTATTACATACCTTAACTCCTGCTGTGACGCTATTCAAGACATCATCCCCCTTTGTTTCTGGATGAACGTATTCTTATCAATAATGGTGGCACTGAGCAAAATTCGTTGCGTAGCATTCTAAGACTGAACGATAAATTAATGTATGAAGATGAAATGTTTAGTGAATTGTTTTGATGTACTATCTACACATAGTTTCTACCCCAAAATTACTCTACCCAAAAGGTTCTCTAATTCTAAGGGTACATTAATAGATAACTAACTGCAAACTTTCCAATACTACTATGAATTTTACATCAGGCATTTTGATGAAAAAAAATGTCAAATCATCATCCTTAGTTTACATGCCTAATTATTCAAAGAAGTCTCCAGGAATCACCTACAAAATTTATAAAAGTGATAAAAGAAAAACCAAATGCCTTAAATAACCTACTATGCGAATTAACAAGTAACAATATTGCTGGAAAACTAGACTCATCCCATAACACCAACCCAAATACAAACACAAACATTATGTGTGATACCATTGAAAAAGTATATAAAAAACATTTTCCAAGTAAAATTGTTAAATTCAACAAACATCGCCACAAAAAAATTAAACTGGGTTACACGGGGCATTATTAAATGTATAAAACATAGAGATAAATTGTACAAGAAATTATGCACGCTTATACCTAGTTCACACGACTACACACTACTAAAAACGGAACTACATAATATTATTGTTGTACTTAAGCGAACAATTAGATATGCTAAATTAAGTTATTACGCATCTTGCTTTATTGGACACAAAAGAAATATAAAAAGACATGGTCAACTATAAATGATATACAAAATAAAACGGAAAAAAGAAATCATTCCCAGAATATTTTACTGTGGAAGAACAGGTTTCAGACAAGCTTATTATTGCAAAGAAATTTAATGTATTCTTTGCAAACATTGGATCGGACCTTGTCAAAAAATACTCAGACAACAAAACATTTCAAGATTACCTGCAATTCAAACACGGTGTACAATTTTCCTTTCAAAAAGTGAAACAACAAGAAATAGAAACTGTCATTGATCACCTTCAGCAGAAATCCAGTTGTGGCGAAGATGGTATATCGACAAAAGTATTGAAACAATTAAAGACATCTTTACTTGAATCACTCGAAATCATAATAAACCAGTCTTTAGAAACAGGAATCTTTCCTGATATCTTGAAAACAGCCAAAGTAATTCCCATAGTCAGAAAGGAAAACAAAAGGTTATTCACAAATTATCAACCAATTTCAATACTTTCAGCAATCTCTAGTGTTTGGAAGAATAATCTATAACCAGCTATATTCCTTCTTTCAAAATCACAAACTATTCTATAAAAGTCAATATGGATTTAGACAGGGACATTCTACGGAGTTAGCAGCACTCGAACTTATTGACAAAATCATCTACGAAATGGATAAAGGAGAAATTCCCATAACAATATTTCTAGACTTGTCAAAAGCCTTTGATACACTAGATTATGACATCTTATTAAAAAAAATTATCATACTATGGAATTAATGGAAATGGAAACACACTTCTACACAGTTATTTAACTGGAACAAAACAATATGTCAGATATGAAGGCACTAAATCTGATGTGCTTCCGATTACCACAGAAGTGCCTCAAGGATCCATTCTAGGCCTAAAATGTCAAAATTATATCAAAATAATCGGCTTTGTTGCAAACTGATCTGGTGTTTATCAGTGTCAGGGTGGTCTGAACTTAATTGTTCACGTTACAGACTTTGGATAAGACGGCGATGTCGCACATTGTATGTTCATGTTCATGTTCACTCCTGATTGTTTGTATACATGGCTCGCCTCACCCGTGACACCTGCTTGGCACCTTTGTTATTTTCCGGGATCGTCTTCTCAACCCGGCCTTTGTCCCGTGTCTGGTCGGCGCAGATTGAGTCAGGTGTCGTTGTTGTCCACGGATAGGTAGCCGGCTGCCGGTATTGTCTTAGTCCGAGCAACAACGATCGTGACAATGCCATGCTCCAGTAGATCGAACACAGGTCCAGGCAGCGAATAAACTGGTTGCTATTCCGCTCAGGTGCTTCCGTCGGCCACACCTCAGGTTAAAAGTCCAGATAAAATTCGATTAAAATTGTAGATAAAAACGCACTAAAACCACTAACAAGTGTTCCGCAGAGAATCATTGATTGTCAATGAAGAGTATTGCACAGTATTTAGAATAACAACTAATCTGTTACATTGAAAATTTGTGATATTTCCAGGAGCAGCCACACCCAGCAGCGCTACAACTTTTCAATACAACTACTTCTTGACAACTACTAATAAGACTTACCGGTACCCGGTAATTCTGACATACAGACATATAGTACCAGAAGTCAGGAACATATCCACTCTGAAAGTACAGTACCAACAGTAACCTCGCAAATAAAACCATCAGACATGGTATCACTTGTGTATATAATGATACTCCCAACTTAATCACGGACAAAATTCAAACCCACTCTCTCAAAGGCTTCAGTGAATATACCAAAAAAACTATTTAATTTCAAAGTACAGCTCAACTTGCCGAATTATACTTAAAATGTACTCTTTGGTTTTTGTTAACCGTCTGATTTGTTTCCCCCTCTTCTTACATGTAAGATAGCATTATTCATCTTATACATGTAAGATATATTGTGTTTGCTATCGTAATGTACTAGTAATCACTTTCAATTGTATTAGCTATTGTCTCATAGGAAAAACCCGGTACCTACTGTGCATTCAATGTATACAAAAGATGTATGTGAATATATGAATAACTGCAAGATATATATTGCATATATGAATTTGTTAGACTATATTATATTGTTGCACCAGTTGCCATATGATGGTTATTTTATTTTATATCCGTCGCACACACATACATATTCGTACATACGTACAAACCCTCCTTCTGTTCTTCGCTTCGTTTCTTTCTCTTAGTTTGTCATAAGAACAATAAATATTAGCTTTGAACTCTTATTAATTAATCATCTGTTGACAACTGGAAAACTACTTATGGATTTTGAGATTGACCAATCCTTTTGTTTTGATGCGCCTCTGAGCTTGGTTTCCAAGGATTTAGAAGCAACAGAAGTTATCTTATTATTATTATTATTATTAATTAATTATGGATGGATCCAACATTGTAACATTTAAGGGTGGCTCTCACGATAGCGACCTTGCAGTCTCAGTGAGAGTCTCCCTGGTCAGTACAGTAACATTGTATCAACTAAGTTTCTTTTCTACAAATGTAAATATAGTGACTGTTATGTTATTTAATAGTTTTCATTTGTTAAAAAATTACACCATGAATGTCTTCATGTTGATGTACATACATTATGTCTCAATATCTACTTTACAATTTTAATTATTTTGCTATTGGTTCTTGTACGTATTGACCAAAATAAACTACCGGTATATTCATTGTCTTTAAATGAATAATCGTAAGAAAATATTTTTGTTTAATCATATTTTCTATATTAAAACGTTATGTTAGTTAAATGCATTTTATTAAAACAATTTCAACAAAACATACGTTTTACTGAAATGAAAAAGTACTGTCTTTAATATTTCACACAACCTTGAGCTTTGCTTTCAGGTTTCTTGCAGACAATGTTGAGGTTTTGTTTGGTGATAATGGGAAGATACACAAAGTGCTCATCCCATTGTGTGGGAAAGCTGTTGAAATGTCATGGTACGTTCTCTGTCTTTACATTAAAATGTTGTTATCATCAGATATGTTTCATTTGCAACACACATTTAATACTTAAAGTTACACTCTGAGATCACCCATCTCTTAAATAAAAATGTCTGACTCAATATACCCCCTACATTGTCATTTTCCTCAACTCTGTAAACTTGTTTTCACATAATATGCAATTGTAAGATAAAATTGTGCAAAAGGCGAGACATTATATCTGCGTGCCATACATTTATTGTACCCCTGGCCAGACCTGGTGACCGGTAATTTTGCAAAGGCATAATTTATTGAATAATGTACAAAATAGTTAAAATAGTAGTTTAAATCAGAATGCAACTTTAAGTAGAGCCACGAAAACGTTTAAATATATGGCAGCAAATGTACTAATTTGGTCATCAGTAAAACTTAATTTGATAGTAAAACTGGTATTTCATGAACAGAACTTTCAAAAACATCCAGAAAGAGATGACATAATGGGGATGTGTTGATATTGCAGGTTTGCAGAGTTGGGACATTCTGTGGTTGGAATAGAGGCATCATCTATACCCATCAAAGACTTCTTTAGTGAGAACAATGTTAAGTACAGTGTGGAAGATATTGGGCATATACCAGGACAGGTGTACAAAGTAGGTGATTTCTTATTAATAACTTAATTGTCTTGCTGTGTTACAATAGCACTTTTTTGTCAGCTGTGGAACAATTACTCTTATAATTTGTTTAAGCTGTATAACAGTTACACTTGCTGGCGGCTTGAAACTTATCGTTGACTTTGGTATTTAATCATAATAGCATTTTGCCATGAAATGAGGGTAGAGGGTTCACATTTATGTTCAAGGGGTATTGTTAAAAGTTGATTTTTACATTCAAGGGATGTTGTTAAAAAGTTTATTTTGATGTTCAACGGATGTTATTAAAAGTTGATTTTGATGTTTGATCAATTGTAGTGATTGTGACAGTACTGGAATTGACGTCTTAAAATAAAACCAACAGAATTTGTACACACATACCCACTGACACCCCAGCATACATAGATGTACGCACGCATGCATGCATGCATGCACGCACGCACACACATACACACCTATTGCTGAGTGAGATCTGTGTTGTCTGTGTTTAGGCAGAAGAGGTAAACATCAAGATATACTGCTGTGACATCTTTGATTTCACCAAGTAAGTAAGCCACAGTGAATCAGTTGTTATCAATGTCGTAACCTAAGCAGGAAAGAGCAGTGTATGTACATAAATCATTAGATTAAACCATAACAGTTAAACAGACATAAATACACATTGTTTACTCATTGATCTCCGTCTGCTGAGATGGTTATCCCCAGAAATGGGTGCACACCCACGTATGCTTATTGAAAAGCAAAATTTGACATATTATAGAGTCTCAAATATTTGTTAGGCACACTGTATATTTATTAGAATTAATACGGTAAATGATGTTACTTCTGCAGGGACTTAGAGAGTGAGTTTGATGTGATATGGGACCGTGGAGCATTGGGCGGCATATACCCTGATGATAGACGACGGTAAGTGTCCTCACTCACTCGCTCACTCACACACACTCACTCATTCACGCACTGCCCCACTTACTCACTCGCTCACTCACACACTCACTCGCTCACTCACACACTCACTCACACACCCTCACTCACCCACTGCCCCACTCACTCACTCACTCGCTCAGCCCAAGCTATATTCTACACACAGCTATCACTAATATACTGTTATAATCAGCTGCAGTCAATGTTTAAAACTTTAAAAATGTATCTTGTTTATCAAATTGAAGGTTTTGGCAAAATATGTGTATCTTTTTCAAGATTTTTGAGACATACAGCTTGTCGCAAGTTGTAGATGTTTCTATATATTTCAAGTTGTGGATGTGTCTATATATTTCAAGTTGTCACAAGTTGTGGATGTGTCTATATATATTTCAAGTTGTCACAAGTTGTGAATGTTTCTATATATTTCAAGTTGTGGATGTGTCTATATATTTCAAGTTGTCACAAGTTGTGGATGTGTCTATATATTTCAAGTTGTCACAAGTTGTGGATGTGTCTATAAAACTATGTTTCAAAACTGTATACAGGCACTTGTATTAGTATGCTTACTTTGGATCGTTGTAAGTGCATCTCCTCCAAAATGCCAAGCTCCAGTCGCCTCTTTCAGGGTTCATTAATTTCCTTGGTTCATTGGCCTCTGATTTACCAATTGGCGACACATTTAAGAAAAACACACAATGATATAATATATACATACCGTATTCATTCTGTTTAGCATACAGTACGCTTATAAAATATTCTTAAAGTTAAACAAATATTCTGTTTCTCAAACCAGTGTGAAAATGAAAAAATGGTGAAGCCACATGGTGGAAATTATGTGTATTTTTACTGTTTCTACTGTACTCCACTGTGTGATCATTCATTGCCGTTTTTAAAATAAACATTTACATGCATGGCGCTCTGGATTAGAAAACAAAATTTTGTCAATTATTTATGGTTACCAAGTGTTTAAAACTATTTCACATTGGAGAGATAAGTTAGAAGACAAAAGATCTGCAGGACAGTGGTGCTAAGACACAGACAAAGTCAAAGAGCAGGCCATGCTATCCTCTGCATCAGGGTTTGCAGTTTCTTTCGACGGGTGGTTTTGTCCATGGTTTTTTCCAGTTTCTTCCGGAAGAAAGTGCATCTAACTAATAAATAGTTGTGAATCATTATAAGCTAGTGATATTGATATTCTAAGTCAACAGCACATAATAAATAAGACTTCTTCTTATTTCAGGCAAATGTGGGCAATCTATCTACTAACAGTGTTTCCCCTGGATAAAATGATGAGTGAGGTGGCAAGGATTGGCCACGCTAGCGCCGCAGGCACGAAGAGTTGCTAGGGGGGTCCAGAGATTTTTTTAATTAGCTTTAAAATGGTGCATTCTGGGGTATGTTTTAACCTTTACTCTTGAATATACAGAGGAATATATAAAACAACAAGACACTACTTGTAATTACAGTAATCATGATTGATAAAAGTCAGTACTCATGATTGTTTCATCGTGTTGAGGTGTGGTTTCCGTTTTACCACTGGTACTTAGTAGAGGTGATGTTTTCTTGCACTAACTCTAGGCCTTGTTACTGACAAGGTTAGTAAAAACATAAAAGGTAAGTTCTTATATAGCGCAGGACTGCTGAAAGCGATTTACACTTTACTGTTTACGGTTTTGGGCAGTAGGCGTTTTTTATGAGATGTGAATTTCAGTGGTTTACAAGTAAATACTTCACTCAGATCAACTTTCCAAATAGTTTGTTTGCACAACTTTATTGGAATATGTATTATATATTTAGCACAAAGATATCTTAAGAATCACATTCCTTATTTTGCTATAAAAAAAACGGCATAGAACATTTGTTGAATAGGCGTGTGGGCATTTGCGTCGAATCCGGATCCACCTTGATTTCACCATTATAACTTGAGTTTTGCTTAACTTTGATACCTCAGTGAGATAGTTCCATCATTCAACATTATCCTAGGCATATTTACCTTTAAGAATACTGCGTCTTACGCCTATTTGAGGCATAAATATCGCCCCGGTTTGTATCAACATACGCTGCTATATCTCTTATTTTACGTGCGCTGTGGCCTGTGCGGTAACGCATGGCCACAGCGGCACAGTCACAGACTAGTGCAAACCGGGTCACTATTTCACTGAGACCTGAGTATTTGAGCTTCAACAGGGTCCGGATTCGATACAAGTGCCGACTAGTGAATAGGATGCACGTCTTTTATTTGGACTTCAAAAGAGTCCGGATTCGACACAAGTGCCGACTAGTGACGTAGTGCCATCAGCCTGCACGGTTTTCACTCCCACCACTGTCATAGACCAAAACACAACTTACCGTTTGGGCGCCATTTTACATGAATGTCTAGATTTCTAGTATGTCGAAACTCCGCAAGTTGTCACCATTGGAGACACCGAGGATCGCACAGGAATATTCCGTGATTGGACAACAGACACGTGATATCTTTCACGTTGTCCAATGGAGTTAAATCCTAACCGCTCGGAGCGACGTTATTAAGATGACTAAACGATGTTGCTACAAATCTGTGATTTTGCAGGAATATAAGTGACTTTGTGGTGTCATTTCGCGCCGCTCGCCGACGCTGAATACATCGCGAAAGAACGAAAAAAAATGGGCGAAATAGCTACGAGGCGGCAATTTTGGCATATTTTGGGCGAGATGACATAGACATAGTCGTAGAAAAACGGCGATGCGGCCCGCCTCACTTGTCATATACCAGGGAAAACACTGTACTAAGATGTTCACTTGTTGTAATTTTCAGTGCTGGCATAATACAGTTCTTTATAATAAATGGGTTTACCGTGTCACTTATGGCTTCTTACTTCTGGCAGTCCAGCCTGTCTTGCTGTTCCCACATAGTAGAACATTAAATGGCTTCACTAACACTAACAGCCACCAGGTCTGACAGAGCCACCTAGTTCAGCAGGCTACTTCTTGTTCACTGGTTCAGTAGTGCATTGCTAAGTCAGAGCAGAGTTACAGTGTTACTGCATTACAAAGTTTAGGTCAACATGTTTGAGGAGGTAGACCTAAAGATACAGTATGGGAGCACTTCACTCATGTTGAAATTGCTTGGAAAGCTTTGGCTAGGTGCAACTACTGTGCTCATCAAAAAAGTATCAAGGCCTGCATGATGCGGTCCCACCATAGCAACTGTGCAACATTTACAAATCTGGTAAGAATGACTAATATTTATGAATATGACTAAAATTAAATAACAAATTAACATTAAATGTTTTATCACTTGATTAAAAACCTGTCTGCATTTCGTGGCATGCTACTTATACAGAAGCTTCCAAATGTCAGGTAAGACAGTGATAAATTGAGATAAATGCTGTCCATGTTGTCATTTAATCCCAGTCTCTTTCAAGGCATATAACAAATGGAGATCCATAACAAATATGCGTAATCTACTTTAATAATTTAACATTGTTCATGCAGATAGATTGCATCTGCTGTGCTACGGTAATACCACGGTATATGTGTGCATTGAACTGCCTGTTAAGACTTAAAACTAAATAATTAATTATTGAATGTGGCTTGGGTGATATAAGCACATTATTGATATATTCTAAACACATCTTTCAGTTTATATTTTGTTCCAATTATGCCATATATTAAACACAAATACACAACATAAAACTATGATGTAGTAGAGATGTATTGATGGACATTATTTCAATAGATATTAATGGATATTGAATGGATTAAATGTGTCTCTGTGGCATGCACCACATGGCTTGGTGCATATCTTATGGTGGGTAATAAAAGGGAGTCATGCTGGCTTTTGATTTTAAGTGATTAATAACAGTGTAGATGTAATTCACTTTTGACATATATTAATTAAATAAAATTCCAACAACATTGGTGTTCATAGTGTGTGTATTTTATGCTTTAAAATATTCTGACATTTTATTATATACCTTAATGACTCAGACTTTCAAAGCCACAGGAGATTCACTGTCACAGGAACCTAACAGGTGAAATTCCACAGTTTAATCAAAGTACTGACAACTGCATATTTTGTCTGTTTTATAAACATTACTTCCACACCTTTGTCATGTTTTCCGGTATCTTCCACTTTCTTCCGGTTTATTCCGGTTTCTGGATGTCCCGGAAGAAATAGGTTTCTTCCGGAAGAAACCAAACCCTGCTCTGCATACATTCAAGTTTAGTTCAGCCGGGATGACACACATCAACGTAATTGAAGCTAACTGGAAGTGATTTATACATCCATGTAATAGATTTTGGGGTCAAAAGGGTACTGGAACTTTGCAAAGGCTGTGGATGCAGATGGAACTTTCTTTGTGATATTGTCAATGGTTGACAGGGAATTACAATAAATGATGGATCCAGTGATCAGTTTTAGTAACAAACCGACATCAGATCCTACTGGAAAAGGGGCTGTATGCTAATTAGGGCATGTATGCTAAAAAGAACGAATACGGTATATATAATATATTTTTAGTTATTTACAAGAATGTTTTTGATATGTGTGCTTTTCTACAGGGTTTTTTCCTCTTGAGATAACTGAGTGGTGATAATATTAACATATAGTACCCCAGCAAACGACTGATTTGTTGCATCATGGGGGATAAACTAGTGTGTATAAACATGTGTTTCAGGTATGCAACATTGATGTCCTCTCTGATGACCAGTGACTGTCGTTACCTGTCGTGTATACACTACTATGGAGACAAAGCCAGAGAAGGTGACAGTAGAAGAAACTAACAGTTAATCTACAGGAGCTAGTAATGCTTTTTTATTTGGCTCACATGGGAGATTTATTGGTTACAAGTTGCTCTTTGTCCACTCATTATATTCTCCACGAAAAGAGAGAACTTCTCAGTGAGCAAATTGACTTTATATTCTACAGAATTTTCTGCTGAAAAAAATACCGGTAGTTATAAAACTTGTAAAGATATTCTGGATTCGGTGAGCAGCTTGACTTCATATTCTACACAATACTCTACTGGACAAAATTAAATTTTGAAACTTGTATAGATATTATGAATGCTAATTCTATTAAGCCCAATCCTTTGGTAATTTGAGTCTATGAAAATTTAAACGTGTGCAATTATGAAATTGTGTGTAAACTGTTATCTAACTGTGTAGCTACAGGAGAACATCGAGTGAGAGTGTAAAGATAGAAAGTAGAAGTGTTATTTCTGCTGTGTTCCATTTCAGAGGCTGGACTTCCCCCAGATGGCAATCCTTATGTTATTCCTCTCAACCAGGTCCAGGAGGTCTTTGGTAAGTACACCTTGTTTTCTAAGGGCACTGCACCAGTTGGTCACAGGCACTGCTAGTGTAATCAGGGTCAATGTACACAGCTGTCACTGCTGTCTGCCAGTGACTGGGTAGCAGAACCATGTTGTGGAACTGAAGACAGTCTGAGCAAGAACAACAGCAAGAAGGCCTACCAAGATGTGGAAGACCTGACATCAGTGAAGAAAGGGATAACCATCACCATCCAAGAAAAATCAGGGATATGCCTTACAGAAGAACCACATATTCTAAACCGATGGACAGAATACTACTCAGAACTGTACAACTACAACACCAACGGACACCCAGCGGTATTAAATTGTCCACAGACCACAGAGAACGACTACCCCATTCTTCGTGAGGAAGTGGAGGCAACACTGAAGTCTCTAAAAAAAAGGAAATCAGCTGGAATTGACAATATACCAGCAGAACTGGTTCAAGCTGGGGGAGAAGCTTTGATCACCACCCTCACAACAATCTGCAACAAGATTTGGTAGACAGGAGAATGGCCCACCCCAAGGACCCAGTCACTGATCATCACGCTCACCAAGAAAGGCAACCTACAGGTGTGCCAAAATTATAGAACTCAGCCTTGTCAGGTACCCGAGTAAAGTCATGCTGAAGTTCCTACTCAACAGTCTCAAACCTCAGGCGGAAAAGATCATCGCAGAGGAACAGGCTGGTTTTTTAACAGGACGGAGCACCAGTGACCAGATCTTCACCCTTAGAATCCTTTGCGAGAAACAACTTCAACACTAGCAATGACTGTATCATGTCTTCATAGACTTTAAGAAGGCCTTTGGTAGGGTATGGCATGCAGCCCTGGCTCCAATCTTGTCCAAACCATTGAATACCTATATGACAAGACCACCAGTGCAGTCTTCTTCAATGATAGCATAGGAAACTATGGGAGTTCGACAAGGATGCCTACTATCACCCACCCTCTTCAACATGTTGAATGATGCCTTGGAAAACCATCAAGGTCAGATATCAGCATTGGAGGCAGGACAATCATCAACCTTCGCTTTGCTGATGACATCAACAGCCTAGCAGGAGAAGAACAAGAACGAGTCAACTTGGTGGAATGCCTCGACAATACCTCTGCAGCATATGGCATGGAGATCAGTGCAGAAAAGACCAAGCTGATAACAAACAACACACAAGGCATAAACACAGAGGTCAAAGTTAACGGACAGAGACTTGAAACAGTAACAAGCTTCAAGTACTTGGGATCAGTCATCAGGAGGGTTCCAAACATGAGATACTTGCCAGGATTGCACAGACAACAGCAGCAATTACAAGGTTGAAACCTATATGGAATGACAGTAACATCAATGTCAGTTTGAAAATAAGGCTGATGCGCTCCCTTGTAAAGTTCATCTTTCTATACCCTTGTGAAACATGAACCCTCTCAGCAGATCTACAGAAGAGGATACAAGTCATGGAAATGAGGTGCTTTCGGAAGATCTTGGCATATCATACAGGTACCATGTTACTAATGAAGACGTTCGCAACAAGATCAACCAACCCATCGGACCATATGAAAACCTCCTTACAGTGGTCAAGAAGCGTAAACTGAAGTGGTAAGGCCATGTCTCACGACCAGCTGGCCTTGCAGAGACCATCTTGCAAGGTACTATGAGAGGGGGAGAAGAAGAGGTAAACAGAAAAAGAGGTGGGAAGACAACATCATCGACAAGTTGACAGGACTGGAGTTCGCCGACTCCCAGAGGGCTGTGGAGAACAGGGAAAAGTGGAGAGAGCTGTTTAAAAAGTCGTCTGTGGTGCCCCAACGATCCTTACGGGTTACGGGAAAGTGAAGTGCAATCTAATCCTGTACAGCTTGTCATAGATTTTGGCAAAACTGTGTTTTTAAAACAGATGTCAATAGAGTGGAACCTCACTATTAAGGTCACTTTCGGGACTGGACAAAAGTGACCTGAATAGTGAGGTGGCCTTATTAGCAAGACTATTTAATTTGGGACTCCCCCAGGGTGACCTAAATTGTGAGATGGCTGTATTACAGAGAACACCGTAGAGCAAGGTTCTACTGTATACATGTTACAGAATGTGCCAAATTAGACACAACATTGTATACTGCGTGTTTCATTTTACTGTCCAGTAGTCTACATTGCACATATCACTGACATAACAGATTCCATGGCAATATTTTGGGTTCTTGTAAATTCTAACATAACAGCTTGAAACCCCTCTACCACTGCCCCTCCTTCCCACACCCCTGCCTTCCTCCCAACCACCCCTTCCCAGCTTCCCTCCCTTCCTGCATCTACATCTCCATACTTCCACCTTTTCATCAAATCCCCCTGCAGCTTTCCCTTGTTCCGAAACATGCCCCTTGAAGAAAACCTCAAGTAAAGTGCTGCCATCTGGTAAATATGTGCCAAGCTGCATGAATAAGTGGATATGGTCTTCCATATAGAGGTGGGTCCCTTTGAGTGTATATGGTCCTGTGAGTGGATGTTGTCCTCCTCTCTGCGGATGTGACACTGACTTAGACTTAGCGGCTCCCGCGTCTATAGACGCATGAGGCAGTCAAAGCACGCCATCCAGATCTGTTGCTTGCTAGTGTGACGTCACTCCCAGTTTTGTTGACCAGCTGTAGGTCGCGGTCAGTTGTTTGGCACCAGTTCATTCTTGGTCGTCCCCTCTTTCTCTGGCCAGCTGGTATCCACCGTAGCGCTTGTTGGGCAGGTCTAGTAGGTGGGAGCCTTGTGACATGGCCGAGCCAGCAAAATTACGTTCTGCAGATAGTAGATGATGAGGTACTCCTGATCATGTCCAAACATCTATATTCGTTACACGGTTGCTCCAGTGTATGCCCAAGATCTTTCGCAGGCATTTAGTGTCGAATGCATCAATTTTTTTTTCTTGGCTTGTTTTTAGTTGCCATGTTTCACATCCACCTAGGTTGGTATAACGTTTGAGTTATAAAAGCGAAGTTTAGATTTCAAGGTGAATTTCTTGTTGTTCCAAATTTTCCTCAGCTAGTTGAAAGCTGCTGACGCTTTTGTGACACTGGCTATGACATTTTTTTAGAAAGTTGATGACTAATCTCATGTATTAATATGAAGTTGTTACGTCTATTTCAGCTTCACTGTGTCAAGTTGAGCTGCTTGTGAAACGACCAAAAGACAAGAATCAAATGGGTGGAAAACCTGTGTCACAGGAAGTCGGCGATTTCCTATATAATATTAAGAAATGTTAATTTTCATCAACTTGGGGGAGACACGCATATTGCTGAATAAGACATTAGGGCAGACACGGGATCAAATACATTTGTATTTGAAAGTATTTAAATACATTTTTTGAAGTATTTGTAATTGTATTTTTGACACTAATGATATTATTTGTATTTAAATACATCCATAAAGTATTTGAACATTTTAAATACTTTCAAATACTATTTCAAATTATTTTATTTGGGCATGGTTATTAATAAATGACAAGTTAGATTTTGTATTCACCTATCTTGTTTAACTTCTTGAGAGTCAAACATTTTACTGGTTCATTTGACAATTGACCACATTTTCCAGTCAGAAAGAAAGCCAGTATGTGAAAGTCCCTGATATCATTATGAGAGCATACCAGTGAAGTCGGGATCAATTTGTTAGTTGTCACCTGTGACCAAGATGCAATTAGCAACAACAGGACTTGCATTGGCATGCCTGTCTTTTGATCATGGTTTTATTGCCCCTGTTAAGGAATCCTGCTAGCTGCTAAGGAATGCTATTGTGTCAATGCTTGTGTAACTGATAAGACATATTTGCACTCTGTGGGTTGGGAGGAAGGTAGGGGCTTCCCAAGCCAGATTATTACTTGCCTACATTGTTGCAATTTTACAGCATACCAAATATTGCCAGTCTATAAGGAATATCTCATGTAATAGTTATACATAACATCATGAAATTATGTCTATAAACAACATAATTATCTCGTAATATAAGATTTGTTATTGTGTTTGGTACAGGCTCTTGTAAAAAGTACTTTGAAAAGTACTTGAAATACTTCCTAATGTATTTGTATTTAAATACTTTTCCTTTACAAATTATTTATAATTGTATTTGAACCCCTCAGGAGTATTTGTATTTAAATCCTTTTTAATGTATTTGACCCCATATCTGCATTAGGGATGGTTCTCGATTGTGTAGAACTTCCAGTGTGTTGGCTTGTTTCATTGGACAGTATTTACCTCCTGCTTGTGTTACACATGACACTGGTCATGTGACACACCATAACGAAATCAGTTTGCTGACAAACGTCGCAAGGCATGGCGACTGGCGGAATGAAATTAATATAGAGTAGCCGAGAACCGGAGCTTCGGCACGACACCGCTCCGCTTTCGGACCATGACATCAGAAGATGGGGGGGTGCTGTTGAAAAAAGTTTACTGCTGCATCGGATTTTTTGTGGCAACGCTCACAGTTTTGCACCAACCTTGATGCTCACCTAAAACTCACCATAAGGCTCTCAGAACACCTCAATTTGCTCCGCTTGAGGCTTGCCCCAAACCCCCACATTCAGGGTCAGGTTTATTGGGGGGGAGGACCATGCATCTGCCCCCAGCATGATTCCTGGATGGGCTAACTCTAGTCATAAATTTTCTTTAACAAAGTTGGCTAAAGGCCAAATTCTTTTGGTGTTATCCAAAATTAAACGAACACCATACCATCTTAATTGGATCGATTAAACATTAAGAAATACACCCACTCAGATAATATACAATGTGTATCTGTCCAGGCCGGCTTCAATTATTACCAGCTTATACATTGAAAAAAATTCCATCCAGGTGAGATATCAAGTTTGCAATAAACACTATTTAAACTTCTTCAAATAATTATCTTGGGATAAGTTGTAAGGTGTTTGTTTAAAAGTGTACACTAGTGAAAAACTATTTTGAACAACAAATATTTATTGACATTTAACAAACACCTACTTTGGTAATCAGAACTCAGAATCAATTTATTTGACCTATAAATACGATATATATACAATGGATAACGTAAGTAATAGATAAGGCCGGGAGACTCCCATTAAGATATATAATATCGCTAGCACAGGAGCCACCCCATAAATATATAAAAAATTGACATGTCACAAATCAGAATAGCATATGCCTTGTTTTACAGTTGATAATTACTCAGTGTATCAACATACATACATTCGGAGTCTGTGTCATCAGAGGTTGTCTTTTCTGTTATTTTAAAACCTTTTCAGTAACTTTTTCTCTAATTTTGCATAGACGTCTCTTAGGGTAGTGTCACTGTACACAAAAATTGTATTTGATTGAATCATTCTAAGGGCCTCCCAAAAAGATAAATATTCACATTTTGTCTGTTTCTGCCTGGACTAGGTTGGCAGAGTGCCAATTGATTGTGTATTACACCCACCCCACCCCCTCTCCACTGTGGAGCCTAGGTTATCCGCCTGTTATTGTTTAATGGAAACTGACTAATCTGCAATTGGTCACTGGCAGAGGATTGCGTCAACAGACAGCATTAACCCACCAGACCCCTGTTAAACTGGACAATTGCATGCTGGTTTTAAGCTGTATCTTCCCAGTGTCAAACAGTGGGCTGTAACTGATGTGTAATGGGAATCCCTACTGCACTGGGAGAACCTGAGGAACTTTAAAACAGCAGTAGACATAATTATTAATGCAATATATAGATATGACCTAGGATTAAAATAACTTGGATATAATAATAATATATAAAGTCAAATAACAGGTATACTCGAAAATGCATATTAAGCCAAAAATTATAAGGAATATTATTTACATGTTAAGATGTTTTACTATTCATGTTGCAGCTATTCCGTCACTCTAGTTATATCAGTATTATGTCGTTACTACTGTTTTTAACTGTCATTATTACTGTTTTAAGTCAAAGTGGATGCTATGCGTATGTACCTTGTTAACAAATAAAGTTTTATCATAGTTCATCTCTTTCTTCTTCCCATTCTGGGGGAGGATGGTAGGGGCAAAATGAGAACAGATAATGCGCGTGCATTTTCTTAGACAATGTTTTACTGTGCTACATGCGAGATTGCAGCTCACCAACTCTCCTGCAAGGTTTCTACAACCACTAAACATCGACCTAAATAGCAGAGTATCGGGATAAAATCCGACAGTATTTTTAATAACACATTAACTAATATATACAATATTCACGAAATGGTCTACTCGAATACTTTATTTCCAGGTGTATCTTCACTGGCAAGCATATAGTCTAGAGAGCTACTAAACATGCCAACACTACTTCCATCATAACTCTTAATGATCTGTACCTATGATTCACCAAAAACATTTAATTAATAATTACAAACTCACAATATGGTCCAAAGGACTTCAGGACCTCTTGGCCCATTTTTTTACTCTGAACATCCCACATCCAAAAACTTTGAACTCATTTTATTGACGCCACTATAAAAATAATAACGGCTACACAACAATTAGTTCTAACAATTATAGTGTTGACGTTACTGTTTACTTGTAAAAGTCAATATATACATATTAACTTTTTATAAGTAAACAGTAACGTCAACTAGATCTAAACATTGTGATTGTTCTGGATTACATTAATGCTGGAAAGCGTCTATCCACCAAGGAAGGCATAAAAAACACCGTGGAAGACCCTTAAAAGTAAAATAAAAGCCTACCGTACATCACCCGAGAGATCGAAAAGCTAACAAAAAAACGTGATAGACTCTACAAGAGGAGGAAAATATCACAACATAACTTTGAACACTCTACTGTGAAGTACCACAATCAGAAGAGTAAGCTAAAAGACATCAAAAGGGAGATCCATAAGAAAACAAGAAGAGCATTCTGGGCCAACTTTGAATCCATAATCACACCAATGGAGAAAGAAGAGGAAACGTACACGTGCATAAGGAGGTTCTGGTCCTTCATAAAACACCGTAACAAGGACCACTCAGACACCTAGGCCAAACCCACACAAGTCCCAAGGAAAAAGCCAACATCATGAACCAACAATTTCAGTCAGAATTCACCAAAGAAGACCAGGCCAGACCAGACCTACTCCCCGAACAGTCCGTTCATCTGCCAATGGAGGACATTGAAATCACAGAACCAGGAGTGCAGAACTTACTGGAGCGACTCAAAGTGCACAAGGCTGCAGGCCCCGACCAGATTGGACGACGTGTACTCAAGGAGCTCGCCACCACCATCGCACCCATACTGACAGACATATTCAAGCGGTCTTATGAAACAGGAGAGGTCCCTGATGAATGGCTGACAACAAATGTAATTCCAATCTACAAGAAAGGGCAGAAAAACCAAGCCGACAACTACAGACCCATCTTACTCACATGCATCTCCTGCAGACTGCTTGAACATATCACCACCAACATCATGAGACACGCCAACACATATAATATAATATACAAGTTCCAACACGGATTCCGCAGTATGAGATGCTGTGAAACCCGTGTTCTAGTTTGTCGCTGATGTAGCTAATGCAACGCAGAAGGGAACCCAGACAGACATCTTAATAATGGACTTCACAAAAGTCGGCCATGTCAAGCTAGTCCAAAAACTCCACTACTATGGCATACAGGGCAAGACGAACAAGTGGATCGAGAGTTTCCTCGCCAATAAAAAACAAACAAACGTGTTGGAAGGGGAGAGGTTGTACGAGGCCAACGTAACCTCTGGCGTTCCTCAAGGGTCTGCCCTCTTCCTTTTCTACATCAGCGACATCCCCAACCAAATAACATCAAGAGTCAGACTGTTTACCGACGACACTGTCATGTACCTCACCATCAGATCCACCCGGGATGGGAAAACACTCCAGAGTGACCTGCAGAAAGTCGGGGTGTGCGAGAGGAAATGGCAGAAGGAGTTCTACCCACGGAAGTGTCAGGTGCTCAGTATCACACGTAACAGACAAATCATATCACCTAACTTCGAGGCACATATGTCGCAAACAAATTGATAAAGCCAATTAAATGTTGGGGATAATTCGTCGCACGTTTGATTACATGGGTGAACAGAGTTTTTCTGCTGTTTTTTAAATATCTCGTCCGTCCACATATTGAATATGCAAATCAAGCATGGGCTCCGTTCTTAGACTTAATGAAACATATGAATATTTTTACATATGTCAAAATAGTGTTTATACAATGTGATGTGGATAATCCGTCAACGATTCGTTGTCACGATAATCTACCAATGTTCCGAATTACGTAAGCACCCAGGATCAAAACGAGGCTGGGTGTGGACTGTCCCTTTGTGTTGGAATCTGATAGCAGCGAACGTCTTTGCCGTTTCAACACAAAGGAAGATTTATTTCAATCAAGTTCTCGAGGTTAGTATAGTTCAACGTTGTTCATACTATACTTCGATCTTGTGTATGCAATTTCGTGCGTGGTTTCGCGGATTAGTACTTTGATAATCCTTGAATTATACTGCATTCAAATTTGCTCGTTTACCCCGAATTTTGTCCTTTGTTCGCCGCCATTTTTTAAGCCGTCGATCTTTTTCATTCCTCTTATCATGTCCGCTATGGACTGCCCCGCCGACCTCTTAGTGATTGGTCACAGCTTCGTTAAACGTTTACAAGCATCGCTTTTGCATCGTGATGGTACGACGCATGTTGTGGGGGCAGATTTAGGGGTTTCCGCGCAATATTCGAGTGTGTTTTACCACGGTGTGGGCGGACTTAAGTTAACTTAAGATAGACGATTTGCTGGCCGAGTTGCCGCTGATCAGTGAGCTCGGCCCGTGAGTGGTTATTGTCGACATCGGCACTAACGATTTGTCTCATGCCGGTGTCGTGCCCAGTCAGCTTGCCTCCCGTATTGTCGACTTCGCCCAGCGGGTGTTGTCAGTCGCTTCGGTGACGGAAGTAGTCATTTGCCAAGTTATGCCGCGCGTCGCAGTGCGCCCGCCCTGGCGCCAACAGCAACGGTATCCCGCGCGTGCCGATTTTAACAACGCTCGGTTCGTAGTTAATCGTACGCTGGATGCTCTGACATCGGACCTGCCCCATATTCATTACTGGCGACACAGGGGTATGCACACTAACTGGGAGCAATATTTTGATCATTTTGGGGTCCATCTAAACAAAGTTGGGATGCGCAAATATGTGCGCTCCATTAGGGGGGCTGCCATATTTGCTGCCACACAGTGGTAAATGCTCCACTCCTTTCAGTACAGCCCATCTCCTTCTGGCTTTCCCCTCACTGTGATGGAAATGTATATCACAGTACAATTTTGCCTTTGACAGTTTGTCTCCACTATGTGGTAATTACTGCATTTTGGTCCTTAATACTGTCACTGTCTGGGGGTTTATGTTGGTTGCAGTATGACTGGTTTCGTTCAATCTTCTCACTGTTTTGCCACAATTGTATTTATATACGCTTTCTTCATTTTAATTTACACTATCTATGGGAACCCTAACGGCAGTAATCACCAATACAATTCCCCCCGTGTTTGATTGTTGTGTTACGGTAGTGTTACCAGTGCTACCACACACTGGGGGGGGGGGGGGGGGGGGTCGATTGATGTAGCCCACATGCTTAGTAGCTCCTTTGTGCCATATAACTTGTGAGGGCGCTGTGATACAGGCTGGTTGCTCTGTTTGTCCCACTATCTTATGATCCGTGTTGTTTGTGGGCGTGCTGTGAAACAGACTGATTGCTCTGATGGCCCCACTATCTTATGATCCGTGTTTGTGGGTGTGCTGTGAAACAGACTGATTGCTCTGATGGCCCCACTATCTTATATTACATGTTTTGTGGGTGTGCCGTGATACAGACTGCTTGCTCTGATGGCCCCACTATCTTATGATCCGTGTTTGTGGGTGTGCCGTGATACAGACTGGTTGCTCTGATGGCCCCACTATCTTATGATCCGTGTTTGTGGGTGTGCCGTGATACAGACTGGTTGCTCTGATGGCCCCACTATCTTATATTACATGTTTTGTGGGTGTGCCGTGATACAGACTGATTGCTCTGATGGCCCCACTATCTTATATTACATGTTTTGTGGGTGTGCCGTGATACAGACTGGTTCCTCTGATGGCCCCACTATCTTATATTACATGTTTTGTGGGTGTGCCGTGATACAGACTGGTTGCTCTGATGGCCCCACTATCTTATATTACATGTTTTGTGGGTGTGCCGTGATACAGACTGATTGCTCTGATGGCCCCACTATCTTATATTACATGTTTTGTGGGTGTGCCGTGATACAGACTGGTTCCTCTGATGGCCCCACTATCTTATATTACATGTTTTGTGGGTGTGCCGTGATACAGACTGGTTCCTCTGATGGCCCCACTGTCTTCTGATTTTTGTTACAATACATCATCAAATATATTACCTGTAATGAGCCTGAACTCTACAGCAAACTTGTCAGTTGTACACAATCAATTCTATTATCAGGCAAGTTCACCGACACATTCTTTCCATTGCCACTCTTATTCCACGCTGCAAAATGCACACTTACCTTCCATTTGGTCTTAATAAATGCAATTTTATCTCTGTTTACATATATGTGTGAATATGTATGTGTGTATAGATTTATGGAGTGTGTGTGCGTGTATCTATATGAATAGTATATATGTATGTATATATATATATATATGGGTGGATATATCTATGTGTATCTATATCTATAAAAAATTTCATCTAGAGGTTATATCACCTCATACTGCCCGTGGGGCGTCCACAGGATTATATACCATATTGGTCCATCCTGTTATGCAGGTAGATAGTGGGTGAGCTGTGATACTGACTAGTTTGTTGCCATGGTTTCGGAGAAAATGGATGTCGTTCCTACCATTTGTTTACTACTTTGCAGTATGCCCCCACGCGGACGTCCGCCGAAACCGTTTCGGGCCATGGTGCGACCGCCGTCCCAACGCCTTGCGGCCAGGAAACGCTCTGTCGAGTTTGAACCGCCCGTGCCAGCCCCTCCTGCTCGCCGACGTCGCCCTGTTTCTGCCGCTGCGGGACGTCCGGAGGACTTGCCAGCTACGTCGGACAGTGTGCCGGTGACAACTACCAGCACTGCTGATATGGTAGCCATTGTCACCCGGATCTTTCTTATCCAGCGGGTAATTCCATCAACGAAGGTATTCCAAAGGAATTCACTACTGTATCTTATGAAACTTTAGATCATGTCATAGCTTTGTTGGGTCAGTTTGGCCGAGGGGCTCTGGTGGGGAAGACAGACATTGAGGATGCATTCCGCATCATTCCCCTCCACCCGTCATGCTACCATTTGTTTGGGTTCACCTGGGATACCAACTTCTACTATGATCGTTGCCTACCAATGGGATGAGCCCTGGGGTGGGGTTGGGCCTCTAATGCAGGAGGCCGGGTGGGGAAAAATTACCACCCACCTTTGCGTGAGACTAACATTGCCAACTCCGGCATATATCGTCGTCTCAGAGGAGATATGATTGAAATGTATAAGATTTTAACAGAGAAATATGATACAACTGTGACATCGAACTTTATAACATTGAGGGATAATGAATCATGTACGAGAGGGCATCACCTTGATGCTTGATGTAAAAATCCCTTTACAGCTGTTCACAGCTAAATTTGGATGTATGCGGTGCGTAACGTCAGGGCAGTCAAACAAAAAGGGAAAAAATCGTGTAGAAGGATGTTCAAAATAAAGAAGAAGAAAAAAACGAAAACCAACAAAAAACAAACAAAAGCGTGGATAAAAACAAGTGGTGCACTATATACATAAGTGTGTAGCTTTAGAGGATGTGGACGCCATGCACGGGTTGCATTTCCCTGATGGCTGGCATGGCGACACACAGGAAGGCTGGCAATGATGGCGCGATGTGTAGAACAACATATGCATGGTGGTAGTCTGTTCCATATGGTTACTGCTCTGGGGTAGAATGCATATGCACGGACGTATGGAACAGCCTCCCACAGTCTGTGATAGAGGCTCCACCAGTCCAGTCCTTTCAGGGAAAATTAGACAAATTATGGAGAAAAAAACCCAATTAAGCTTGATTACACAGCCCCACCCCTATTATGGAACAACTCGTCAGACGCATCCGCACCATACAGTTTGACGACAAACATCAGAGCTGGCATAAGAGGCATCACAGCCTAGAAGCCAGATGAGGACCTGTAAGAATATATAAATCAATACTCGTTCAAGGTCAATTATCTAGGTCGTGTCAAGGTCTTATGCTATAATGGTCAAGGCTAATCATTTAGCTAGTTACCTTAATTTACTGGCACAACATACCATAATTAATAAGTAAAAATAAATTGGATATTCAAACATACAATTAGGTCGAAAGTCAATTTTAAAAACAAATTAGGTCACTATTGGTCTTTGGTTTAATATGCTATTTTATGGTCAATGTGTACATAAATGTTCCATTCCAACAATTTATAAACTTACCAAGCCATTGTGTCACACATAATATCTTAATTAGGTCATTTGTCATCATAAATAGGTCAACGGTCATTAAAGATCAAATAACTAGGTCATGTCAAGGTCACATCGCACTAGGACAACGTTTTTGGGTCATAGCTTTTTATTTTACCTCAATACTTCGACATTAAAAAGTGGATTTACTTTGTTAATATAAAGATATTTCAAAAAGGGTTGTAAACTACGTAGCATACACTATCACAGAAGTGCTTACATTATTATATAACAATTTTGAATGTTTTTGTAATGTACACTATCGTGACGTAGGAGAAATCAGCCGGCACCCGTGGCGATGCCAGGCTGCTTAACAACGTATAAGTTTCTTGACTCACAGAGGTTAGTAAAGATTGCTCTGCGCTTGCCTATGGCGTCGTCGGCGATGTCATTTGCTCCAAACTAAAATCCTAATATGTCCTAATAAGACGACCAGGAAGGAAAATTGGTATCGGACCCAACAGCAAAGGCCGACATCCTCAACAGGCAATTTAAGTCGGTGTTCAGTGACGGCAGGAGCTATACCTATGAAGAATTCCAGGCCAAGTGCAACATGGGCTCATCACTTGACTTCCCGGTTCTCGATAACATCCAAATCTCAGTAGAGGGAGTGCGGAAACTTCTCCAAAGTCTGCAGGCCAACAAGGCAATCGGCCCCGATATCATCAGCCCCAGAATCCTCAAAGAGCTGGCAACCGAAGTAGCTCTAATCCTAACAGCTATATTCCAGTCCTTCATCAACACCGGAGTAGTCCCATCTGACTGGAATTATGCCCACGTGACACCGGTCTTCAAAAAGGGAGAACAGTATGATCCATCCAACCACAGACCAGTGTCACTCACAAGTGTGCCATGCAAATTGATGGAGCATATAACCAATTAATGCCATCATGAACTATCTTGAGAAGCATGAAATCATGTGTGACCAGCAACATGGATTCAGGAAGAACAGATCCTGTGAGACTCAGCTCTTAGAACTTACCGATGGATTCTGTACGAACATGGAGAAAGGCGAGCAGATGGACATCCTAATATTGGACTTCGCGAAAGCATTTGATAAGGTCAACCACAGTCTGCTCCTACACAATTAAGCTCCATCACTATGGCATACATATGGTACCACCAGTGCATGGATCACCAACTTCCTCAGCAACCGGAGACAAGCAGTGGTCGTGGAGGGCACTAGATCCAGCTTCATTGAAGTCCGTTCAGGAGTATCCCAGGGCTCCGTCCTGGGCCCCTGCTTTAAATTTGTTCTTAGCATACAACAACGACTTGCCTGAGAACCTGACTGTTTGCTGACGACACGACACAGCAGTATACACCGTGGTAAAGGCACTGAAAGACCAAGAGTAACTACAACAAGACCTCCAGCGACTTGCCGAGTGGGAGAAGAACTAGGACATGGCTTTCCACCCAGAGAAGAACACACACTTGAGACCACAGACTTCGCAAATTACCTTGGCGTCACCATCAGCAAGGACTTGGACTGGAACACCCACATCGACAACATCTGTGCAAGAGCTGCCAGGTATGTCCTTAGACGCTACCACAACACCTCTAGCGTCAAGGACATGCTTGAGGAACTGCAGTGGCCCTCTCTACAACAACGCCGCCAAATAGCTAGACTGACCATGCTGTATAAAATTCACAACAACGAAGTCAGTGCCACTTGACTGAACAGTAAACTGAAGCCACCACCACCACGCCAACGACGCGGCCACAACCATCAGTTCCCCGAGGGGGGAGCACTGCCTATACTAGCAATAGTGTGGATGTGCCGACTTCAAGGGTCGTTTTTTTACCGAGGCTCCGTTTTTGAAATGTTCTCCCTAGAACAAGGGCCACCATTATACAGACAAGCTAGACAAGGGTATAATTTCGAGGAACTCTCCCTAATACAAGGCTAGGTTTTTATCACAGCATTCGCAGCCCGGGGGGCACTGCCTATAGTAGCAGCTAGTACTGTGGATGTGCCAACTTCAACTTTTTTTACCGACGGGGATCAGTTCTCACAGCCACAGTGTCGCACTCAGTACCATCAGCACTCGTCCCTGCCCACCATCAAGAAATGGAACGACTTTCCAGTCCTAGTAGTGATCGAAGCCAACACAGTCGACACTTTTGTGTCAAGGATCTCCAGACTAACATTCATCTGCTAGGGTCTTTGTTAGACAGCTGTAGAAATTAGTATTAGTAGTACCTTTGTAGTTTTTTTTTCTTTCTTTTTTCTGTTTTTTGTGTGTTCTTTTGGGCCTGACACGTAGGGCCTAAATTATGCAGGCCGGGTTTATTAGTAGGGTGTATTTTTTATCTATTTTGTAAGAGGTGGTTTTTTTAAATGCCAGATCCCCAGAATAGTTGCAGAATAATCAGATACTGATTGTGGCCACTTAACTGAAGAAGAGAAGAAGAAGACCAGTCTTTTCCTGTGAACTCTGGTAAACTTCCGTGCCGTGACATGTTTACGTCGGAACGACGTATTGCGGTTTTCCATAAGCTGTTTGGTGTAACATAGTTACAGGAAACTCAACGTTAACAGTTGGGTTAGTTTATCGAAGTCCAAACATAAGCATAGAAGAGAATGAAAAAATACAAAACGCTATAAGGGAAGTAAGCAAACGGGACTGTATTATTATGGGGGATTTTAACCATGGGCATATACAATGGAAATCTCTACAGAGTATGGGGAGAGAGGACCACAAGTTTTTAGTTTTAGTTCAAGATACATTCCTTTCTCAACATGTGCTAGTGTGACATGGATCCCCCTGTCTGCACACATTGTGACACCCCTGCGGGACTCCGGCACGGGAGAGCGGTGTGCACGAGCGCGGAGGAGGAGAGGTGTGACGCGGGTTGCCTGTTTTGTATTCGGTGTTGGCTTTGTGATTAAACCTGTTTCCATTATTAAATCGTGTCGTTACGAGAATGTCACATTGGTGCCGTGACCAGTCACATCAGCCATTACAGGGAAGTACTGTTCGTTTCATGTTTTAACCTTGATTTATCTCGTTATTTCCATCCAAGTTCGTAATTGTTTTCGCAAATGCAAATGGCGCATTCAGCCGATCGAAGCCTAAGGCTAGGGGCTGTTGAGCTGGGCAGCCCCTATCGTTATGCTACGCCACGGTTCCCTTCGACTGTTGACAGGTTAACACCCTGTCGCATTGATATGTCGGGAGCTTTCGAGGATGCCCCGCACGCTGAACTGATTCCACCTACGCCAGCGGTTCCGTCCACAACAATGCCCGTTAACCCTTTAACGCCGGACGAGGTCAAGTTACGGCTATGGCACGCCGGATTGGAAAAATGCCCAAAATGGCCGACGTTCTCGGGCAGTAAAGATGCCAACACAGTGGACGATTTTCTTAATCGTTTCGACACGATTGCCGATATTTGCGGTTGGACAGCTGGCCAACGTGCCCTCCAGTTGGAGATGGCTCTCGTGGGGGAAGCTTACCGTTTGGTGATACATACCGTCCAGCCGAAAGACTACCGTTCTCTCCGTGCGGCACTGGTCTGGCAGTATAGCCAGTTCGGTAGCGCAGTCGCTCTACGCAGGTTTAGGCAACGCAAACGGGGTGCTACCGAGCCGTTGCGAGTTTTTACCAACGAACTGCTTGACCTGGCTCGTCAGGCATATCCGAATTGCGATATGCGCAGTCGTATGTCACTGGTCAAAGAGCAGTTTATAGCCACCTTGTCTGATGAATTCACTCAGAGACTATGCTCTATTGAGAGTGATGCGCCTCTCGAAAGGCTCGTACACATTGCCGAGAAGAGTGAACAGTTTACCCAGTGTACCGTTAAACCAGACAATGGCGGTATATATACTCTAGCAACACCGAGGTTCTATGAGGCGAGCTGTGATAACACATATGCCAATGATGATACCGAAATTGACGCACTAGTATCTCGTCTAAATATCGTGTTGCAAACACGCTCGCAGCATGGAGGTAATGATCATGGTACCCCAGTCTCGAGCACACGACAGACAGATCATAGTCGCAGTACTCAACATTTGCATATCACCTGCTATAACTGCGGACAGCAGGGCCACATTGCACGCTATTGCTCAGCACCACGTCGTCGTCAGACCTACTTTAGATCCAGGTTCGACGGTCAGGCTTCTAACTCGCAGTGGCGCAGCAAAACTCCTCGTTCGCATAATGGGACAGGGCCGGATTCCTCAAACGGGGACAGGCTAGAATAAACCCGGGAAAAACTAGCCTTTCTCCGAACACTGATCCGGGAAATGAAGTAGACAAACATGTGCCACCTAACAGTAATCTTGGTGTACACCCACGATTTTACAGAGTGAAGCCAGTTGATGGCTGGGTGATTCGTACATGCATGTATGGCATGGAATGTCCCCTACTTTTGGACACAGGTGCCGCAGTGTCATTAATTGACCATCAAACTTACTTGGGTATCGCCGCTAGTCATCGCCCTCCGTTGCATCCTATACACACTCAGCTACAAACAGCAGATGGTGGCCAGATGAAATTATTTGGCGAGACAACCCTAGAGTTGGCATTTGATGGATTCTACACATCACAAGATGTCGTAGTAGCTGATCTACGAGAACGTGGTGGAATTCTTGGGTTGGACTTCCTCCGTGAACATGGATGCGAAATGTCGATGCGGGATGGGTTGCTGAAGATTGGGCCCACAACATTTGCATTGACCAAACAAGGTAAGCAAGACACAGTTGCACGTGTCCGCCTAGAGCAATCTGTAGAAATTCCGCCAGCCATGGAACTAGTTGTTACTGGAAGAGCTGAAAATAAGCTGCAGTATGCTGGTGGCAACACCGCCTTGCTGACACCAAGTGCTAGTCTAATGACTGATACCGGGGTTGTTATGGGTGCATCGTTGGTTCCAAGTGGTACCAAGCACATACCAGTGGTACTCCTAAACCCCACGGATGAGTCGATATTTCTCCGTAAAGGTGGCACAGTTGGTGTGCTACAGTCGGTGCCATGCATTGAGGTCTTCAATGTATCAGACGAGGACTTGCCTTGTAAAGGATATGCTGAATCAGGACAGACGTATTCCAAATCTACGTCTGAACAACTTCCCCCAGCGCTAGACAAGTTGTCTTCTGAACTGTCAGCAGAACTAAATTTGTCTCAGCAAGATGCTGTGCGAGCCGCTCTCCGACGTTATTCGGATGTTTTTGTTGAGACTAGTTCCCAGTTGGGTACGACTGGTCTTACAAAGCATAGGATAGATACTGGCGATGCTTATCCAATCCGCCAACGGGCTCGACACCTTCCGGTGGCTCAACAAGAGATAGAAGCAAGAGAAGTTCAGTCCATGCTGGATAAGGATATCATAGAACCGAGCACTAGTTCATGGAGTAGTCGGGTAGTCCTTGTAAAGAAGAAAGACGGTACAGTCCGGTTTTGCGTAGATTATCGTCGATTAAATGATGTCACCCGAAAGGATGCATACCCCCTGCCGTTGATTTCGGATACATTAGATGCTCTGGCTGGCTCTGAGTGGTTTTGTACCCTTGATTTGGTATCTGGTTACTGGCAAGTGGAACTGGACGAACGAGATAAAGAGAAGACCGCATTCAGTACGCGGCAAGGTCTCTTCCAGTGGAAGGTCATGCCTTTTGGGCTGTGCAATGCCCCGGCAACATTTGAGCGTTTGATGGAGCTCGTTTTGAGAGGGTTGTGCTGGAAAAGTTGTTTGGTTTATCTTGACGATGTTATCGTCTATGGAAAGACCTTCGAAGAGACATTGCACCGCCTCACTACAGTGTGGGACAGATTTCGTGCTGCTGGTTTGACGATGAAAGCCAAGAAGTGTAGGCTATTCCAGACTGAGGTTTCCTATCTTGGCCACATAGTCTCTAGACACGGGATTGCTACAGATCCACAAAAGGTATCTGCAGTGCGAGACTGGCCTCGGCCTACTACGGTAAAAGAAGTTCGTCGATTTTTAGGCTTAGCATCCTATTATCGGCGCTTTATACCATCGTTTGCTCACATTGCCAGCCCTTTGACGGCCATGACGAGGGCAAAGCGTTCTTTTACCTGGTCAGATACCAAAGAGAAGGCGTTCCGAGCCCTTCGACAGGCCCTTTGTGAAACGCCTGTTTTGGCATACCCCACTCGAAATTACGAGTTTGTTTTGTATACCGATGCGAGTGCAGAGGCTATGGGTAGTGTACTTTCACAACGCCAGGTGGGTGGTGAGAAGGTCATTGCCTATGCATCTAAGACCTTCAGTCGTACGCAGACTCGATACTGCACAACACACAGGGAGTTGTTGGCAGTAGTGACCTTTGTCAAACAATTTCACCACTATCTGTGGGGCCGACCATTCACCATTATCACAGATCATGCGTCACTGACATGGTTACTTAATTTTAAAGAACCTGAAGGAATGGTTGCACGGTGGCTCGTCACCCTTGGTACCTATGATTTCCAGATTGTTCATCGACCAGGAAGCTCGATGGGTAATGCTGATGCACTCTCCCGCAAGGTGTCACGACCATGCAAGCGGTCAGAGTGCAAGGATTGTACTCCAAATACGTGCAGTGAGCAACAAGCCTTACAGCAGCCCAATTCAAATCACAATGTTGTCCCTGCACTGTCCAATGACAATCTCTTGTTGGGCGAGGTTGCTGAACAAATCGTGGATCCACCCAAAACTTCTGGCAAATCTTGCCAATCTGGTTCCAACAGCCACTTTAGTGACTGTTCATCATCTCCGGAGAAAGGCGCGGAAAGCGGAGTATTTGCAGTGCAGTGGGTCCCAGGTGTGACGTTACCGGACATACGTCGTTGGCAAAGCGAAGACGAGAGCATTGATTGTATGCTCCGCCACAAGGATACCCGCACCCAGAGACCACCGTTTGCACAAATCAGGGACCAAGATTACATGGCCAAGTGTTTTTGGCAACAATGGGACAGGTTGACCATAGTGGATGGCATTCTCTATCGTAAGAAGAAAGCCAGTTGTGACACCGAAGAGATAATCCAACTTGTGGTCCCTTCGCCAATGAGACGGCGACTTTTCCAGGCGGTACACTTCGACCGACTTGGAGGGCACATGGGTCATAACAAATCACTTGCCTCCCTGCAATGACGTTACTATTGGCCTAGGATGTCAGAGGACGTCAGTCGGTGGCTAACCCTGTGTAGGGACTGTGGACAGCGCAAACCGGCATCGGCTCCACACCGCGCTCCTCTGACTCAGATGGCAGTAGGAGTTCCTTTGGAACGTATAGCTATGGACCTTATAGGTCCAATGCCCAACTCGGTAAGCGGAAACAAATACGTTCTAGTCGTCGAAGATTATTTCACGAAATTGGTTGAAGCCTTCCCCATACCCGACAAAGAAGCACTCACAGTAGCCGATAAACTAGTCACAGAGGTATTCTGTCGATTTGGCTGTCCAAGGCAGCTTCATTCCGATCGGGGAAGGGAATTTGACAATAAAATTCTTCAGGAGGTGTGTCGCATGATGCGAATCGACAAGACGCTAACTACACCTTACCGTCCGCAATCAGACGGATTGGTTGAAAATGTTAACCGTACCCTCCAAGATATGATTTTCACATATACCAGGCTACACCCACAAGACTGGGAAGACCATCTTCCATATGCCTTGTGCGCATACCGTGCTACGATACACACCAGTACTAAGGTGTCCCCATACCGGATGTTGTTGGGTCATGAGATTGTCCTTCCACTCGATCTACAAATCGAGGGACCCCCCAGGGCACATGTCCCACAATGTACAACTCGGTATGGCGAATGGCTTCGTGACGCCATGGAGTTAAGCCACAGCATAGCTCGACGGGAAAGTCGCAAGGCCTCCCTTCGCCAGAAGACCGCATATGACATGAAGGCGACTCCAGTAAATTTTCCGAAAGGGAGCTGGGTATGGCGTTACAGCACAGCCACAGCTAAGATGAAAGGTGGAGTCCGATGGTCTGGTCCATACCTAGTGGTGGGTCGTCCTTCTGGAGTGACTGTTGCGATACAACGCTCTGCGGGGGACCGAACAATAGTCGACCACATCGACCATCTAAAAGAATATGTGGAGGACAATGATGATCCACTAACCAGTTGGTTGACCAATGACCTACCAATGGACACCGAAATATGCTCTCCAGACCCAGGACGCTGGACACAGACTCCAGAGCTTCCTGCTGCCCAACCTCGAGTACAGGCTCCGGATGATCGTACTGTTGGTGATGATAGCGAGGTAGTCAGCCCCCCAGAGGCGGCTACCGACGATAATATAAACCTTCGTCGTGGCCTACGCACACGTCCCCACCCACTTTGCTTGATCTATAGGTCAACACATCGCTGAGTACATGCTCGTAATCTTGGGCGAAACAAAGTAAATGTGTTAGTCTTTGAACGAGTGCTAGGACAGATGTATGTCTTTCTCCAGCGATGTCTCGGAAACTGTGGGTGACATGATGGATATGCAGATTTCTGTTAGCAGTTGCACGCAGTCTGACATCACTCACCAGCAGTGAAGAAAGCTACTCACGCCATAGTTTGGTCGCCTTAGTGTTTTAAAAGAATCTGTTGCACTTAACATGGTAGAATGATAATGCAGTAACCGTGCTCTGCTTCGTCAGTTCCACATTTGAAACACATTCGCCTGCGGAATACCGTGTTATTGGTTTCCAGGCAGACAGTAACCTTTGTATCAATTTTGTTTGGTACATTACTGTCGTGTGTAAGCTTGGTTGAGAGTGCCATGTCAAATATGGTGTGGATGTACTTGTTGAATTTTATTTTATTTTTTATTTTTTAAACATTGTTCTATGCCATGTATTTTAGTTTGTTTTAATGTCACGGCCATCTCTAGTGCGGTTGCCTACTTGCACTAGCAACTGTTGACAGAGCACGAGGCAGTCATCTGGAGGAAGAATCCGCCCTGCTGGACACTAAATTCTTGACGACACGTCTGGCGATCAACTTGTCCCTAGGCTCGTACTCATGCTGATAGGGTAAAAAGGGAGTTCAAACTTGTTACACATGGCGAGATGTCTCCATACTGAAGACATCCCAGCACCAGAAAGTGTAGTGCCATGGTGGTACACACTCACCGTATCACGTGCGTCGTCACAGTTTGCGAGGGTGCCGCTACAGTCAAGAAAATGACATTGGACGTTGCTTATATCGCCACCATCACCCCAGACCATTCGCTATATATGGTGCAGTTACTTTCATCAACGATGCTTGATATGTGTTAGTTAACGGACACTTAATCTACGTATGCGAACATTCTCCGGACAATGATGAACATTTATATTTCATGAAGGACGTTGCATAATCAATTTTTTGTTCTTTCTTTCTCGAATTGTTCTGCATACTTGTATACACTTGTTATATATCGTGATCTTGGAAGGATCCATGAGTTTCGTTCGTGGACGAACGTGTTAAAGGGAGGGGGAATGTGACATGGATCCCCCTGTCTGCACAAATTGTGACACCCCTGCGGGACTCCGGCACGGGAGAGCGGTGTGCACGAGCGCGGAGGAGGAGAGGTGTGACGCGGGTTGCCTGTTTTGTATTCGGTGTTGGCTTTGTGATTAAACCTGTTTCCATTATTAAATCGTGTCGTTACGAGAATGTCACACTAGAACCAACCAGGGGTGAGAATGTGTTAGACATAGTTTTGTCCTCACAGAATGAATTAGTTGACAATGTCAAGATATGTGAGCCACTGGGGAGTAGCGATCACAACCAGATACATTTTACCATCAAAGTAAAATCAGAAAGGAATAGCAAAAAGCAGTATAGGAGAAATTTCCACAAAGGAAGGTATAAGGACATGAGGAAATATTTAGCAAAGATAGACTGGAATAAGACACTGAAAAATAAGACGGCAACAGAATGCTGGAATATATTAAAGAGTGAAATTAAGTGCATAATCGATAAATTTGTACCCTTCAAAAAACAAGGAAAACGGTCCAAAAAGAAACACTTATCGAAAGAAGCCATTAGAAAAATTAAGTATAAACAAATGATGTGGAAGTCATATAGATGTAGTGGAAATGATGAAGACTACAACAGTTATAAAGAAGCACTTAACCAAGCTACAGCTGAAATTAGAAATTCAAAGAGAAGCTATGAACAACAATTAGCTAGTAATATAAAACATGACAGCAAGAGTTTTTATGCGTATGTTCGAAGCAAACAGAAAGTTCAAAATAAGGTCGGTCCTCTAGAAGATAGTGCTGGAAATATAATATCAGAGGGATTCATAATGGCAGAAGACCTGAATGAGTACTTTAGTTCAGTGTTTACCAGGGAAGATATTAGTTCACTGCCAATGCCAGAGGCTAAGTTCAAGGGGGTAGATTCAGACTATTTAGGACAATTAATTGTAACCCCGGAAATGGTAGCTAAGAAAATAAGGGCTATGAAGGATAATAAATCACCTGGAGTGGATGGTATTCCACCCAAACTACTATTGGAAATTGTAGAACAAATTAGCATACCACTTACAACAGTTTTCAACTTGTCATTAGAAGAGGGAGTGGTTCCTTTAGAATGGAAAGAAGCAAACATTATACCGCTATTCAAAAAAGGTTCCAGAAACAAGTCAGAGAACTATAGACCAGTGAGTTTAACATCAGTGATTTGTAAATTATTAGAAAGACTAATTAAAGATCATATGGTGGATTTTCTTGTTAAACAAAACTTGATAAACCCATCTCAACATGGTTTGTTTAAAGCGAGGTCATGCTTAACAAATATGTTATGTTTTTTGGAAGACATCACTAAGTGGGTAGATGAGGGATCACCAGTAGATATCGTCTACTTAGATTTTCAAAAAGCTTTTGACAAAGTACCACATCAATGATTACTGCTTAAACTAAAGGCCCATGGCATAGGAAATGGTATAATAAACTGGATAGAACAATGGCTGATTGACAGAAGACAACGTGTAGTAGTTGATGGGGAGGCTTCAAACTGGAAATCGGTATTGAGTGGGGTACCACAGAGATCAGTATTAGGTCCTATATTATTCTTTATATACATCTACGATTTGGATGATGAAATAACAAGCAAGGTGTTGAAATTTGCGGATGATACAAAAGTGTTTAGAAGGATTAAAAATGATGGAGACAGACAGCATTTACAAGATGATCTTGACAGGTTGATCAAATGGTCTGAAAAGTGGCAAATGATGTTCAATTTTGGGAAATGTAAATGCCTCCACATAGGACATGGGAACGAAGAGGTAGAATATACAATGGGGGGTACTGTACTAAGTACTACTGTAAAAGAAAAGGACTTAGGGTTAACCGTTAGTGCTGATATGAAGATTTCAGAGCAGTGCGGAATTGCAGCTTCAAAGGGAAATCAAATCCTTGGATTAATTAGGCGAAACATAACGTATAAGGAAAAAGAGCTAATAATACCGCTGTACAAAACAATAGTTAGGTCTCATTTAGAATATTGTATTCAAGCGTGGAGGCCATATCGCAGGAAGGACATAGATATGCTAGAAAGAGTGCAGAGGAGAGCAACTAAAATGATACCAAATCTGAGGGATCTTAGTTATGAAATACGCCTAAAAAATGCGGTTTAACAACACTAGAGACCAGGAGATTGAGAGGAGATCAGATAAAAGTGTTTAAAATATTGAAGGGTTATGAAAATATTGATAGAAATATGTTGTTCTCAGTTAAGAAAGATAGAAGGACTAGAGGACATGATCTTGCATTAGCAAAGGAGCAGAGTAGATTGGATATAAGAAAGTTTTCATTTTCACAAAGGACTGTAAATGAATGGAACAGATTACCTGCTGATTGTGTGGGTGCTAGTAGCGTGAATATGTTTAAAAATAAAATCGACACATACCTCAGACGGACGGGATACACATAGATAAAAAGGTCAGACTCTCGATAAGCCAAGGGCTTCCTTGTCCACCTGCTACCTAGAGTTAATTCTCTGGGTGGCAATCTTGTTAAATCGACTTGTTGGACAGTGGCGCCACTCGGTGAGTATGTGACTAAGCAGCCACCTGCAACCAGATTAGACCAGAGATCGTAGCTCTCACGTGCCGATCAACTAAGTTTTCATAATTTATTTATATGTTCATTACAGTTTGAGCAACAGGCGGGCCTACAGAAATAATTGTGCAAGTGAGTGTTCGGACGCTACTGACAGTCAGAGGCGTGCCCATCGCGGCATAGCCCCATTCATAGCCGCGATCCGTGACCGCGCTTAGACCTTAGTAAAGTTATCCAATGGCAATGGTTTAGCGCCAATTATTTACGGGGGAGGCCGGGTGATACGACTGATTCATATAGCAAATTACGTGTCTTCGACGTTGTAGAATACTGGGACTGTTCACTATTTGCGACAAGGATACGAGCAGTTGTTTACTCGACAACAAAACGCCGATTAATTTTTGGTATACCCGTTTCTTTCATTTGAGAAAGTAGGTACCCGGTAAGTGGCATGAATCATGATCGAATAGTATTGATGATATGATGTGCGTGAACGATACTAGTCGATAGGCCTACTGGAAACCAAGTGCAGTATGTACGGGGCAGCGCCGTATAGTCTATAGAGCGCTAAACTGACCGCGGTCATTGCTGTCATTGTGACATAGAGTGAGTAATGAACTAAGCCAAGGCCATTGCTTTGGACTTGGGCCTTAATTTAAGGTACCGGTTGTAACGCAGAAATAATACAATGTTCTTCTTAATACAATTCAAACTATAGGCCTATATAATAACTAATATTGGAGGTACATATGTAGGCCTACTGCCCACCAAAATTAATAAACCCGCATTTTGAATATTTCCACTGTGAAATGTTCAAATTGTAAACAAAACATTCATTTATGCGGGACAACACTACCAAATAAAGTTGTGACTCCGTGACTCGGAAACGTGGCTTGTTTGCTGATAACACAAGTCAGATGTATGTTTGTATAAGAGCTTAATAGTAAGCCAACTCTTTATGTATAACTAGATTACATAACTACAATAATATACAATGTCGATACCTAGTTATACATGTCATAACAAATACACAAAACTTACAGCAAAGGTGGGGGAACCGACCACACTACACAAAACTGACAGCAAAGGTGGGGGAACCGACCACACTACACAAAACTGACAGCAAAGGTGGGGGAACCGACCACACTACACAAAACTGACAGCAAAGGTGGGGGAACCGACCACACTACACAAAACTGTCGGCAAAGGTGGGGGAACCGACCACACTACACAAAACTGATAGCAAAGGTGGGGGAACCGACCACACTATACAAAACTGACAGCAAAGGTGGGGGAACCGACCACACTACACAAAACTGACAGCAAAGGTGGGGGAACCGACCACACTACACAAAACTGACAGCAAAGGTGGGGGAACCGACCACACTACACAAAACTGACAGCAAAGGTGGGGGAACCGACCACACTACACAAAACTGTCAGCAAAGGTGGGGGAACCGACCACACTACACAAAACTGATAGCAAAGGTGGGGGAACCGACCACACTACACAAAACTGACAGCAAAGGTGGGGGAACCGACCACACTACACAAAACTGACAGCAAAGGTGGGGGAACCGACCACACTACACAAAACTGACAGCAAAGGTGGGGGAACCGACCACACTACACAAAACTGACAGCAAAGGTGGGGGAACCGACCACACTACACAAAACTGACAGCAAAGGTGGGGGAACCGACCACACTACACAAAACTGACAGCAAAGGTGGGGGAACCGACCACACACACAAAACTGACAGCAAAGGTGGGGGAACCGACCACACACACAAAACTGACAGCAAAGGTGGGGGAACCGACCACACACACAAAACTGACAGCAAAGGTGGGGGGACCGACCACACACACAAAACTGACAGCAAAGGTGGGGGGACCGACCACACACACAAAACTGACAGCAAAGGTGGGGGAACCGACCACACACACAAAACTGACAGCAAAGGTGGGGGAACCGACCACACGCAGGTGGAGGAAACCCACCATCTTACTTACATGTGTGAAATTCTGTGATTCAAATACAAGGGGAAAGCGTTAGGTACATGTGCACATGTCCCCGCCCTAAAGCCCCTTGGAAGATGTATCATATACACAGTGTACTATTATCATTAGCCAGAATCTCGTAAGACAAACTATGCTACAGAATGCATGGCTATAGTTGCAAGAGATATCAGAGAAAACAATGATGGCACAGAACACAATTATGCATACACTGTAACTTAATATAAACCATGTATTTAAAATTGCATGCAGAAACACTCAAATAAGTAAAAAAAACACCACCAGCCATATAAATACTCAGGTGTGGATGGGGTAGGAGGGTGGGAAAACAAACTTCAAAAATCGAGAGCGAATATACCTTTTCAATTCTGGAAATTTCGAGAGAGAGGCTGGGATTGGAGAACTAGTCTCATGTTTCCGTCAGCCTCATAATTTTTTGAGCTTACCGTATATTCCAGAATAGAAGCATTGGTTTTGTTGCCCACATAAATGCCGTTTGAATTTCATTCAAAAGGTGTTTTTATGCGGGACAACACTACCAAATAAAGTTGTGACTCCGTGACTCGGAAACGTGGCTTGTTTGCTGATAACACAAGTCAGATGTATGTTTGTATAAGAGCTTAATAGTAAGCCAACTCTATGTATAACTAGATTACATAACTACAATAATATACAATGTCGATACCTAGTTATACATGTCATAACAAATACACAAAACTGACAGCAAAGGTGGGGGAACCGACCACACCAGGCCAATTCTGTAATAACAAATTTTCAGAATGGCTCCCCCCACCCCACCGGATTCCGTATCACTAAGCAAAATTACAGCAATTACACTCAGAATGTAACAACTATTCATCAAAACAGTACCTATCATGCCCCACCTCAGTAGAAAGCATGGATGTTACCTACTAATACTATGAGCTTTTGTGTAAAAACATTGGTATCCAATGTAACAACACATTAGTCCACACGTGTGTCCAATGGCAATTAGCACGAACTTGGATAACCTGTGTTACTGCGAACACTGTTACTGCCACTTAGAATGCCTCACCTAAGCAGAAAGCATTCATGCTATACATGAAAACCACACGAAAGTATATGCCGGCACCTTAAGTGCTAAACATTATTGCTATATAATATCCATCATGTGTGTAAACAAAAATTATGCTACATGGAATGCCCCACCTCAGCAGAAAGCACGCGCCACAACATATTAATCCTACAATGATTTAGTACCTGAAGCGTTACACATTATGCGTATAATTAACATAGCCATCGGTTTGGAAACAACAATTGTGAAGGCTAAATGTAATGCCCAGCCTAACACATTAGGAATCCACACATTTCGGTAACTGAAGTGCTACACAGTATTGGTCTATATTAACCACCGAGAGTGTATATAAAACATTTCTATTTCACACGGAATGCCTCACCTGAGCAGAAAGCATCAATGAAACATAGCCAAAACAAGGAGTATTTCACTACCAGGAGTGTAACACAACACTGATATTTACCGGTTTAAGTTGACATATTAACTGTGTAGCTGAAATGGTGCTTACATTACATGGAATGCCCCACCTCAGCAGAAAACATTCATGCAACATTTTTCCGTTTTTTGTCCGAAATGAATGAATACAAGCATTGCTGCCCCATATTCCCCACCTAAGTAGAAAGCATATTTTGTGCACCTGCCACCTTATGTGAGCATAACCACAACAAAACAAAAAGAGGTCACTGCAACTGCAACATTGGAATTCGAATATATTTTTTAAAAGCTTGGGATTTCCACCGTCCCATGCGCTGGATTTCATCGTCCGAGACCCCCTGCATTGCAGCTGCTGTTGCAGCGCCTATCCGAAAACTATGACCTTTATAGCATAAAGTCGAGAGACCTGCCCATTTAAGAGACCTTTTCAGCTGAGTAGCAAAGAACGATTTTGTAACTGGAGCTCCTCCTGGAAAAATAAAGAGCGGACCTGGCGAATTGCCTCGTAATGTCAAATATGATCGCATAGCTTTAACTGGACAACATGGTGACTCGATATGTGCTGGAATAGCTAAAGTCACAGGCGGGCCTTGATAATGCTTGTATGCATAAAACACCACTGTACAGCCATTAGTCGTCACTGCCAGCTGGCTCACCTGCCATTAGTCGTCGCTGCCAGCTGGCTCACCTGCCATTAGTCGCCACTGCCAGTTGGCTCACCTGCCATTAGTTGTCACTGCCAGTTGGCTCACCTGCCATTAGTCGTCACTGCCAGCTGGCTCACCTGCCATTAGTCGTCGCTGCCAGCTGGCTCACCTGCCATTAGTCGTCACTGTCAGTTGGCTCACCTGCCATTAGTCGTCACTGCCAGCTGGCTCACCTGCCATTAGTCGTCACTGCCAGTTGGCTCACCTGCCATTAGTCGTCACTGCCAGTTGGCTCACCTGCCATTAGTCGTCACTGCCAGTTGGCTCACCTGCCATTAGTCGTCACTGCCAGTTGGCTCACCTGCCATTAGTCGTCACTGTCAGTTGGCTCACCTGCCATTAGTCGTCACTGCCAGCTGGCTCACCTGCCATTAGTCGTCACTGCCAGTTGGCTCACCTGCCATTAGTCGTCACTGCCAGTTGGCTCACCTGCCATTAGTCGTCACTGCCAGCTGGCTCACCTGCCATTAGTCGTCACTGCCAGTTGGCTCACCTGCCATTAGTCGTCACTGCCAGTTGGCTCACCTGCCATTAGTCGTCACTGTCAGTTGGCTCACCTGCCATTAGTCGTCACTGCCAGCTGGCTCACCTGCCATTAGTCGTCACTGCCAGTTGGCTCACCTGCCATTAGTCGTCACTGCCAGCTGGCTCACCTGCCATTAGTCGTCACTGCCAGTTGGCTCACCTGCCATTAGTCGTCACTGCCAGTTGGCTCACCTGCCATTAGTCGTCACTGTCAGTTGGCTCACCTGCCATTAGTCGTCACTGCCAGCTGGCTCACCTGCCATTAGTCGTCACTGCCAGTTGGCTCACCTGCCATTAGTCGTCACTGCCAGTTGGCTCACCTGCCATTAGTCGTCACTGCCAGTTGGCTCACCTGCCATTAGTCGTCACTGCCAGTTGGCTCACCTGCCATTAGTCGTCACTGCCAGTTGGCTCACCTGCAAGACTTGACCGTTTTTTGCAGTAGAAGTCACTGCAATTTCCCCTATTCGAAGGAAGGCATGAAAGGCTAGTAAATACATGGCCGAAGTTAAAATGTTGTTATAATAGCAACATGAGATGTGTGGTGTAGAACAAACCAACTTGTGCAAGACCGATTTTGTGACAGGTGCCTGCTGATCACCTGATGACCTCAATTTTGCAGCCCCATGCAATAATTTTCGAACAACAAATGTAGCAGCTGGATCTGCAAAAGTGTGCATTTTATGCACGTATGAAATTGCTGAAATCACACTGGTAATGGATGATAGCGCATAACCTTTTTGAAAACAAAATGCTATAAAAGAAATTATTGCTGGTGTTTTTGCTGGAAACCAGAGTGTGAGGTGAAGTTCAGATTGGCAGAACGGGTGAAACATTGTAACACTTTTTGATAAGCCTGTGTGGTGAGGTCAGACAAGGAAGCATCTAACAAATGTTGAATGACAGTTACCAAGGCAGGAGATCCGACCGGATGACCGACGGCACTGGCTCGAGGCCATACTGCCTGCGCAGTTCTGGCGTGTCCTGGAACCGAGACAGCGCATCAGCGATTCTATTCTGTTTACCTGGGACGTGTTTTGCTCTTAAAATCAAGTTGTTTTTCATGAGTGCTACAGTCAACTTACGGATAAGTGACATCAGTTGTTTGTCTTTACTCGTTTGGTTATTGATAACATGTACCACTGCTTCATTGTCACATAGCACAAGCAGTCTCCTATCTTTCAGAACATGCGGCCACAAGTACAAGGCAAGTACGATAGGAAATAATTCCTTTACGGCAATATTGAAGTTCTGCCATGACAAAGGCCAATGACCTTGAAACCACTGGCTTTCCAATAGACCAGCAAAACCCAGACCTGAAGCGTCTGAATAATTCAAGCTTTTCTGAAGACAGCCACTGATCATTAATGAGAAGTGATGACCCATTAAAGTTCTCCAGAAAAATAGACCACGCAGCTAAGTCTAGCCGTGCCTCCATACCCAGGCGTATGTGAAAATGAGGCTTAACTTTGCCCTGGGTTAAGTCATGCAACCTTCGGAGAAATGGTCTGCCGGAAATTATTACTTTACAACAGAATTGTAAAGTTCCAAGGAGACTTTGTTGTTCTCGCAAGGTAACCTTTTTACGGTGACTAAAGGACTTGACTAACTTACTCGCTGCCTCAAGTTTGTCCTGTGGGAGCCTAGCCTCCATTTTTACAGTGTCTACTTCTATACCATGAGCAACCACACAAGTAGATGGCAACACAGTTTTGTTATGCTTGATCGGAATTGACAACCAATTAGCCATAAAGAAAAATTGCTGCAGATAGAAGTTGCAAATCGACTGAGATGGCGAGAGAAAAATATAATCGTCCAGGATGTGAGACATATGCATAACGTGAAAATTTGTTTGTAGAATCCACTGCAAGGCACAGCTAAATTGTTCAAAAATTTTGCACGAAATGGAGCAACCCATTGGAAGGCATTTATCATAATAATATTGACCATCAAATGAAAAACCAAGCAGATGATAATCTCTAGGATGAACCGGAATAATCCGAAATGCAGATTCAATATCAGCTTTGGCAATAAAACAACCACGACCCACTGATGTCAGCAATGAAACAAAGTAGTCATAATCCTCATATGTTACAGAACAACACTCTTTTGGGATTCCAAAATTAACTGAATTTCCCTTTGGAAATGATAAGTCGTGAATTATCCGAAACTTGCCTTTCTCTGCCTTTGGAATAAGCCCTAATGGTGATATAACCAAGTTAAAAATTGGGATTAATTCGAAGGGGCCTGCAATACGACCTAAAGTACATTCTTTCATAATCATGTCCCTTGCCACTGAAAGGTTTGCTAGGAGAGATGGGTGGTTGCATGGTACTGTCCTATGGCTTAGATCGCCTTGAAAAGAAAGTGGAAATCCATGGGTAAATCCTTGGCAAATTTCCTCTGTCAAGGCTGGTTCATACCTACTTTCCTGTAGGAGCTGCCATAGCCGGGCGGCGTGGATTGGCGTTGGGAGGTTGGATGCCGGTGAAAGCAGGCCGTTTGAAGGGGGTGGCAGGGCGATGGAAGGGGGTGGCAGGGTGTTTGAATGGGATGGCCGGACGACTACCATGGCACTGTGACACTGCATGCTGTCCATTGCAAGATGGGCATCGGTGTGCGAAGGTACATTTCTGATTGGTGCAACGCCCATCACTGCAGTAGGCGAAGCAGTAGCCGGTGGGAAAGGGCTGTCGTCTGGCTATGGACTGTCTCCACTGGGGAAAGGGACGACTCTGATTTCCTATGATCTTGCTAGCCGAATGGAGGAGTTCCTGATGTAACGTACACCACGGCATGGTGAAGTGTGCCCTCAACTTCCTAAAGTCCCTGTCATATGTAAGAAAAACCTTGGGGGGTGAATTGGAAGCCATGGTCCGGATGATCTGCATGTATTTCATGATAGCCTGTGTCTCTAATGGGCAGTGTTGTGTATATATGGCCATGAAAATGAGAAAAGCATCTGACCACTGCTCGATGATAGCAATTTTCTTTATGACCTGCGACCGAGGTTGATCAAAGGTGAGATTGGGAGACATATATGTTGTTTCATGCGCTGCGTCACTAATTAGTAAAGCCAAATCGATATATTGGTTGGACCAAATTCTGTCTTTAATCTTTTGGTCCACCAGGCTACCAAGCGGTACTGCTGCCAATGCCCTCATGTTAGAGGGGTATTGAGGTAATTCCTCACATAGCTCACCCATGCTCGACTCAGTGACCATTGCCGCTGACCCGGCTGCTGCTGGTGTTGCTAATGCAGCTGCCACTGGGGTCGCCTCCCTCGCTACCTGAGAGGATGCAGCCATCCCCATGACCGCCTCCCGAATTGATTCCACCTGTTCCTGCATAGACCGCATCTGGTCACGTAGGATGCCAATCTCGCCAGTTGGAGGAGGTGCTGACAACACTGGGGCTGGTGGAACCATCGCCATGGCTGTGGATGTCCTTTCCTCGGGCCAGTCCCCATCAACCGTCCTGGCTCGTTTGCGAGGAGGTCCCACGACTGTCTCGCGATAACGAGCTGGCGCTTTTGTAGAACGTTTACGTTTTGGAGGCATTCTGAAACATTGAGAAAGGAAAGCCGGGCAGACACTGGGTCATATATTATAATGAACATTATAATGAACCCATACCGCTAGGTAAATTCATTCTAGCTAATATGGAAGCAGGCCAAAGTAGGAACGAAACACAAATATACAAACGTTACACACTGTAATTGCATTAATATGTACTGCCACCAACAGTATGTTCTGTACCATAAAACCAAAACCAGGATAGTCATAAAAGCGTATGGGTAATAATGCCAACCTCTGTAACTAAGGAATTGCAACTGAACAAATAATTACAAAGCCACCGAGGGTATCCCAAGAATGGCATAACAGTTACACAGCCCCCAAGGGCACAGCCATAATGGCAGAACATTTACACGGCCCACAAGGACACAGCCAGTGGCAGAACATTTACACGGCCCACAAGGCACAGCCATAATGGCAGAACATTTACACGGCCCACAAGGCACAGCCATAATGGCAGAACATGTACACGGCTCACAAGGGCACAGCCCTAGGCTTAGTGGCAGAACATTTACACGGCCACACCATCAAAAATTTGTTAAGCAGTAGTAAATCCAAACCAATTGTCAGAAATTGTCAAACTTTATCTGTCCCAAAAAAACACCTCCGGCATTAACAACTTTACAACTTATTCGCCGCGGCAACAACTGCCCCTCGAACACTATTGAAATATTTTCTATTTCCCTCGTCATTAAAATGTACACCATCAAGTAGATACTGCTTCCAGTCAGACCACACGCCACGATGCGACCAGAAATCAACAGTGTAAAAACATTTGGTGGCCTCGTGCATATACTTATTGTATAGAAAAACCCTAGTGTTAAAATCGGCATCCACTGGAGAAACAGATGCGCTAGCATCACGATACAACATTTGCGAGATTACAACGCGACAGACCCCTGCCATCACAGTTAAATACGTTGCGAAAGCCAACACTTTATCGCCAACTTCAATATGTCCACAATTCATTAAATCGTTCGTCCCAATTTCGATGAAAACTACATCCCTACTGGCATTTAAAATATCATGCGTCAGTGTGTATAGTTGCTGCACTTTCAAACCCCCTCTCGAAATGAAGGTAACATGATAACTCTCATCCAAAGCGAGGTTCATGGACTGATGCGTCAGCGCGAAAGCCGCAAGGCGGCGAACAAAGGAATGGCCAACAATAGCAATGTTTATCGTCTCCATCACTGCGATCGCAAGTGCAATTAAATACATAACCGGTCAAAAGGAATCACGACGATAGCGTCTAACAAACAGAATAAAAATGTAGCGTCAACACCAACCCCGTAGCAGTATTTTTGAAAAACAAACTTCAAAAATCGAGAGCGAATATACCTTTTGGTGATTGGAGAACTAGTCTCGTTTCCGTCAGCCTCATAATTTTTTGAGCTTACCGTATATTCCAGAATAGAAGCATTGGTTTTGTTGCCCACATAAATGGCGTTTGAATTTCATTCAAAAGGTGTTTTTATGTGGTGGAGGAAACCCACTATCTTACATACATGTGTGAAATTCTGTGATTCAAAAACAAGGGAAAAGCGTTAGGTACATGTGCACATGTCCCCGCCCTAAAATCCCTTGGAAGATGTATCATATACGCAGTGTACTATTATCATTAGCCAGAATCTCATAAGACAAACTACGCTACAGAAAGCATGGCTATAGTTGCAAGAGATATCAGAGAAAACAATGATATCACAGAACACAATTATACATACACTGTAACTTAATAGAAACCATGTATTTAAAATTATACGCAAAAACACAAATAAGAAAAAAACACCACAAGCCATCTAAATACTCAGGTAGGGGTAGGAGGGTGGGAAAACAAACTTCAAAAATCGAGAGCGAATATACCTTTTCAATTCTGGAAATTTCGAAAGAGAGGCTGGGATTGGAGAGCCAGTCTCATGTTTCCATCAGCCTCATAATTTTTTAAGCTTACCATATATTCCAGAATAGGAGCATTGGTTTTGTTGCCCACATAAATGCCGTTTGAATTTCATTCAAAAAGTGTTTTTATACGGGACAACACTACCAAATAAAGTTGTGACTCTGTGACTCGGAAACGTGGCTTGTTTGCTGATAACACAAGTCAGATGTATGTTTGTATAAGAGCTTAATAGTAAGCCAACTCTTTATGTATAACTAGATTACATAACTACAATAATATACAATGTCGATACCTAGTTATACATGTCATAACAAATACACAAAACTGACAGCAAAGGTGGGGGAACCGACCACAAACACAAAACTGACAGCAAAGGTGGGGGAACCGACCACAAACACAAAACTGACAGCAAAGGTGGGGGAACCGACCACAAACAAAACTGACAGCAAAGGTGGGGGAACCGACCACAAACACAAAACTGACAGCAAAGGTGGGGGAACCGACCACAAACACAAAACTGACAGCAAAGGTGGGGGAACCGACCACAAACACAAAACTGACAGCAAAGGTGGGGGAACCGACCACACACACAAAACTGACAGCAAAGGTGGGGGAACCGACCACACACACAAAACTGACAGCAAAGGTGGGGTACCGACCACACACACAAAACTGACAGCAAAGGTGGGGGAACCGACCACACACACAAAACTGACAGCAAAGGTGGGGGAACCGACCACGCCAGGCCAATTCTGTAATAACTAATGTTCAGAACGGCTCCTGCACAGTGTTTTACGGTCATTTCTGTAATACGGCCACCTCAAAATTAAGGTCACCATAGAACAGTCCCGAATTATTTCCACATCAAGTAAAATATAGGATTTTAATTTTAGTCCCACTGATATGGTCACCAGTTTTTTGCATGCTAACTGGATTAACTTCAATTAAGGCCTTTTAACGTTTGACGCGTTCATGAGGATTCCCCATTCAAAACAACAGGCACATTCTGCCAATATTTACCACCCCTGGTTGATACTGTAATGATACAGAAAGCCTCACTTAAGTTAAAACAGCTTCCGCAATTAAATTTGTTGTATCCATACTTACATGTATATACGTACGACATGTGCTAACATGTTTGTTTTATTTCATTTGTAATAAATCATTGGACAAACTCTTCACATATATTCAGGTATGTATTAAATTATTTTTGGCTGAGCCAAGTCAGAATTATGTGAAAATGGGCACTGGGTCCCTGCCTCAGTTATTAAGTTATACATTCATGAGACTATTTACAAAATCAAGTACCTGATCTAATTAGTGTTATTAAAAAACTAAGTTCTTTTGATGTACCCAGCAACACACACTCTTTCATTAAAGCTAAGTACAGTGTATATATTATTCACATACTATATATTATACCTGCAGCTTAACTGGCAAGTAAGAATAGTTAAAAGTTAAAAACAATTATTGTAGCACACATATTGACCCTAAATATAACACCAACTTCAATTCTTGTGGTAGTTTTCTTGTCTTCTTATAAATATAATGGTACAAAATACAATTAATTATTTTATGTACCGGACTTGTTGGTATGAAAGGGTTAGTATATATATATGTATATATATGTAATGTATACCTAAAACAATGTCAATATTGACCCAAATTTGAATACTGACACCATCTCAAGGGTTGATGTTTCTGTTGGTGTTATTTTCACCTCCAGATGTCACAGTTGTCACCTGCTAAGTACTGAACATTTGTGTTATACTAGTATTACTATTACTACAGTTTGTCTAGTTTGTAAAAGTGAGTGAGTATGTGTGGGGTCATCATACTCTTCTGATTTCATATGTGAGTTGGCCCAAATGTGTCCTCAGATAATAATGTCCATGTTTTCCGAGCTTTAGCTGTTGTCTAGTTGGTTAGTGGTCATTCCAAGGTCCACTTCTGAGGTCAAAGCATGAAGAATATGACTTGTGCCATTGTCATGTTCAAGTGGCATTCGTTTGAGAGGTTGTTGTCATGTTCAAGTGGCATTCGTTTGAGAGGCACGTTGTCATGTTCAAGTGGCATTCGTTTGAGAGGCATGGCTGGAGAATGTGACATTTGTGACTGTTTCATTTGCATAATTGTTAGTTTTTAACAAAGTTTCCGGAAGTTTATCTCTGCAAGTATTGACAAATGTACTGATTTGGACCTCCATTGTTACATATTGCCAAATATTCTGTCTGACCATTCAACAACCAATGCAGGAGATTTTGAATCAATGTCACGCCATGTTAGTTTGTTATGTAAATTATGTTAGCACGGGTTTGATTCTGCCCAATGTTGTATTCATGTAATTTGTATTGATGACAATCAATGGCTTCCTACTCTAAGCTCATAGTCTTGTAAAAGTTTGCACTCTTGTCATTAGGAGCTTGTTTTGGATGGCAGCCTTGCTAAATGTAATTACAAATATGGGGATCATCATTTTGTGTCATTACTTGACAGTGCATTCATGTTGTCAATAAATTATGTGACAATGCAATCATAGTGTCATTAAATTATTGTGTAACATTGCAATCATGGTGTTATTAGGTGACTGCCTTACTCTCTTGCTTCCCTCTGTAGGTGTCTGTCCACCAACGGTAGAGAAGATGACAGAAGTGAAAAGTGAGTCGAGTGAGGTCCCTACGGAACCTGACCACCTTGACCGCTGGCTGGGCATGCACAAGGAGGGGAAGGCTCCATGGCACTGTCAGTACAAACACCCGTGAGTTCTCTCTGTCAACACTTACATTATACTAAGGGTGTATGAGTATTTTATGCCATTGTAACAAAACAAATTCTTCCATAATATATATATAGCCACATATTCTAAATCTCTAACACATATACATGTTGAATGTCATGGACACAAACTGTTAGAAAAGTTGTTTTGAGTGAAGTACTTATGAAACTAAGGCGGTGAAATACAAATCTTGTAAAAGATGCCTACGTCCAAAACCATGCATCCTATCTGCGCAGTGTATATCATTCTATGGCCAGAGTGTGACCTGCGAGATCAGGCAGTGTATTAACATAGGCCAAGAGCATTAGCACACAAGATTTCTGTCACATAATTCGTTCTTTATTACTGACAAATTACAATACATCACTGAATTACACCCACGTCGTCCTGACTCTCGCTGTAGTGTCTCACGACAGGATGTCCGCAAGAAATTACGCAACAGAAACGAAAACACGACAATCCTTCCCCACAGTTTCGAGTTAGGGGGTGTACGTGCTCGGCGGATGGTGATCACGTGTGCTACGACGAAGCACTGGCGACGCAACATCGGGAGCAGCAAGTCGCGGCGGAGAACCAAGTTTCAGTGGAGAAGCGAGATGACGACCGTCTTTGGCTGTCGACGACTGTTCGAGTCGGACTTCTCTTTTCGGCGTCTCGCGTCTCGGTAACCGTGGTGGAGTAGCAGCTCGCGTAGTTAGTGGAAAACGGATCTGGTCGACTGGTGGTTGCGCCCGCGTGGGCAAGACTTTAACCCTGTGACGCATCTGGTCGACGTGACGACGATGAACCCCGTCAGCACACTGGACGGTGAACATGCGAGTGCCCAGAGAAGACGTTATTCGACCGGGAATCCACTTGATCTTGCAATTCACGCTGTAGTTGCGAATGAAGATGTGGTCTCCGATCGCGAACGTGGTCGAGTGTAGTGGTTTCACCGGCTGCTTCTTCTCGGCGTGAGGTAAAGACGGCTGGAGCAGAGCTAGCGGCGTTCGAAACTGGCGACCCAGCATCAACTCCGCAGGAGTTCTTCCGGTAGTGCATTGAGGAGTGCTGCGATACTCTCTCAGAAAGTCTCTAGCGGCTTGGTCTTTTCCCAGACCTTCCTTCCCCACAGAACGCTGCATCGCTCTCTTAAACACGCCAACAAGGCGCTCCGCCTCTCCATTTGAAGGCGGATGGAATGGCGCGGAGGTCATGTGTAGGATGCCATTCGATCGGCACCAGTCTGCGAATTCTTTTGACGCAAACTGAGGACCGTTGTCCGATACGAGGGTTTTTGGTAGGCCCCAGCTGGTGAACAGCGCATCAAGAGCCGTGATGGTTGTCTCGGTCGTTGGGTAATTCGCAAGTCGAATAACGCTGGGCCACTTGGAATATGCGTCCATTGCCAGCAGCCACATGCTTCCCAAAAATGGCCCTGCGAAATCGATATGCACTCTATCCCAAGGGTTGTCGGGTATAGGCCAGGGCGAGAGATTTGCTGGTGGCGCCGGTGCAGTGACGGCGCAAGTGTTGCACGATTTGCAGCATTCTTCGATGGCCCTCTCTATTCTCGGCCACCAGACGTAGAGTCTGGCCATTGCTTTCATTCTAATCATGCCACGGTGTGATTTGTGTAGCAAGTCGATCACTTTCGCTTGCAGTTTCTGCGGTACAACAACACGGCAGTCTCGTAATAGTACGCCTTGTACCTCGCAGATCTCTGCTTGCGCATTTATGAATGGTTGCAAATTGTCCGACTGTCCTCGTCTTGAAGATGTAACCCAGCCATCACATACGCAACTTAGCACCTCAGACAAGACAGTGTCTTTCTTTGTGTAGTCAGCAACGATTCTGGGCGAGATCGGGAAATCTTCTACAGCCTGTAGCATAATCTCATCTACATCCGTGGTGATTTGGCTGACGGCCTCATCGTGGTCAAATGCGAGATCTGGACCGACAGGGAGTCGAAAAAGAGCATCAGCATTGCAGTGCTTTGCGGAAGAGCGATAGCGAATGTCATAGTCATGACCCATCAACAGCAATGCCCAGTGCTGCAGGCGCTGTAGCGACATCACTGGAAGCGACTTATCTGGTCCAGAGATCGTCAGCAGTGGCTTGTGGTCGGTTAGAATGGTGAAGTGACAACCACTGAGATACTGGTAGAATTTTCGTACGCCGTATATAATCGACAACGCTTCTTTTTCCACTTGCGCGTAGCCTTTCTCTGCCTTTCTGAGCGTCTTAGAGGCGAACGCGATAGGCTCTTCACTACCATCAGGCAGTGTGTGCGAGATTACGGCTCCGATGCCGTACGGTGACGCATCAGTGGTTAGTACGATCGGTTTGACTGGATTGAAATGCACGAGCCGTGTCTTCTCTGCGAGCATTTGTTTCAGCTGCTCGAACGCGGTAGCGCACTCAGCCGACCAGTGCCAAGGAGTGTCCTTGCACCGCAGCTTGTTTAGTGGAGAGCAGACAGACGCAAACGCTGGAATGAACTTGCCATAGTAGTTCATTTTTCCAATGAAACTCTCAAGTTGTTTGACGTCTTCTGGAGGTGGATACTGGACGATCGCCTCAACTCTGTCATCAGATGCTCGCAAGCCATCTTTTGAGATGATGTGGCCCAGGTAGGATACCTCTTTTTTGAAGAACGCACACTTGCTGAGTTGCAACTTGAGTCCGTAGTCATCCAGTGCAGAGAGGACACGTCTCAAGTTTGACAGATGTTCTTCGGTCGTCCGTCCTGTGACGATGATGTCGTCCAAGTATGCAGCGACTCCTGGGATACCTGCAACCACATTGTCAACCAATTTTTGAAAAATGGCTGGCGCAGGAGAAGGACCGAAGCAGAGTCTGTTGTACTGGTACAATCCCTTGTGTGTGTTGATGACGAGCAATTTCTTTGACTCGTCATCCAGCTCGACCTGTAAATATGCATCTCGCATATCCAGCTTGCTGAAGTGAGTACCCCCTTGCAACTTTGCGAACAGTTCCTCAATTCTGGGAATTGGGTGTTGCTGTACATGTAGACACGGATTGACTGTTGCTCTGTAGTCTCCGCAAATTCTCACGTTGCCATTTGGCTTTTGTACTACAACGATGGGGGTAGCCCAGTCCGAGTAATCAACCTTTGTGATGATGTTTAGTTCTTGCAGACGTTTCAGTTCTTTCTCAACTGCGTCGAGGCGCGCGAAAGGAACGGGTCTGGCTTTCAAGAACCTCGGCTGCACGCCTTCTCTCAGTTGCAGATGCCCTTTTGTTTTGTTGCACCGACCCAAGCCAGGACTGAAGATGTCCGGGTGATCAGCAATGACTTTCTTGACTTCAAGGTCGTCTGCTTCTACAGCGTGCACGTCAGTTGTTGATAGTGTCGTAGTGCTCACTGTCGGGTAGAGCAGCGAGTTGACGTCGACTTGGAATGCCTGTATCCAATTCAGCCCAAACAACGAGACACCGCTGTCGACGATGATTAGCGGTAGTTGCAGGACTGTCGACCCGTACTGAACGTCAACAGTACATTCACCTCTCACGCTGATCTGACGTTGGCCGTAGGCGCAGAGTCTGACTCTTGATCTGCAGAGTCGGGGGAACCGATTTTCTTCCAGAATTCTTCTCCAACGAGCGCAATTGGAGCCCCCGTATCGACCTCAAACTCGGCTTTATGACCATTAATTAGCAGCGCCAGACGCGGCTTATTGACAAGGTCATGTGCGAACAAGGTCATGATAGTCATTGAAGCAGTGTTGCAATCAATGGCGTTGCTTGTCTTGCTCGAGCGTTCGGAGCGGCAGACTGATTTTATGTGGCCTACTTTTCCACACTTGTGGCACTCGGCTTTCTTGAAAGGACATGCAGCTCTCAGATGTGTTGTGGAGCCACACCCAATGCATCGTTGTATATGTCGCCGATCTTGTCGAGAATCGGGCGCATGAAATTTCTCGTACTTGTGGGTGCCCATCTTGGCTCGTCGCGGAGGACGCACTTTCTCCACAGCCAGGACTTCCTGTGCATGCCCTGGTGTAGGCCCATGTGCAGGCCCCTTCACGATGGCATCACTAGCAGATAATGCCACGTATGAATTTGCTGTCTTTAGCACACTCTCAAGAGTTGGCGACGACTCCCTGAGACAAGCCCGGCGGACCTCGTCGTGCGGAGTGTTCAACACAATCATGTCGCGAATGAGCCGGTCAAGTGCTGTGCCGAAATCGCAGTCACGCCCAATGCTGCGCAGATCTGCTACCCAATCTGAATACGACTGACCAGGTTTCATTTTGCATTGATAAAACTGGTATGAGGCAGCCAGCTCGTGCAATGACTCTTTATAATGTTCATCGAGCCTCTTGACTACCTGGTCAAATGTGGCAGCAGCTAATTCAGATGTGCTAAAGAGTTTGTTGACAAGTTGGTACGTGTTTGCCCCTATCCAGGACAGAAAATATGCCTTTTTCTTGTCTGGGTCAACAACAGCATGCGCGATCATATGCTGCGTAAGCCTCTGCATGTAGGTCTCCCATTTCTCACGACTGAGTTCATAGCTTTGGAACGATGGCACACTGCTCGTAGAGACTGTTTGTGCGTTTGTGGTAGTGGACGGAGCTGAAAACATGGCCTGTTGCATGGCAGCAGCCAGTAAGTTTCGTAGATCATCAGGACTCAATGATATTGCCATTTTGACAGCTGTCACAGTTTGCAGCTGAACGTGCCGAAGGCGAAGGCAAATGTCAACAATGCTAACATGCACTCGTTACCGTTCTTTGCGATGTCAACGAGTTTACGTGGGCGATAGTTAGCAGTGCGAAGGCCAGTGCGTCACGATATCCCACTCTGACACCATTTTGTCACATAATTCGTTCTTTATTACTGACAAATTACAATACATCACTGAATTACACCCACGTCGTCCTGACTCTCGCTGTAGTGTCTCACGACAGGATGTCCGCAAGAAATTACGCAACAGAAACGAAAACACGACAATTTCAATAACACAATTTCTGGTGTGCCACGAATTATCTGGCCATATACCTGAACTTGATGGTGGCCATTTGCTGTTTCCTTGGCAACTGGATGTCAAGTCTCAGAAATTAAACGATGGTTTAATGGTCCAAATTGGGTGAGCCTTATTATGGTGCAATCCAAAATCTGTAAATGGTCTTGTCATCAAGTCGGCCAGATTAAGGCCTGAGGGAGGACAGTAATGATAATGAGTTGATTTCCTTGGCAGCCATGTGCACAGAGGCTGAAAAGTACAATAGGTACATTAAAATAGATAAAACAATTAAATAAACTAGATTAATAAAACATTGGCCGAGATATAAAATATAAATAAATGAAATTATAAATAATTAAAATATCTAAATTGTGTATAAATAAGTAAATAGAATAATTAACTAAAGCAAGATTAACTGTTAATTGCAAGTAATTAGTAGGAAAGCATTGTGCAGTGAATGCCAGATCGAATGACTCGGTGACTACCTCGGTACGTGGTGATTTGGAGCACTACAATAGTCATTTCCAAAAAACTATTCAAAAAAAAAAATTACAAATGAACCGTGGACACAAGATATGCATGAAATAAAAATGAATCTGAAGTGAAATGAGATAGGCACATTTAAGTTGAGGAGGCACTTTAATTCTAGTTTCAATGAATAATTGCAAGAAAATAATTTTTTTTCAATCATACTTTCTATTCTAAAAAAGTTATATTAGTTATTTGCATTTTATTAAAACAATTTCAACAAAGCAGACATTTTACTGAAATGAAAACGTATTGACTTTGATATTTCACACAACCTTGACCTTTGCTTTCAGGTTTCTTGCAGACAATGTTGAGGTTTTATTTGGTGATAGCGGGAAGATACACAAAGTGCTCATCCCATTGTGTGGGAAAGCTGTTGAAATGTCATGGTACGTTCTCTGTCTTTACATTAAAATGTTGTTATGATCAGATATGTTTCATTTTAATGAGCTAGGCGATCATGTGGTATCGTGACGTCACTTATGACACACACTCCCATCAGGCAGACCCTTTCCATGCATTCAGAGCATGTTTACAAGAATAGCTTTTGGGTCGAAATGAACGTCGGAATGAGTTACTGTACAATATTCCGACGTAATACAAACACTAGTCATCATAGAGGAACAAGCAGTTATCTTACGGTTCCACATGAATAGAATTTTATTTAAAACAACAAATGCGAATGGGCCTACAAGTCGACTAGGTTTCGCAGAGCTTGGGCTCATTTTCAGAATAATTATATCGAATGCAAACAACGGGAGATAATCTACACCAATAAACATACATACATACATACATAGCAAAAATAGAAAGCTACAGAAAGTAACGTGTATAATCTCATAATATCGCTAGAATATCGATATATGAAGCAGGAGTTATACAATTTATCATAACAACTTAAATCAGTCGGTGAATTTCTGTTGGTGCCGCTAGCTCAGTTGGTAGACATGTTGGTTTCTTGCCATTTATTTTACAATCGGGCGACGCCGGTTCAATCCTGACAGCATGCAAACCATTGCTTTTCTTTACACTTTTTAGTCCTTTGGCCGAAGGTCCAAGGGACTATTGCCATCACTCTCCGTCCGCCGTTAGCTGCCATATCTCGGATACTGTTCAGCAACTTTTTCTCTAATTTTGTATAGACATATCTTAGGGCACTGCCACTATGCGTGAGAAATCTGTATTTGATTTAATCATTCTAAGGGCAACTAAGGGGCCCCCAAAGTGCAAAAGTTTTACATTATATAGTGATGTGGTTTTGAGAAGGGCCCTTGTTTTGTTTATGTTTTCACGAAGTAATATAAACCAAATCATTTAGTATACTATGATGCACTGTTTGTAATTTTTTTAAATTTTTGTAGTAATTATTTATTTGCCACAAAAATAAAAATATGGTCATTATATATAACGATGTTTCTAAATTTTATTTAACCAGACAGATCACAATCTGTTTTCACATATATAATTACAATATATTAACGTACAATATATTTACAATTAATAAATTATATATCCATTACATTATATTTGTTTGGATAAATAAAATTTAGAAACATTGTTATAAATGACCATATTTTCATTTTTGTGGCGAATAAATAATTACTATAAAAATAACAATTATTTACAAACAGTTCATTATAGTATAACATGATTTGGTTTATATCACTTCGTGAAAACATAAACAAAAAAGTGTAAAGAAAATCAATGGTTTGCATGCTGTCAGGATTGAACTGGCGTCGCCCGATTGAAAAATAAATGACAAGAAACCAATGCGCCTACCCACTGAGCTAGCTAGAGGCACCAGCGGAAACTCTCTGACTGATTTAAGTTGTTTTGATAAATTGTACAACTCCTTCATATATCAATATTCTAGTGTTATTATGAGATTATACATGTTACTTTCTGTAGCTGGATACAATATATGTTTGCTATGTATGTTTATTGGTGTAGATTATCTCCCGTTGGTTGCATTCGATATAATTATTCTGAAAACGAGCCCAAGCTCGGTGAAACCTAGTCGACTTGTAGGCCCGTTCGCATTCGTTGTTTTGAATTAAATTTGATTCATGTGGAACCGTAAGATAACTGCTTGTTTCTCTATGATGACTAGTGTTTGTATTACGTCGGAATATTGCACAATAATTCATTTGACACTCGTTTCGACCCAAAAGCTATACTTGTAAACATGCTCTGAATGCATGGAAAGGGTCAACCTGATGTGAGTTTGAGTCATAAGTGACGTCACATCTCGGCATCCCGAAAAGCGCACCAAAAATATGCATATTCGAAAATGTCCGGATGCACAGCATAAAATTTGGAATTTCTAATTAATTGAATTTGTTTGGCTTGGTGGACATGGAAATAGATAGCAGGATGTAATATAACATGAATTCAAGCAATAGATGTTTTTATTCCCTTTAACTCAGAATGCAACTTTAAGAAGAGCCGGGAAAACGTTTAAATATATGGCTGCAAATGTATTAATTTGGTCATCAGTAAAACTTAATTTGTAACTGATTTTAAAACTAACACTGATTTTAAAAGTAAAACTGGTAAGAACAGAACTTTCAAATGGTTCCAGAAAGAGATGACATAATGGGGATGTGCTGACATTGCAGGTTTGCAGAGTTGGGACATTCTGTGGTTGGAATAGAGGCATCATCTGTACCCGTCAAAGACTTCTTTAGTGAGAACAATGTTAAGTACAGTGTGGAAGATATTGGGCATACACCAGGACAGGTGTACAAAGTAGGTGATTTCTTATTAATAACTTAATTGTCTTGCTGTGTAACAATAGCACTTGTAATTTTTGTCAGCTGTGGAACAATTACTCTTATAATTTGTTCTAGCTGTATAACAGTTACACTTGCTGGTGGCTTGAAACTTATCGTTGACTTTGGTATTTAATCATAATAACATTTTGCCATGAAATGAGGGTAGAGGGTTCACATTTGTGTTCAAGGGGTATTGTTAAAAGTTGATTTTTACATTCAAGGGATGTTGTTAAAAAGTTGATTTTGATGTTCAACGGATGTTGTTAAAAAGTTGATTTTGATGTTTGATCAATTGTAGTGATTGTGACAGTACTGGAATTGACATCTTAAAATCAAACCGATAGAATTTGTACACACACAACACACACACACACACACACACACACACACACACACACACACACACACACACACACACACACACACACACACACACACACACACACCAGCATACATAGATGTACGCACGCATGCACGCACATACACACCTATTGCTGAGTGAGATCTGTGTTGTTTGTGTTTAGGCAGAAGAGGTAAACATCAAGATATACTGCTGTGACATCTTTGATTTCACCAAGTAAGTAAGCTGCAGAGAATCAGTTGTTATCAATGTCTTAACTTAAGCTGGAAAGAGCACTGTACGTACATCAATCATTAGTTTAAACCACAACAGTTAAATAGATATAAATACACATTGTTTATGCATACTTTTTATAGAAAGCTTACTTGACAATTATAATCGTTAAACAGAATTTTAAGTAAAAAATGCAAATTTTTACTCCTAGTAATGTAAAACGTGAAGTTTAAAGTGTTTTGTTATAAGTGGCAATCTTGTTAAGTCACAGTAATTTTAATAAATTTGTGCTAATTCACATTTTTCAATAAACGGACATTTCTTCTTCATTTGAAATCTCGTATCGTAATCGTACTAGTTCTAGTAAGCGTGCATGTCTTAATTAGCATTCACTCCCCTTTTTAGCAGTGTGTGAAACAATGGCATTAATTTCAGTCTCCTGAGAGATGGTTATACAACCACTTATGCTTATTGGAAGGCAAAATTTGACATTATTGCTTCTCAAATATTTGTTAGGCACAATGTAAACTTATTAAAATGAATATGGTAAATAATGTTAATTTTGCAGTGACTTAGAGAGTGAATTTGATGTGATATGGGACCGTGGAGCATTGGGGGCCATAAACCCTGATGACAGACAACGGTAAGTGTCCTCACTCACTTACACACTCACTCACACATTCACCCACTGCCCCACTCACTCGCTCACTCACTCGCTCAGCCCAAGCTATATTCTACACACAGCTATCATTAATATACTGTTATAATCAGTATGTGTATCTTTTTCAAGATGCTTTTTTGAGACCTACAGCTTGTCGCAAGTTGTAGATATGTCTATATATTTCAAGTTGTCACAAGTTGTGGATGTGTCTATATATTTTAAGTTGTCACAAGTTGTGGATGTGTCTATATATTTCAAGTTGTGGATGTTTCTATATATTTCAAGTTGTGGATGTGTCTGTATATTTCAAGTTGTCACAAGTTGTGGATGTGTCTATATATTTCAAAACTGTGCTTACTTTGGATCGTTGTATGTGCATCTCCTCCAAAGTGCCAAGCTCCAGTTACCTCTTTCAGAGTTCATTCATTTCCTTGGTCCAGTGGCTTATGATTTATCAATTGGCGACACATCAAATTACCATATAGTACCCCAGCAAACGGGTGGTTTGTTGCATCATGGGGGATAAACTATTGTGTATAAACATGTGTTTCAGGTACGCAACATTGATGTCCTCTCTGATGACCAGTGACTGTCATTACCTGTCGTGTATAAACTACTATGGAGACAAAGCCAGAGAAGGTGAGAACAGAAGAAACTAACAGTTGGTCTACAGGAGCGAGTATCTACTGCTTTATTTGGTTCACATGGGAGATCTATTAGTGCAATTTGTTCTTTTTCCACTCATTATATTTCCAAGAAAAGAGAACATTTCTCAGTGAACAAGTTGACTTTATATTCTATAGAATTTTCTACTGAAAAAAATACCAGTAGTTATAAAACTTGTAAAGATATTCTGGATTCGGTGAGCAGCTTGACTTCATATTCTACACAATTCTCTACTAGATAAAATGGGTATGAAACTTGTAAAGATGTTATGAATACTAATGCTGTTAAGCCCAATCCTTTGCTAATTCGATATGAAAATTTAAACATGTGTGCAATTATGAAATTGTGTGTAAACTGTTATCTAACTGTGTAGCTACAGGAGAACTTCGAGTGAGAGTGTAAAGATAGAAAGTAGAAGTGTTATTTCTGCTGTGTTCCATTTCAGAGGCTGGCCTTCCCCCAGATGGGGCTCCTCATGTCATTCTCCTCGACCAGGTCCAGGAGGTCTTTGGTAAGTACACCTTGTCTTCTAAGGGCACTGCTCCAGTTGGTCACAGGCACTGCTAGTGTAACCAGGGTCAACGTACACCTGTCACTGCAGTCTGCTAGTGTCACCAGACACCCAGTTTCCAGTTTTCTGACAGTTTATGCACATGACTGAACCTGATAATCAGTTTGTGTACAGACGGAAGTAATGTGTTCTGTGGGAAACCTCCAAACTAATCCTGTACAGCTGGTCATAGATTTTGGCAAAACTGTGTTTTTAAAACGGATGTCAATAGAGTGGAACCTCCCTATTAAGGTCACCCTCCAGACTAGCGAGGTACAGTAGAACCTCCCTATTAAGGTCACCCTCCAGACTAGCAAGGTCCAGTAGAACCTCCCTATTAAGGTCACCCTCCAGACTAGCGAGGTACAGTAGAACCTCCCTATTAAGGTCACCCTCCAGACTAGCGAGGTGACTGTATTAGCAGGAGTAATTAATGTTGCAAAAAAAATTTGGGACTGTCTCAGGGTGACCTTAATTGCGAGGTGACTGTATTAGCGAGTTGACCATAGAGCGAGGTCCCACTATATATATGTATGTTAAGGAATGTGCCAAATTAAAGACAACATCTGGTAAATATGAGCCAAGCTGCATGAATAAGTGGATGTGGTCCTCCATATAGAGGTGGGTCCCTTTGAGTGTATATGGTCCTATGAGTGGATGTGGTCCTCCTCTCTGTGGATGTGGATATGACACTGGCTATGACATTTTTTTTAGAAAGTTGATGACGAATCTCATGTATTAATATGAAGTTGTTACGTCTATTTCAGCTTCACTGTGTCAAGTTGAGCTGCTTGTGAAACGACCAAAAGACAAGAATCAAATGGGTGGAAAACCTGTTTCACAGGAAGTCGGCGAATTCATATATAATATTAAGAAATGTTAATTTTGTGTACTACTCTACTCGGTACCCCCCCCCCCCCCCCCCTATTCCCAGTGTATCTGTGTTATGTTCATGCAGCCCTTTCTCTGTTTGTACTGAATGTACGCCAACTATTGGGTAGGTTGGTATTTGGCAATCAAATTGATTAACACAGGGATTGCCACTGTGCACATATAATATATACAATAGTCAACATCTGGTGCACAGCCAGGTACATCCAGATTACAGATTGATGTACCACACATGTTATGTACGACAAATTTGTGTACATATATAATAATCGTACTTCTTCAATGTTGCTAGTAATTTACCAAAAAACCCTTGATTGCTGTTATATTAAATTACAGCATACTGACTGTCATATGTTTACAGTATATAAAACACAAGGGAAAAAGATACCCGGTGTGCAGACTGCACACCTTTCTATAGTACTAGGTACAGAAATTCCAGCTTCATATACACCAAAGTGGGGGGTAAAAAATTAATGTATAATATTAAGAAATGTTTATTTTCATCAACTTGGGGAGACACGGATATTGCTGAATAAGACATTGGGGATGGTCCTCAATTGTGTAGAACTTCCAGTTTCTTGACTTGTTTCATTGGACATTATTTACCTCCTGCTTGTGTTACATGACACTGGTCATGTGACATATTGAAATCGGTTTGCTTACAAAGGCATGGCGACTGGTGGAATGAAATTAATATAGGGGAGCTGAGAACCAGAGCTTCAGCACAACCCTGCTATGCTGTCGGACCATGACATCAGAAGACGGGGAGGTGCTGTTAAAAAATGTCAGTTGCTGTGACACCTTAATTTCAACCTCTCCACTCTCTCGGCTCTTGACTGATTACATCACAGTTGAATAGTTTTTGTGGCGATTCACAATTTTGCACCACCCTTGATGCCCCCCTAAAACCCACATAAAGGCTATCGGAATACCTCGATTTGCCCCCTTGATGCTTGCCAAAAAAAAACACATTCAGGCTCAGATTTACCAGGGGGCAGACCCATGTATCTGCCCCCAGCATAATTCCAGAGGGGCAGCTGCCCCCCTTGCCACCTGTCCCCACGTCTATGGTCATGGCCAAAATGTTCGGGAATTAAAATCGTGTTGCTTGTGAGGTACATAATGTCAAATGAACAGTCGTTAATTTACCACAACAGTGCAGTTAAGAAATGGACACTGAAACCATGTGAATGTATTATCTACGAGAAGGTTAAGATTGTGATACATGTTGAGTTTACTGAAGCCAGGCTTAATGTCATTCTTAGGAACACCGGGCTCATATCTCGGGAACACCCGGCTCATATCTCAGGAACACCCGACTCATATCTCAGGAACACCTGGCTCATATCTCAGGAACACCCGACTCTAATCTGCATGTTAGTATTGTTTTACAGAAACATATCTATCGCTTGATACCAAAATAAATGTTCTTCATGGAACTACTTTGTGTTGTTATTGTATTTAGTTGTTATATAATAATTGTTACATACGTAACTAGATTCTCAACTACACAAAGCTACTGTAGAAAACAGCATTGATCTGCCAAGCTGATGGTCTGGTCATTCCAGCACTTAAAGCATGTCTAGCATGAGTCATTCAAATGGTCTAGTGTCAGAACCAGGAGTGAAGGAGACCTGGTGGATAGCCTGAAGGGTCATCATATAACACTTTTAAAGTACTGGAGCATGGCTGATCTGTGTAGGTCTCACGAGATCAAGGTTGTCTTATATAAATGTGACATAGCTGTCACACAAAAGCAGTGCATGTATATACTTGTATCCAGGCATTCACAAATGACTTGCATGATCATGTCATGTAAAACTTCATGCTTTCCGTCATGACGATATCATGTTACTGTAATGAATAAAGAATTCAAGCACCCAAATTCCTAAAAGTGCACAAACAGGTGGCCATATGACTGCATACTGTACTTTAGAATTATATCATCGATAGTTATGTAGTATCATTTTTATTTATTTTTGATAACCAACATATTTGTACATGGGAATCAATACAAACATTCAGCACATTTTCAGACTGATGTTATAAAATGGAGTTTGTTATTATTTGACCAAAAATGAGAGCATTCAATTCTAGTAATCTGATGAGTCGAAAAAAATGTTTTATTACGCGAGTCGGAATCATTCCATTTGTCAATCAAGCCGACTAATTAGTTTATGCTGTCTCATAAGCATATATCTTACAGGGAGCCAGTCTGTTCCTCAACCCTAAATTAGCCGGTGTAGTAATTTGTAACAGGAAGTCTGCTGTGTAGAACATGAGAAATTGTTGAGCGTCAAAGGGTACAGTTGTTAAAGCCCCTCTAAGCATTACTGCCACTAAAGCTTCTTTTGAAACTGGATGTTGTGAATGTTGTTATGGGCTTACAATTTAGCGGGCAGTAGTCCTTCAACATAGTTAGTATAGTCTTAAGAACATTATATTAATTAATAAATGAGAAACCAGGAACAGATTTCCTCCTTTGAGTAGTGTCACTCTATGCCCATTAAACGAAGTCCATATACCAGTCCACACAGTTGTCGAAGTTGTTCGCTGCTGTACAGTAGTTGTCTGGTGTTGTACATAACAGACACTAAATGACACAATATCCACATATATAATGTAAGATGTCAGTCCTCTAAAGACATTTTTAAACAAAACCACTCGGCCATAAGTCACAACTTTCAAAAAAGTAATTTTATTCTTACAAGAATGTTGCCGGCACACATGTATGTTCAGACGCGTAAAGATAAAAGAACAATATATCTGAAAATCATGGTGCATATATACATAATGCATATATATATATACATACGTGACACGTGTATGTGTAGCCAGGCCAGATTAAGATACAATGATATAATACATGCCTTCATTATGGAATGTTCCCCTTACTTGGAATGTCTCACAATCTTGCCACGTATGTATGTTTTGTAGATTAAAAGATACAATGATACAATACATGTCTTCATGATGGAATGCTCCCGTTAATTGGAATGTTTCACAATCTCGCCACGTATGTACGTTTTGACCAGGTGTGTTGTAAAAAATTCACAGGAATGCTTAATCACTTTTACAAGATCATTATGAAAGATTAATTACTGTCGCATGATGTACAAAATCTACAGTACCACTTGTGTTGCTTTTTTAGAACATTACCCTAACTCTACATTTATAAAGCATGCATATTCACAGTGAAATCTTGCCTACCACCCACTGTATTTGAAGTCTATAAACAATGTAAGATCACGCAACATTCATATAAAAGAGCAGGTAAAGTGATTGCGATCGAAGTTAAAATAATCTGTTATTATACACTCTCAACAGAGACACCAACTGGAATGTTTCTAGAACATTACATAAGACACCATTTCTGCTTCCTTCTGACACACCACCCAAGAAAATTACAATTAACTTTGAACATATATGTAAAAATTCCATACTTTCAATATACCCAAAGAGCCCCAGCAACCAACCCTATATAATAACAAGTCGATTGATGCAAAGAGCCATGAATTGTTGGTTGGACCAGAAATTAGCCACAAGTATTTCCACGTCCAGATCAAGTTTCATTTTTTTAAATGTAGCAATAGTCCACATTAAATCTGTTTAATAAGTAGAATATGTAATTTATGAATTAATTTCTTTGCTGAAAGCATGCTGTTTTCTAAACATCAAATCTAGTATTCAAACTGTACAGTAACATTTGCTGCTCAAATGTAGGGAAATGAAATGTTCCTATTACAGGGATTGCTTGAACGGTTTCCACTGATCGAGTCATGAGTCGAGTGCACCAACCTCTCTCTTCTGCATGTCACAAACTCTATTTGTTTCATCGATTCCACACATTTAATACAACAATTTGTAGAAATGACTACCGGTATTCTCAGATAAGATATGTCGTGGTTTTGATATGATGACTTTGACCGAAGACACTGACAGTGTCCAGATGACAAGGAAGTTATGGCATTATGTCATGATGACACAGAGATGATGACATTGATGCAGTGTGCTCATGACACATAGGTGATGACACTTAAGACATATATACACACATAAATGTATATGTATACATTCTTCATACGTCTTTGATGACATTGACATTGCGTCCTCAAAACACAGATGAAGACATGTCAGTCTTTATGACTGACACTGTCTCATGACAGAGACTATGACACTGACACCATGTCTCATGACAGGTAGATGACAAGAGAGAGGAGGATGAGTGAGCCAAGCAGTGGTGCTGAGTGTCTGTCTGCTGCGGCCATCACAAAGATCTTGGCCTGCTTCTCGTACGGGTCGGTCCCCGTGTCATAGCGTTGGGGACAGTCGTCATCTGAAACATGTCAAAGCACGGCTGTTAGATCTGTTTTTTATATCAACATCACTTGGTCTTTTTGTTTTTCCTAATGCTTCTTTTTCATTACCACTTACCGATTATGCAGACACATAAAAATGGACAGATGAACAGATTTCACGACTGGCGTGTCCAGTGGACAATTGTTTTAGTTTATTTCTATAACTGCAATGGCCGTGTTGAACACACTGCGTATTATGTACGTCTCAACTCAACCGGGCCAGTAACAAATGTATGTAATTGCCTAATTGGGCAAGAACTTCATCAACAAATACAGTGCCATCATGAACATGTTGCATGAACATCTTAAAAAACAGTGCCATTGTGAACATGCTGCTGATGTGACTACACTGAGTGTGAAGTAGAGTCGACTCACGGTTCATCTCTGACTACATTGAGTATGAAATAGAAAGAGTGTCAAGTTGAAAGAGAGTGCAGTATAAAGGTAGTCGACTCACAGTCTCTCTCTGACTCTTGTAGTTGGAGAAAGAGACTCGCGCCTTCCTTGTAGCTGAAGCTCTTCGCTGTCTGGTCAACGCCACAGGCGGCCGTAGTTGACCGCGAGATGACCATGACACGCCAGTCCAGTCGCTCATACACCTGTCAATCACATGCCAATACATACAATGACACACGTCAATCGCATACCAAAACATACTTGACATTATCAACCACATGCCAATACATACAGTTACACCTGTCAATCACACGCCAATACATTGACACCTATCAATGACGTATTTATATGCATAGATACACTGATACTTGTCAATCATATTGACCTGGTTAGAGTTCAACTCAAAACGTTATATATTCAAAAGTCGCAACTTTGCTGTATTTACTCATTAGTACTCCTTATTTTTAATGTCATTTCTTCTTCCAGCCAAGTCAAATTGTTCACTTCTAATATATCATTAAAATAGCAGTGGTGTGATTGTTTTTACCCAAAGATGATTGTAAATGTGAATATTTCCTGATAATGTTCTTTTCAATTAAACTAAACAGAACGTACCTGGGAAGTATTGATATTTAACAGCTGTCTGCAGCTATGACCAATGAATGTGTTCAATTTGTTCACTAAACATGTTTGTATAAGTGAATGCAGAAAGGCGTCTCACCCAGCATCTGAACTTGGTGACGGGATCCTCTTCATCGTAGGTGATGAGGTAAGACTTCATGTCCTCCATCCAGTACCCCACACACGTCAACTCCCTGTCTGGCTCGTCTGTCAACACAACACTGGCAGTGTCAACACAGCATCAGGGTCAACACAACATTGTCAACACAAAGGTGACAAAGTCGCACTCTACATCAGTGTCTCCACTATCTTTCACAAGGTGTGTGGCCAAGGTGACTTGTTAGGGGCTGGATTACATTATGGCATAAACTCAACAAATGTATTAAACTACCATATATAGCTAAGAGTTAATAACTTGCAGCAAACCTTCAATATATCCTCTACCTGTTGCAGATATTTCTTTTATAATGTGGGGCTGACTGTTTGTTACCATATTCTTCTATGGGTCAGGCCGTGTTACCATACTCTCCTATGGGTCAGGCCGTGTTACCATACTCTCCTATGGGTAAGGCCGTGTTACCATACTCTCCTATTGGTCTGGCCTTGTTACCATACTCTCCTATGGGTCAGGCCGTGTTACCATACTCTCCTATGGACCGGGCCATGTTACTCACCATATTCTCCTATGCGCCAGGCCATGTTACTCACCATACTCTCTCCTATGGGCCTGGCTATGGTACTCACCATACTGTCTTATGGGCTGGACTATGTTGCTCACCATACCCTCCTATGGGCCGGGCCATGTTACTCACCATACTCTCGTATGGGTCGGGCTGTGTTACTCACCATTCTCTCCTATGGGCCAGGCCATGTTACTCACCATACTTTCCAATGGGTCGGGCCGTGTTACTCACCATTCTCTCCTATGGGCCAGGCCATTTTACTTACCATACTTTCCAATCGGCCGGGCCGTGTTACTCACCATATTCTCCTATGGGCCGGGCCGTGTGATCCAAGGTGCTGCAGTACTCTGCATCTATGTAGATCTTCTTTGGGTTGTTGGTGCAGGACTTGAACTCTGTGGTGTAGGAGAGACATCCGATCTGGTGGCGGGGGCGCTGAGTGATACCCCTGATACGGGTATAGTACTGCTCCTCAGGGGCACCCGTCTGTATGAAGCTGTAGCGCCCTCCTAGGGGGCAGTCAATGGGGGCAGGGGGGTCCACTGCAAGTACATAAGATAACGGTTACAAACATGACAGGGGGTCCACTGCAAGAACATGAGACAGCGGTTACAAACATGACAGGGGGTCCACTGCAAGAACATGAGACAGCAGTTACAAACATGACAGGGGGGTCCACTGCAAGAACATGAGACAGTGGTGATAAACATGACAGGAGGTCCACTACAAGTACATGATACAGCGGTTACAAACATGACAGGGGGTCCACTGCAATTACATGAGACAGCGATGACAAACATGACAGGGGGTCCACTGCTGTCAAGTTATGTAAGGGATCACTCCAATGGTCTGTGCCCATGAACTGCGAGTGAGAAATCAGCCAATGGTCTGTGGTTATGATCAGCTGTCGTACTCACAGATGAAGGTCTTGTACTTCCAGGCGAAGTCATCGCGGTCAATGGTGAAGGACGACCAGGCACAGGCCTGACGGAACTTCTTGTGCAGGAAGTTGGGCAGAGCCTTCTCCCCCGGCACATGGCGGTACGGACGACCTGCGGGGGACAATGGCAGACATGATTTAAGGATGATAACCACAATCAGACATGATATAACATCAGGGTTTGCAGTTTCTTCCTAGGGGTGGTTTTACAGTGTTCTCAACATTTAGAATCATTCGCACAAAGCTGCGTAACCGTCTAGGTGTGGACAAAGCTGCTTGTCTTCTGCTACAGAATGCATGTAGAACACTGAGAATTTCACTGTCACAGCCACAGGAGATATTCAGTGTCACAGGAACCTAACAGATGAAATTCCACAGTTTAATAAAAGTACCGAAAACTGCATATATTGTCTGTTTTATAAACATTACTTCACTTTCTTCCACACCTTTGTCATGTTTTCGGTATCTTCCGTTTTTTCCCGGAAGAAAGTGGAAGAAACCCCTTTCTTCTGGATGTCCCAGAAGAAATAGGTTTCTTCCGGAAGAAACCAAACTATGTATAACATCAATATGATATCCATCATCATACACAATACACCATCAAGGTGATATTAACACAAATGATTGTATGAGTTGTGCACAATCATAATGTTACATAGCTTAATGTCGATCCATCTGTCAATCATAATGTTACATAGCTTAGTGTCGATCCATCAGTCAATCGTAATGTTACATAGCTTAGTGTCGATCCATCAGTCAATCGTAATGTTACATAGCTTAGTGTCGATCCATCAGTCAATCGTAATGTTACATAGCTTAGTGTCGATCCATCAGTCAATCGTAATGTTACATAGCTTAGTGTCGATCCATCAGTCAATCGTAATGTTACATAGCTTAGTGTCGATCCATCAGTCAATCGTAATGTTACATAGCTTAGTGTCGATCCATCAGTCAATCGTAATGTTACATAGCTTAGTTTCGATCCATCAGTCAATCGTAATGTTACATAGCTTAGTGTCGATCCATCAGTCAATCGTAATGTTACATAGCTTAGTATCGATCCATCAGTCAATCGTAATGTTACATAGCTTAGTGTCGATCCATCAGTCAATCGTAATGTTACATAGCTTAGCGTCGATCCATCAGTCAATCGTAATGTTACACAGCTTAGCGTCGATCCATCAGTCAATCGTAATGTTACACAGCTTAGTGTCGATCCATCAGTCAATCGTAATGTTACACAGCTTAGTGTCGATCCATCAGTCAATCGTAATGTTACATAGCTTAGCGTCGATCCATCAGTCAATCGTAATGTTATATAGCTTAGCGTCGATCCATCAGTCAATCGTAATGTTACACAGCTTAGTGTCGATCCATCAGTCAATCGTAATGTTACATAGCTTAGTGTCGATCCATCAGTCAATCGTAGTTACATAGCTTAGTGTCGATCCATCAGTCAATCGTAATGTTACATAGCTTAGTGTCGATCCATCAGTCAATCGTAATGTTACATAGCTTAGTGTCGATCCATCAGTCAATCGTAATGTTACATAGCTTAGTGTCGATCTACCAGTCAATCGTAATGTTACATAGCTTAGTGTCGATCTACCAGTCAATCGTAATGTTACATAGCTTAGTGTCGATCTACCAGTCAATCGTAATGTTACATAGCTTAGTGTCGATCTACCAGTCAATCGTAATGTTACATAGCTTAGTGTCAATCTATCAGTCAATCGTAATGTTACATAGCTTAATGTCGATCTACCAGTCAATCGTAATGTTACATAGCTTAATGTCGATCTACCAGTCAATCGTAATGTTACATAGCTTAATGTCGATCTGTCAGTCAGGTTAGTGTTCTATCAGTCAGGTTAGTGTTCTATCAGTCAGGTTAGTGTTCTCGTCAGTAGTGATACGTGTATGTCTTAAAAAATTTAATCAAGAGAAAATGTAACGTGTTTCAAGCAAGGTCATAAATAGCATATTCAGCAAAATTAAAAACACGTAAAATGTGGTAAATATAAGCAATATACATGTAAAAATATAAGTTTCATCCAAGTGTAAAATCTGTGTTGAAACTGTAATGACTGCAGTGAGCATGTGTCAACAGTCAGGTATAATTGTCATGTTGAGAAAGTCAGTCATTCTGACACATCGATACAAGTGTCTGCACTGACCCATTCTCCAGCGAATGATGTTGTGATGACGTGGCATCAAATCCATGCACACGTAATCCACCTCACTGAAACACACAAACACATACTTGCAACAACGTCTGTGTGTAACATGTCGTACTTAACACAAGGTTCGGTCTACAAAACAACATTTGCAACATGCGTTCACCACTATCGGTATTATTTATCAAAACTAGCACTACACAGCCGAACCTCGCTTTACGGCTACCTTGGTAAAACAGGCACCTTGCAATGAAGTTTCACTAAGTCTCACTAATACAATCACCTCGCTATTCAGGTCACTTTCGCCGATTCCAAAGGGTGACTTTAACAGTCTGGTTCCATGGCACTCCTAATTTATCATATTCACATTTTAAAGCTCAAGACCTTCTTCCTCCCTTAGTGACTCATTCCACCAGTTTATTATAAACTACTATACCGTTTAAGGATCACTGCCAAAGGATTCGTATTTTGAATATAATTTCAAATGTATATCTGATAACATCTAACAGCACCAAACTTTAAAATTATACATAACCTGGGCTAACAATTTCTGAGAAATTCAAAACTATATTCGTATTTATACTACATAAAACTTTACACATTATGCATCGTCTACCACAAAAAAATAGTCTCACAATCTCTAAAATCATTAGGAAAATAGAGGATTTTATTTAAAATTTTGACCTGCTACAGTAAAGTGGGTATTAAGTTTAAAAATAAATTTAGTGTCTTTTTGGTTCCACAAATGTTCAGCTTTAAAACGATACCTATTTGTTGAAATATCTTCAGTACTTTTTTATATAAATTATGGGACATGACTAAGACAGCTATTTTTAGGTTCATGAGCCGAATTCGCCAGTGTTCGCTGTGGCCATCCACATAAGAGACTGGAACTGGTAACTAAATATGGAAATCACAGAAACACTGGCCAAGGTGCACCTACCACTTGCCGACAGTGACAACACTGAGGAGATATCGAGAGTCTCGGTTCTGTTGACAGGTGAAGTATGTCTCCTTGTAGGTGAACTCATCCAGCAACGTCTTGAAGTAGATGTGTGTGGAGTTGATGTAGACGTGAGTGTCAAACTCTCCGCGCGTGTACCACGAGCCAGTGAAGTTACGAGGCAGGTTGCATGCCGGCTCTACCAGCTGAGTGTCGTAAACAGCTGCACAAACACCAGTCAGTCTTACCGACTCACCCGTATGTATATCATGTATTATCTTAGCGCCTCCGGAAGGACTTTTGTCTAGATTTACGGCGCTTTATAAAATCACTTATTACAGTATTATAATACTACGTCTCTTCCAGTGTTCTCTCACACTAAATCAAGACAATCCAGGGGAAATAGTAACGTTTTGTATTTGTTGAATGAAACCATTGGTCAGTATTTGTTATTTATCATATGCCACCACGAGTAGGGAGACGGTCTTGTAAGTTTGCAAACTCCCAAAAACATAACATTTTTTACAATTTTAAACGATCACCCACACCCATCAGTACAATGCAGGATTTATTTTCCACACAATTTTAGAGTGATCCAAAATAGTTTCCAAAACTGTGCCCAATTCAACTGACGTGACATGGTTGTCAAGACATTACCAACCACACTGCCTCGTTCTGATATCCACAACAATGTGCATTAACAGCCGTTCCACTCAATAGGTGGCGCCATTGTAGTGATTTATTTTCCAGATGATACATCGTGATAACCCAGCCATCATCCACCCACATATAGAGCTAGAAATTGTGTGAGTTTGTGAACTGCTGCCTGTGACCCTCCCTTACCTGGTAGGAGGATGAGACGAATATCTCCATCGTAGGCGTTCTTGAGACTGGAGCAGGTCGCGAAACGAGACATTACCCAACGTCGCTTGTTGTCACTGCGCTGCTGGTTGTATCTTGTCAACTAGAACACACACAAGTTGTATTTAGTCAAATACAACAAATACACTTCATCTACAAACAGGACCACCTTAATCTTCAAATAAAAGACACGTACACTCACAATACGTTGCAGTAAGTAATAATATACTACGTATACTATAATAATATACTATGTATACTATAATAATATACTATGCATACTATAATAATATACTATGTATACTACAATAATATAGTATGTATACTACAATAATATACTATGTATACTATAATAATATACTATGTATACTATAATAATATACTATGTATGAAAGGTCGAATAATGGACGAAAAGTGAATGCAGTGTTTTGATAACAACTTTAATGACACAACCATACATGTAATGGTCACAAACTGTGACAATAGCTCAAAATTATTAACTTTGGCTAAACAAAACGCAGGACTTTTTTCTAATTCGGTTGTGAAAAATAAGCTGAGAAAAACAATCATGCTGCCAAATTATTAAATCAAATGTTAGAATGAGCCAAGATATATATTTCAGACAGCTGTAGTTTCAGTGTGTGATCTCCGCCTATATACCGTCTCCACTTACCAGACATCTAAACCTTTCCCTGTAGATATCTGTGCCCAGATCTGCGATGGCAGCAAACACTTTCCCGTGCTTGTCAGTCCAGGAGCCCATGCACTGGTACTTTATGTCTGCAACGCAACCTCTCACATATCAATCAAAACAAACACACTGTCGCTCAATGCACCAACTTGTTGTCATGTCCAGTATTCTACAAGATCACAGGTGCCACTTCATAGAGGTTTCCTGTTTAGAATATACAATTTTAGGATTTGGAAGGAATACAACGTATCCCATTTTAACATGCATTTGCGTCAACATGAAAAAATCATGATGTATCTTTTAAGTTCATTATACCAGTATAGAATTAAATTATAAACTTATAGTGGTAAAAGAGAAAATTCTTAAAATTCTAGGTACATTTGTGACAAATCCTAATTGAAAAAGAGGCACGTCCGCAAAATACATAAGCTGACAACAACACATATTATTAAACCAGCTTCCTTGATTAGTTTTGCCCATTATGAATCTTCTAATATGCAGTGTGTGAATAATTTACATAATAATTTAATAAAAAGTGCTTACTTTTGTCTAAATGATAAAAGTTGACTATGGGCTTTACATCGCTTAACTTGCTAGTTAGCATCGTAGTTTTTGAGAGAGCAAGACAAATTTAAAACATCAACACAGAAGCACATGCATAAATGTATCGAACATTTACGTGAATACATCAATATTTTATAATTGCTAAAATGTATGCAAACTTTAAAAAGCAAAGTTTTGAAACGCAAGATAATTCTGACCCATATCATCTATCGTATTGTTTTTAATCTGTGAATTTGTAAATGTATGTATTTTATTTATGTTTGATTATCTCTCCACGAAAATAAACTGCACATTGAAAGAGGTGATCGGCCAACTTAATACCCATTTGGCTGATCACATATCGGCAACTTGCTACGTGAAACCTCTCACTTAGCTGATACGCATGAAATTTGTGGCAAGTAGTGTAGATGTTGCCGTACATTTGTTTTCCGAGCTGCCGATGGCGGGACACTTCCCGTAGTTCATGAAGAACACCTGGTTGTCGACATAGGGGGAGCCGGGCTCCTGACACGCGATGATGCTACTGCGAGGGGAGTCACAGATACCACCGCCGCCGTAGTCAACCTCGTATGAGAAGTGGAACATCCCTTCAAAGGTTGTCTTGCAGTTCACAATCTCCGTCGTCTTTTCTGTGGCACAGAAATAAGCATGACAATGACGGAAGACCAGGCAGAGAAACAGGAAGGACACGGATGAGCAGGCTAATGACACTGCATAGTTACTTCAAAAGTAACCATTAGAATGAGATAAATGAAGAGTTTCAGAGAAAAATGCAATATATCCATTTTCTTGGTTTTGAGAAAAAGGCTCTTTTGCATTTCATCCTCAGGTTTAAATAAAAGTGTGATAAGGCGGTGCTGATTGGCTGAAAATGGATAGATAGCGTTTTGATAAAAGATGGATGGCGCTTATCATGTTTTGAAAACAAACGCTCTTTTGTGCATAACATTTATTAATGGGGATTTATCATGTTTTTGTATAAATTAAATAGCATCTTAACCTCAGCAGGTGTTCAAACAAATGTGTGGGTGAAATTTAAAGAATGGTGTTTAACGCGTTTTGCCTTGACGACCCTTCAAATGTTTCAGAAAGGCAAAATTAACAAATACTGCTTCATTGGATTGCACATAGTAATGCATTGATTTTTTTATTATGACGGTGACAAGACATCTAGTTCTTTTGTAACATTTCCTATTTTATCTTAGCAAATTGTGATTGAGGAAACATTTTATGACAACATTTTATTATTGCATGTGCAAGGAGGAAAATTATTAGTTTTTAAATTAATATTCTGTGTATTCCTTTGATATTCAGAAAGTTAAACAAAAGATGGTAAATTTGATTAGAAGTTATCATGTGTGTGTCTGAATGGTGTCATTTATTGAACATGGTGAGTGGTGACACTTACTGAACATGGTGAGTGGTGACACTTATTGAACATGGTGAGTGGTGACACTTATTGAACATGGTGAGTGGTGATACCTACTGAACATGGCGAGTGGTGATACCTACTGAACATGGTGAATGGTGACACTTACTGAACATGGTGAGTGGTGACACTTACAGAACAAGGCGAGTGGTGACACCTGCTGAACATGGTGTGTGGTGACACATACCGAACATGGTGAAAGGTGACACTTAATGAACATGGTGAGTGGTGATACCTACTGAACATGGCGAGTGGTGACACTTACTGAACATGGTGAGATGCTCCAACTGGGGTTCAATCTCCCCACACACTTCCTTCAGTGTAGGCTTTTTCGTCATTATAAGACACGTAGCTGAAAGAATGGATCGGAGACGTTGTTTTTAGAACCGAGATGACATGAGTCACACTTACTGCTGACAAGATGTAGATAAAAGTATGACACCAGTGTGAATTATAACGATTATAAGGAAGTGTGTTGAAAAGTTTTGGTATTGAATTTCTGTTTGTTAAATAAAACAATTCCCTCCGTTCAGTCTCCAGAAAAGTCCTGGTTTGTCAATCAGTGCTTGGTTTGAAACAGTATTACTGTTAACCAGTGAAACTAGTTGTACATTGCCATAAGGCCAAAGCTGTCTGTCCTATCATACCTTCACTACGACTTATTTTTTTGTCAGACGGGATGGCTAAAATCTGTCATATTTTTACTTTTTTAACAGTCAGTTTACCTTACATTCTATGTCGTTTCGACTGCTCTCACCAATCTTCATCAGATAGCTACTAGATGGCGACACAACGGAATGAATGACAACTGTGTCACTATCTAGTGATAGCCGCCTGACAAAGATTGCCGAGAGCAGTCGAAATGTCACAGAATATCAGGTAAACTGACTGAAAAAAAGTAAAAATAATACTAACATTCCTTTACTACTTACGTATCTTTACTGTTGGATTTTGGAAGTACTTACTCATCTTGTACTGCAGGATGTTGGGAGTGCGGAACAACAAGTCAAAGCACTGGTAGCAGTTACTCAACCTGTCAATAAAACAAAAGTTAAGCAGTTCAACACACAACTATATTTTCATCCTAATCTATACATTTAGTAATTATGGTAGGATTCAACTGTGGTTACTAATGTCATTTATTATAATAGTTAAAATAAGGAAGCAAAAACTATTTAATATATTGGTTTACTATGACTATAAAACATGCTGCTGATGGCTGTGACATGTGCTTACTGTGTGCTACATGAGAAGGAAAAGGAGAGTGAGAAGAGGGGGCAGGGGGTGTGGAGGTGGGTGGTGGAGTGAGAAAAGGGGGCAGGGTGAGTGGAGGTGGGTGGTGGAGTGAGAAAAGGGGGCAGGGCGAGTGGAGATTGAGAGAAGGGGGAGTGGAGATTGAGAGAAGGGGGCAGGGCCAGTGGAGGTGGGTGGTGGAGTGAGAGAAGGGAGCAGGGCAAGTGGAAGTGGTTGGTGGAGAGTGAGAGAAGGGGGCAGGGCGAGTGGAGATTGAGAGAAGGGGAGTGGAGGGGGGTGGAGAGTGAGAGAAGGGGGCAGGGCGAGTGAAGGTGGGTGGTGGAATGAGAGAAGGGAGCAGGGGGAGTGGAAGTGGTTGGTGGAGAGTGAGAGAAGGGAGCAGGGCGAGTGGAGGTGGGTGGTGGAGAGTGAGAGAAGGGGGCAGGGGGAATGGAGGTGGGTGGTGGAGACAGCAGTGTTGGAAGAAGGTTAACAAACAAAACACTAATGACCTCTATCGAGGCCAGCATCATCTCACACTTACATTGTTATAGGAACAACACCAAGGTATGCTGAAGCTCTGTTTGAATTCATTGTGACAAGCAGCATATTAGCAATAACTTGATTTTGATTTAATAGGCGTAATGATACAAGTGACAAATTACTAACGTATTATGGAAGAGGATGTGAGCATCGTAGCGACCGAGAGCATCGGTTTTGTCCGTGTACTCGAAATCTACACAAGATCCAGTCGTATGCTTGTTCTTGATGCCATCCTTGTTGAAGAGGGTCTCAAGACTGTCCCCGCGGTCAATGCTGTAATAGTCTCCCCAGAAGTGTTCGGGCACAACACAATTTGCATCTACAGCAAATAGGTACCTTTCTTAATACACATAAACACACACAACAGGACATGATTATTCTGCTTCATCGATACATTTACTTGGGATTTTTTATTATTTTATATATAAAATGGTTGCCATCAATGATGAACTGTTATGATGTCTTCATCATTAATTGGTGCACCATTATTAGGGACACTCATTTTCCGTTTCAAAAAAGGCAAATTCCATTTTAATTCTCTTTCAAAAAATGGCAAATTCCGCTTCAAACGATGATTTCTCCGTTTCAGAAAAAGGCAAATTCTGTTTCAAACTATGTATTTTCCATTTCAGAAAAAAACAAATTCCATTTCAAATGATGCATTTTGTTGTGTCAAATGACGCATTTTCCGTTTAAAAATAATGGCATACTGGCTAAAGAAGCCCATTTCTGTTCAGAAAAGATATAGTTTATTTCAAAGTTAACTTTAAAAAATAATACATTCCGTGAAATTATCTCTAAAATATCACAATGTTATGATCTCTGCATCTAAATAATACCATTTTACGGTGTGGCTAACTTTTCTAACAACACCATTTGTAATATTTGCCCCACAGTAACAACCATACAAAATACAATTACATATAAATGACTGGTTGTTTCTAATGCAGCAGTGAGTAATATATAAGTTAGCAATTGTAAATTATGCAAGCAATCATGTTAACAATTATGCAAGTTCAAATCACTGCTGTTTCACTAATAATTTTGTTCAACCATTAAATATTTAGCTAGCGCTGTATATGATGCCATCCAACGGAATTTGTTAGAACTACGAAACGCGGACTATCTCAATTTGAACAAGTGTAACCTAGGCTGTTGTTACTCCTTCGCGTCTTGTGTTCGAAACCGGAATATGTACATTATGTGTGTTCTAACAATGTGACAACTACATTTAATTAGCAACATGTCTTCCATGTGCTTAGCGGATAGCCAGACAATGATCGCGAAACGGTTTATGATAGCACATTCTGCGCATGTCCCTGTTTACGTCGGTTGACACAAGGTAGCACAAGTGTCATGACACTTTGAAACTATTTGCCTTGCGCATTTAAAAAATACTGTGTCATAAATCCACAAAAAGAAATTAACATTGTTGTATATTAAACATTTGTTTCAAAATATCTCCATTTAAGGTATTATCGGTGAAAGAGGTGGTGCTTTTGCTCTTTTTCACGATCACGGAAGATGCTTTTGAAAATGTAAATACCACGATTTCGTCCATTTTTTGCAATCGCGGAATTTCTGTTTGAAAAGGTTAATTCTGTTTCAAAACGCTGATTCTGTGAATTCTTCCCGTTTTCCACAATCACGAAAAATCAGTGTCCCTACATTATTTGTTACAAACATATCTAAACAACATATTTCAGGGCTGTTACATAAACTATTGACAGAAAAGCTTAACTTAAAAAAAAAAATTATTGACAGAAATAACTTGTGTGCAAAAACTACATTTGTTACTGTTAGCTGTGAATTTAGTTAACCAAATTTTACATGGCTTAATTTTATTATATAAATTTATGGTTTGTCACAATGTTCCAGTTCTAAAAACTTTATAATATTTTTACAGCTATTTTGTAACATCAGATGAAAGCTGGACTTAGTAGTGCTGATGGTGTTGAGGCCAAAGATATTACAGAGAAATGTATAAATTCATAATATAAGTCACAAATGGTGAACCGGCACTGGGTTAGATCAAAATAATTAACTAAAACGTAGCTCAACACCTTTCCATCTTAAATCGTTGCACACCTTTGCAACAGGTAATAATACAGGTAAGCTATGTGAAAACTGGGTCACAGGTATTCAAAACAAGTGGTTTGTGTGATTGTAACATATTTTAAACTTTGCAACAATTACTTAAACTTAGTCATAGCTATAGTAAAACAGACATTGCAATTAACTACTGTCACCAAACCAGAAGCAACTTACCGGTATGACGGGAAAACAAGCACAGAAACAAGACGATCACACTCAGGTAGCCGCCACTACCCGCCATGATTACAGCAGTGTCAATCAATGTTGAGGAGGCGTGTTCTAAAATGCGGATCGGGTCTGGGCCAAAGTGTAGTAAATTGGAAAACAAGCGCGCATTTTTTTAACTGTCAATGTGCTTTCACGCAAGCCTACATTAAATTGATGATTGAAACTAAAATTACTGCAATCAAATATCATTATATTTTGCTTACATAATATAAAATGGACGATTAGTAAGACTAGATTAGTAATCGAAGGATCTTCGAGTACCAAGATCTACAATTTTGATACCCAATACAATTCGTGCCCCACAGAATTCGTACCCAATATGGTTCGTTCCTGGGTTTCTTAGCAAAATATTATATAGAATTCTATAGAAAATCGATATAAATCTATGGAATTCTATAAAATTGTTGTCGACTTGTTATGTCGAAATTAATGTGGCCATACAAATTATATATTTGCGGTAAAATTATGTAGAAAATCTATAACATTGTTATGGTCACTTACGTTTCTAAAACATTCCTATATATAATGACTATAGCGTTTATATTAAATTTCTATAGAAATTCTAAAGAATTTGTATTGCATATGTTAAATTTATATATATACGTTTTATATGAATTTCTATAATACAATTATATTTCTATATAATTCTACCGAAATTATAGAATGTTATAGCAAAAAGAATGTCGATAACTTTATATACGTGAATTGCATTACTATAGCTGCATGACACCTCATAAATCAAAAATTCCTGTATACACTTTGTCACTTTAAAAACTTTACCTATTATGTCTTTGTCATAAAGAAACACTTTTGGTACCAGACATATTCACAATATACAATGGAATGTCCGAATACACCACACGTTTGGCGTCCATTTTATGATAACTACACGGAGGTTTTGCTAGGCAACTGGTCGCGTAGAGGATAGAACAGTATTGTGGGAAACCATCTTCTGCGTGGGCGGACGTGTGGCATGTGTATGCTAGTATTGTACTACTGCTATATATCTTGATATATTTCGCGGTGTCTCACATTAGATGCTATTATAGTCAGATACGCATGTCACTGTTATCAAAGAAGATTTACAAACTTGCAGCAACATTCTTCTTCTTGCTCCCTTGTGGAGTAGGGTCCATGTCACTTATTGCTTCTTCGGATTTTCTTGTTATTTCCTTCCACCTCTGTCTGTTCTCCGCAATGACCTTCCATTTGTTGTTGCTCACACCTGCCTTCTTTAATGCTGTCTTCCCATCTCAGTTGTGACTTCCTCTTCGTCGTTTGCCTCTTCTGCTTTCCGACAGTCTGTCTTCGCTCATTTTTTGGCATATATCCTGCCCATCCCATTCTGTTTTCTACTACTTTCATCTTTAGCCCTTTATTGGACGTTATTGCCCCGAGGCAACATACCAGTTTTATACTTTTTGCTTGGTCTATTGCCATATTTGAAGAAAAAAAACTACAATCAACGCAAAATCTGTGCTGTCATATCAAGTTAGTGTACATACATAGTTATGTAATATATTTTTCTGTATATGGTCTGTTGGATACAACATCATAACATAGGTGACGATTTTTTATTTGGAAAATTTTAAACAATCCAATAAAGGGCCAAGTGCTTTTTCATGCCAATAATGTTCTCTCAGTTCCGTCATCTTCCTTTTGTCTTCTCGCGTTACTCTACATATTCTTTGAACCCAGTTGTTCTCTGCTACTTGTAGCTTATCTTCCTGTCTCTCCGTCAGTGCCAGTGTTCTCAATCCACATATACATGTAGCACCATGCAAGCTTCCGACATTTTTTTAAGGTAAAGGTATGTTCTTACATAGCGCAGTATCCAGTCCTCAGGACTGCTCAAAGTGCTTTACACTTTACTCTCTGGCAGACCTGTTCAACCGAACACCATCTCGACTTATCTGGGAAGCATTCAGCCACGCTACAATTAATGCGCGAAGACTATTCGTACACAAATATCCATCACTGTCCATAGCCAGGTATTCATTCATACAGCTGAGTGAACTGAAGCAATGTAGAGTAAACGAACTTGCCCAAGGTTCGACACCGCCGCACAGGATTCCTTTTAGCTGCTTATTTAGTTTTCTGTCCCACATAATGCCTTACACACTCTCCCATGCTGCTGCTCCTGCTTGCACCCTCCTCTTTATTTCTTCACTACTTCCTCCATCCTTACACACTGTACTGCCAAGGTATTCACAGCTGTTCACTCGTTTAATGGTCTTTTCGTCAAAAACTACCTGTAGATCCACCTTCAGTTCACCTATCCACATTAGTTCAGTCTTCTCCAGATTCATTCGGAGGCCATGTTTTCTAAAGGTGTTACTCCATTCTTGCAATGGCTTCTGTAGTTTCTCTTTGTTGTCAGCCACCACTCTAGGTCGTCTGCGTACAGTATCTTCTTAACTTTTTCCTTTTCCGATACCTTTCCATTGATCAGGATCATCACCATAATGAAAAGCAGGGGACTCAAAGCACTTCCTCTCTGAGCCATACTCCCACTCCAAATTGTTCCAATGTTTCTCCTTCGACTCTCACCACTGCTGTTGTCGCCTTCTACAATGCCTCCACCATTCTGATATCTGCTTCTCCAATCTCCATCCATCTCATGACTGCAAATGTAAGTTCTCTCGGCACGGTGTCAAATGCATTTTCCAGATCGAAAAAAACCCGAATGCTACATCCTTTTAAATTCTCTCCTCTTCTCAATAATTTGTCTGACGGCAAACAGTCCATCGATCTGTCCCTTCCCCTTTCCTAAATCCTAGCTGATTCTCTCCAATGTTACTCTCAACTATATGTTCCACCCTAGCATCCTGTATCGTCTCCAGCCATTTCAGGGCTTAGCTAAATAATATGATGCCTCTGTATCTCCCTGGCTCATGGATGTCTCCTTTCCCCTTCCATATCGGCACATTCACACCTCTTCGCCACTCTGCTGGTATACCTCCTGTGAAGCACACATTAAACAACCTCGCCAGCCACTTGATTACCACTAGTCCGTTTGATTTCACCATTTCACTGATATAAAAAGTTCATACACTCCTATAGCCTTCCCAGTGTTCACCTTCTTTACTGCTTTCTTCGCCTCTTCTTCTGTTATTGTCCTCACCTATTGCTATCTCCTTACAAAATGCGGCATCGTTATCTCACATTTTCCCTCCGGATTTAAAAATGTCTTTAAATACTTTTCCCAAACACCCAGCATTTGTTTTGCTCCAGTGACCAATGTCCCATCGCTTTTCGTCATTGCTGATGTACGTTAAGTATCTTTGAGATGTCTGTTGCTATCTCTGGCCAGTTTGAAGATAAAATTGTCCCTCCTTAATTTAAGTGCTGTCCACTTTACTTCCACACCCTCCTTCGTTCTTTCAGTAGCATGAACTTCCTCTCTACTTAAGTTTGGTATCTCTCATTCGACTCTCCTTCATATTTCGACCACTGATCACCTGCCTTTGTTTCCTCCTTCTCTGATATTGGAACTAGGGCATTTTCTGTTGCTGCACTAACTCTCTGGATTATGCTCCCTCTTGACTCTTCCTATCCATGTTTCATAAACCAGTGGTTTATGTTGGCTCGTTATGCGCTCTCCCGCCAAAACTTTGCTTTGCGGACTGCTTCTGACAATCAGCAGATATATTTCGGTTCTGTTGTTCCCACTTCTAAGGGGTCTATCACCAGCAACTGATTTCTGGCGAGCATGCCGCCAAGTCTTGTTCCTCCCTGTTTCGTGTTCCCCATCCATACTTTCTTATGGTTTCCTCACTGTTCTGTCTCTTTCCCACATGTGCATTCATGTCACCTACCACAACTAACATTGTCCCCGGTTCCACATGCCCGATAATTTCTCCGAAGTTGTTTCAGAATACATCCGTCGCCAATAAATAAAACCCGTGTTCTACAAGAAGGGTTTGATGCAAAGCTCCACGATTACAAACCTGGCACATGTGAACCGGCGAAGCCCGGATGAAGCCTGGGGGCAGATCACTATTACACGATAACTGAATACTGGCGGCAGGTAACAATTATACAATAACAGAACACTAGCGTGATTGTCTCTTTCTCTTCCGCCTAACAACTAAGAGTAGGTGGTATGCGTGCTTAGCATAACAAAAAAAACACTTAGACAACTTTGCTGACAGTATTTGCTATATCGTCAAGCGAACACGAGCAAAACGTACAGGGAACATAAAGAACCTTTAGTTAGTAGTAACGTTCTCAGGCAGTTCAACGTCACATAGATCGATCTCGTCTTCATCACATGCATCGTTGGTCACGAGTCTTGACCAGCCCATGGTCTTCTTGTCACTATCGGGTAAGTAGCGACATTCGATCAAGTTGTAAGTGCTTGACGTCCGCCCTGCAGTTTTGCACAGAACACACGACTTGTGAGGGAGTGACTGCCGTCTATTAGATGAGTTATAGCCAAAGCCACCCCCGATACGCATAGCCCGAGTGTCCTCGATGGTGCGTAGCTCGTCCAGAAGGGACGACAGTGCTTGAGTGATTTCTGGTTTTTAGCGAAGCCAGAGATCGGTTGCGTAGCTTTGCCTCGTATCTTTGCTTGACGAGTAGAGGAAGGCCGGGATTGATCAGTTGCAACCAGGGATAAACAATAGTGTTCTCAAGCGACGGCGACACTTCTTCATCGGAATCTGTATCAACTCCATAATGAGTAATACCTCAACCCGCGGTGAGTAGATTGTCCTCGAAGAAAGCAGTAATTAAGTCGTTGGAACAGATAATCAGGACGCTCGTCTGGTTCCAGTCGAATGTTAGTTAAATCAAGGAAATGCGCTCCAATTGATTGAAACCCAAAGTGTTGCTGACGAGTCTTTTGCCAAATGTCAGCTAGCCATGTCGTGTTCTTCACAATTGAATTTCGAGAAATAATGGGGCAAAGTTCGCAATTTGCCCCAGCATGAGCTCGAGATGCATACATTTTGTGTGGCAGTACGACGTGCAATTATAGCGTTAACCATTTCCCGCATCATACATGAATATAGGACCTATATTATGTCAAATACCGTGTCATTAAAAATATAGGTGCACATATTGTCCACACATTTACCATGCAGTTCACGCAGTTATGTTAATTAATACCTGGCCATAGACAGTGGTGTGTATCTGTATACATTGTCAAGGCCGTCGCGCAATAATTGGAGCATGAATTATTAAAATTAATGAGTGCTTCCCATAGAAGTTGAAAATTGCATTCCCATCCTAAATCTTCGGCGGTCCCTTGTTTTAATGATATGACTCTTACGCATCCCTGTTCATGACCACGCCTAATGATTCTTGTTTTATTGAGTCTCTGAGCTTAGGTTCCAGGCGATATTAAAACACAGAAGCCATAGAAGTGTAATACTATATTGGGTACGACTCGTCACTGCTACGAATCACGCTCGGTACGAATCGTACTGAGTACGACACGATTTGTCTTGAAATTTAATTGTGTGGTAACATATTGTAAATATTCGTAAAGTTCGTTTACATAAAATGACAGAGAAACGGGAATCAGGTTCGTATCGGGTTTGGTATTTTGACGGTACAGTTCATATAGGTTGTGATGTTTTACGTATAACGTAATACTGTGATGCGTGTGCCAGGGGTGGGCGATAATGGGTGAATATCGTATGTGTACCCGTACATTGCGGATCCATTCCCCATGGCATGAGTGACTAACTCTAAGGGTCGTGTGTGTGAGTGTATGCGTGCGTGTGTTCGTGAGTACGTGCGCAGACAGTGGTCCACGTCTAAAAACAACTCACAAACACACAGTCCGTAGTCTTGAGTTGATGAAGTTAGGAAAATAATTATGTCCTCCCCAAATAAATCTTGTGCACTTGATCCATTTCCAACTATACTGCTAAAAGCATGTCTCGATACACTAATTGGACCTATAACAAATATTATAAATGCATCACTTTGCTCTGGCTGTTTTCCTGATGATTTTAAATACGCCCATGTCACACCACTTCTTAAGAAGTCATCTCTGCCTAAGCAAGACCTAAACAGTTATAGACCTATTTTTAATCTCAGCTTCATTTCCAAAATACTAGAAAAGGTTGTAGCAAGTTGTCTAAAGTCTCACATTAGCACAAATGTCTTAACTAATGTGTCACAATCAGCATATAGACAGTTTAATTCAACAGAGACTGCCCTCTTAAAGGTTCATAATGACATTAACTTGAACATTAATAATGGTAAAGTGACTGCACTTACCTTACTAGATCTCTCTGCCGTGTTTGACACGATTTCTCACAGCATTCTCATTGAATGCCTATTAAAGTGGTATGGCATATCTGGCACAGCTCTAAGCTGGTTTTCTTTGTATCTAACTGATAGATACCAAACTATAAAGATTTGGAACTGCTTTTCAGCTACACTGCCGGCTTTATTTGGTGTTCCCCAGGGTTCTGTTCTTGGGCCTTTGCTTTTTACTCTTTACACCACGCCACTAAGCTTTGTTATACAAAGACATAACTTAGATCATCATCTTTATGCTGATGGTACTCAGATCTACATTTCGTTGGCTACCCCGGATACAAATCGCTCCCTTAACCAACTTAGTGATTGCCTTCAAGATATCTTCCATTGGATGACTGACAGCAAGTTGAAATTAAATGCAAATAAAACTGAATTGATAATTATTGGTACTCCAATGCAGCGTTGTAAACTGGATGGTTTTTTCCCTACGCGTATTTTGATATCACGCCAGCAACCTCGGTGCGGAATTTAGGAGTGATCTTTGATAGTAACTTCAATTTCCGACAACATATATCTCAAACATGTCGCTGCTGTTTTTATCATATTCGTGATCTTCGCCGTATTCGCCGGTATATGTCATTTTCTGTTGCTAAGACTATTGCAACAGCGCTTGTTAGCAGCAGACTTGACTATTGCAATTCCCTCCTTTATAATATCGCTAGCAAGGATATCACAAAACTTCAGCGTGTCCAAAATTGTCTAGCAAGAGCAGTTACAAGATCTCCTAATTTTTCTCGCTCTGTGCCACTTTTTAAGTCTGCATTGGCTTCCTGTACGATATCGTATAATATTTAAGATCTGTACCATTACATACCAGGCACTGTCCAATAAGCAACCATCTTATTTGCATTTATTGCTTACTCCTGTAAGAAAATCTATCCAGCTTCGATCATCTAGTTCTGACCTACTTTTTGTTCCTAGAGTCAACACTAACATTGGAACTAGGGCTTTTTCTGTTGCTGCACCAACTCTGTGGAATATGCTTCCTCTTAGTGTTAGATCAGTTTAAAATATTACAAAATTCCGTCGTCATTTAAAAACGTATCTTTACAACCTTGCTTATCCACCGTAGCTCCCTAGCGCCTTGACCCATCAGTTGACAACTGGAAAACTACTTATGGATTTTGAGATTGACCAACCCTTTTGTTTTGATGCGCCTCTGAGCTTGGTTTCCAAGGATTTAGGCACAATAGAAGTTATCTTATTATTATTAATATCTATCCCACACACCTACAAGGATGGTTCTGATGAATAGCAGTTCAACTTCATTGTAATTGAAGCAATTAGGCTAGGGACAACTACTATCACCAACATGTCCACATGCACAAGCCAACAAGATATCAACAAAGTCAACAACCTACACTGGACGACCTGATCTTCACAACAAAGGAAAACACTATAACCAAGTTACCAACCTGAGCTACGGTCAATATGAACACATATCTGTGGCACAATTACGGAAAAAGTGGACAGTTTACAGCTATGACAAGGCAGACTATGAAAAAGATGCTAAACCTAGACTGGGAAAGAGAACTAGATGAAATGAGCACATAAGAGGCAATGGACAAATTAGAAGAAATCTTAAGAGAAGCAGTTGCTGAATGTGTACCACAACACACCATTATTGAAAACACCTGATCCAAGCCAGTATGGATGACTCAAGTTGCCCTGGGAACAGTGAGAAGGAAATACAGCTCATGGATCCGATACCTTAATTCAAAGGAAGGAGAAGACTACCAGGCCTAGATCAGATGCAGGAACATAGCTCAACATGCTATCAGGAGAGCATGTTTGAGCAGTTTTAACATAAACTAGTCCAGGAATGCAGGATAAACAAGAAGGGAATTTGGATGTACATCAGAAGCAGAACAAACACAGGAGTGGCATAGGTCAACTATTCAAACAGGATAGTACACTTACTCAAAGCCACTGCGAAACAGCAGAGGTCCTAAACCAACACTTCTTCAGAGCATTCACAAAAGAAGGCATCAGCAATGTGCCACGTGTCACACCAAAGAACCCTCAACCTGACTACTGAAGCACTCCCAACAATTAAAGTCACAGAAGAACTGGTTAAGAAGTGCCTTCTCCAACTGAAGATTGACAAACCACCAGGCATTGATGGCATCAACCCAAGAATCCTGAAGGACCAACTATGTGTTACTCTCAACGTAATCTTCAACTCAAGTGTCAACACATCAACCCTACCAAGACAATAGAAAGATGCTGTCATTTGTCCCATCTATAAGAAATCTGAGAAAAGAAATTCAGCACACTACAGACTGGAGTCTCTTGACGTCAATAATCTGCAGGAGAGTGATTGTTGAGCAGCTTATAGAACATATTGAGACAAATCATCTGGAATGTGAGCAACAGCATGGCTTCACTACCGGAAAGGAAAAAGTACTAGTAAGAATCTGTTGGAAGCACTGAATGTCTGGACTGAAGCCTTAATGCACAACTTACCGGTTGATGTAATCTACCTTGATTATGCAAAGACATTTGACACCATCCCACACCAGCGTCTTCTCAAACAGGTTGAAAGACTTGGAATCATGGATAAAGCCCTGGGGTGGATTGCCGCATTCCTATGTGACCAAAGACAGAAGGTATCATTACATGGAGTACAATCAGACTGGAGCAGTGTACTCAGCGGAACTCCTCAAGGGTCAGACTGTTCGTCAGCGATATCTCTGGACACATGGACAACCTGACTTCCATGTTTGCAGACGACTCCAAGCTCTCACAGATGACAACAACTCTTCAAGAAGACCTAACAAAACTACAAGATTGGTCAGAAATTATGCAAATGAACTTCCATCCAGACAGATGACATGTTCTCCACCTCAGGCATTCAAACCCACAGAATGAATCAGGGATGAGAAATTTCCGGTTTTTGCCGGAATTCCGGTTTTTATACTGCTCCAAAGATCACTTTTGTGAATCGTGTCAATCCGGGGGAAAAAAAAGAAATGTTGGGGGGTAGGGCATATCAAATCCTGGACAATTCACTGACGATCTATCTGCGGATTGAGTTAACCATCTATCCACCGGGTGTCGCCATGTGTTAATGACACTGCCTGGCGATTAGAGACAGAACCGACCCAACCGAACCCGTGAATCTGCGAAGTAAAACCCTTAGTTCTGTCGGCTGTTCGCTTCAGCACTTTCAAAGTGCGCGCACAAAAGCATTGGACCAATAGGAAACGACGATGTATTTTTTGGAGATGTCGATAATTTTCAAACACAATGTCTAATCGACGATTTGTTGTACGGCAAGACAAATGTTGTGTGAAGGACATTGACAAAAGTGTCAAGAATAAGTGGAATTGGGTGTGGCTGGAGAGATCGGCTGGAGACAATATGTTGGATATATTCATCAGTAAATTATCAGCATCAGGGAAAGCCTACTGTTTGTGGTGCGAGGCCGATGTCAACTATGCGGATTGGATCCTACAGGCTACACTGCAGTCAGAGGGGAACTGAAGGCATCACCAATGTTCTATTAGAACCTAAACAGAGGGCGTATCATGTGGAAGTTCGCTGATTCCATGTAGACAACACACTTCCACAAGCACCCACAAGTTCCAGATTGGACTTGTGGTGGGCTACCATATTCTCTACTGGCAAGTTCCCAGCCTTGTCAAAGCTGGTGGCTGCAATGATGAGCTGCTTTCATGGTCGTCAAGTGGAGGGGTGTTTTAGTCACATGTCTAGCATCATGAATACTGCCACTGCCAGAAAGAATGTTAGTACATTCAACACTATCCAGACAGTGAAGTACTCACTCATGCCGTCATGGCAAGCAACAAAACTGCTATACAGGACTTCCACAAACAGGACTGGTAGCCTTGTTCACAACACGAGGGTGTGCACACAAAATGTACTCCATCCATCTTGCCGAGGAAGGAAAGATGAAGGAGGAGAAGAAAACTGAGCTGAACATGTCAAAGACGAAGGCAGCCACCAAGTACAAAGCTAAGGAAGCAATTGAGCTGGTAACAAAGAAAACTAGAATGGCCCATCAACGGGCTGTTTTGACAAAGCTGGCCAAGGAGAAAGCTGCCTGTCAGCCAACTCGGGTTCAGCCCAGAAAATATAACTAACAAGTGTGTTAGTACTATGACAATGTGGTCGTGAGTCTGTGTGCTTGTTTTGCTATTGGAAATGTTAAGATTTTCTATTTAATATTGCTCAAAATACACCATATGTCGTCTACAATTGAACAGATATCTCTGAGGAGCCCCCCTTCCCCGATTAGATGAGACAGTTCTCTCGGGCTGCAATGTGGGCCGCAGCAAAATTTCCATTTTTTTTCTCTGAATGTCACTCATCCCTGATGAATACCACCTGAACAAGGACAGGGGAGACAGTCATATGCTCGATGCAGTAACCTCAGAGATGGACCTCGGAGCAGGGTTGGTTTTCTGCCACCGTCCCACACCGGTGTCTTCTCAAGCAGGTTGAAACCTTTCTCCCCTATTTCTGCCCTGGGGAAAATAGGGGAGAAATGTATTTCTGCCAACAGAAACAGTTTTTGCTCAGTAGAAATGGCAACAACTAGCGAATACATGACATTGATAGGAAAGTGCAACTGTTTTGTAGAATATGTTGTCAATATCTTTCTGTACTAGTCTATGTGCAATCTGAGTAAAAGTACGAGTACATTCACATGAGTACAAGTACATTTGTATAATAACATCTGTTTGTCTCTGCCTTGCAGTGCTTGCGTTTCCCTAGTGATTCCTTGGTCTTAATACAGTGGATACTTGGGTTATCGTAGTATTGTGTTAGATGTGTGCTTACTTTCTTGTAATGTAGTCACTGATCTAGTATGCACAGTAACCAGACATAATCCTTAGGGACAAAATCCCACTACTTGCATTCATTTGTGTGCCTTTTGTTGTGCCCATGTGGCATGTTTACAGGACTTGTCACCTGACAACACACAGGCTGCAGCATTCCTTTGTTCAGTATGTCTCTTATCTCTGTTCTCTCAGTCCCTGTGTACCCCAGTTTTATTAGAGAAGGACCTAGCCACAGTGTCCAACTAACTAGGGTAGCTGCTAGAGTGTGCTGTTGTATGAGTGATTGGGAGAGCTGATAAGACTTTCTAGCTGTCTGTGTTCTAATAACCTGTCAGGGCTATCACCATAAGATGACACAGTCTGGTGTAAGAAGGAAACAGAAATGTTGATAGTAACAGTAAAATAAATATGTGTAAAAATATGACTATTTTAGGAGGAAAAGTATTTCTGCCACACGGGCAGAAAATGTTTCCATTGTATGGTTTATAGTTCTACCGTGAGGGCAGAAACGTGCCAACCCTGCCTTGGGGTAACCATTGACCAACAACTCAAGTTCTCTGACCAAGTTGAGAACAGTGTCAAGAAGACCATCCAAGTTCTGGGATGCTTAGCACGAACGTACCGGCATCTCAACAAGGAGACCTTCCTACTGCTGTACAAAGCAATTGTCAGGCCACACCTGGAATATGCATCATGTGTATGGTTCCTTCACAAGAAAGATTGAGACCTCATCGAGCAAGTTCAGCAGCGAGCAACCCGATTAGTCCCAGAAACAAAAGGACTACCGTACGGCAGCAGGCTGAAAAAGTTAAAACTCCCTACTGTGTTTAATGCATACATGACCATAATAAAAATGCTTCCACTGTGTAGATGAATTGATGTAGAGTTCAATCAACTGATGTACTAGTCCTTACTCCAACAGGCATTACCCCACTGGCCTACCTTCCATTCAGCAAATTGTGTAATAATTGAAAAAAGTACAAACACGCACCATCATTTGTAAGTAAAATGTGTGTATTAATTGTTTATTAGTGGACATTTCTGTACAATTTTACCAACCTATTTTTAAGGTTACTCATTGAATTTTGTTATGTTTATAAAGGACGAATCAAAGATGTGCAACAAATGCGAGTGCTTGACTTGGCTACACGACGGATACGCCAGCATCGAGCTCTTCATGCACTGGAGGCAGACAACTTCCAGGACGATCCACATTCGGATCTCAAGATGAGTAAAAAAGCTCCAAAGTTTGAAGAGACAACCATATCCTCACATTCTAGTAAGTAAAACATTTTAAGTCGGCGCAACACTAAACTTATGTGATATCCTGTACCATTCAAGCATGAGATCACGGTTTAGTCAGTAAATTGTGTAATTGTGTCATATCTCGTTAATACTAATATGCACATACAGTCATAGGTGTCATAATTATCTAGTTAATATTACTGTATAATCCCCTATAGACGCACACTGCTTAATAGACGCACACTCCTCTTTTACAGAAGTGAAACCACAAAAAAATACTGATTTTCGGTATGAACGTGCTCTTCAAAAATGCAAAATATGGTAGTAATACCACAGCTGGCACCACCTTGCGGATACTGTCTAGATAACAATTCATTGTACTTTTTTCAATAAGGTAGCACCACATTTATAATTTGAGCGACTTTCATTTGATTCATGAAGTCAGGCATGTTGTCATAATCACATAAGCCTTTCTAAAACTGCAAACAAAGTGTTGAAATAACATGATATTCACAATCGTGTAGCCGTCTGTAGCCATGAGGAAGGATAAAAACAACAGAGCGCGCTCCGATGTCTGACTTGACGTCTTCGTTTTCGAGAAACGCTCCCTTCGCGCTCGCAATTGGCCTTGGGTTTGGCCCTTGGCCTTGTCCCGTTGCAATGCTGGCAAAGCACACGGTTTTAGATTATTTGAGCGTCGATTCAGCACAGACGGAAGTTATCCTGCAACACCCAGTGATGTCTTCTGGCTAACGTGATGATTGTCAGTTTAGCACTGCTCAATGTATTGATCTGTCGTTTTTTTGAACTGAGGAGCTATAGCTGTCTGTCATGAGTGGCGCATTGAGTACCGTGTTCTGTCGACCGAACGCTAGATGTTTTTGTAGATGTACTGATTCTGTCTGCTACGTGTTGCCTATCATAGAGTTGCACATGCGTGACGTGTATGCAATTTGTGCGTTCATCCACCACAGGCAGCTTGTGCTGCTTATGTCTTGTGATAAATCAATAGACGCGCACCTAAGGCCTTGCACTTGCGCAGTGCGCGTCTATTCGGGATAATACGGTATATGATAGATATAACATTTGTGCGGTGTCTACTTACATCTCTCTGTGAAATTCTCATTTGTGGAGTGGCTAATAAGAAGCTGACATGTTTGTGTTTCAGCTCGGAAGAAGAAGAAATTGAGTACTGATACTTTCAAACTGAGGTTCAAGAAGAACTTTGCTGCTCTGCTAGAAGAGGAGGTAGGCGCTCGACAGTTATTCTTCAGTGAGAATTCTTACAATTTTGTGTTGTGTTGTAGCCATTTATTGTTCATCTCTACACAGATTTAATTCAGAATTTGCCTGAGCATATCTTGAATTAACACAATTGAAAAGTTTTGTTGTTGCTTATTTCAAAACTTAAAACTCAAGTGGTTACTTGATATATTAACATTAGTACGTTCACTTTGTCTTTTGCTGTATGTTTTTAGGAGCTGGACGCAAAGAACGGGCCGAACTACCTGACAGCGTGTGTGCCAGCCTCTCGCCAGCCAAGGAGACACTTCTGTGGCGTGTGTGGATATCCTCTCAATGAAATATACATTTGCCATTGAAATAACACATTTTCTAAATGTTGTAGACATAAAAAAATATCATGAAAATAAGAGAACCACATAATGATTTTGTTAAATGTAGACCTAGCATAAATTTAAAATACATTAAAAAAAATATATAGTTTTTTAGTCCTTTGGCCGAAGGTCCAAGGGACTATTGCCATCACTCTGCGTCTGCCGTCCTCCGTCCATCGTTAGCTGCCGTATCTCAGAAACCGTTCAGCAACTTTTTCTCTAATTTTGCACAGACATATCTTAGGGCACTGCCACTATGCACAAGAAATCTGTATTTGATTGAATCATTTTAAGGGCTCCTAGGGCCTCCAAGGACCCCAAAACTGGTAAAAATGTAACATTTGGCCTATTTTATTAAAAACTGTTCATCAACTTTTTTTCTATACAAGAAATCTGTATTTGATTGAATCATTCTAAGGGCACCTAAGGGGCCCCCAAAGTGCAACAGTTTTACATTATCTAGTGATGTGATTTTGAGAAGGGCCCTTGAGAACACCCGCAACAGTAGATTTTGTTTATTGTGCCACAATGTCAACACCAAGACTAATCTCTGCAACCTAGTGCTACTGTTCCATTGAGACCTTGACTAATCTTTAATTGGTCACAGTGCCCAGGCAGAGTAGACACACTTGACCCCTGTTATACTGAACAGTTGCCTAACAGTTTTTATCTTCAAAACTATTGGTTTTCTATAATTGCAAGTTGTGTTTATTTTGTTGTTCATTTAATTATTATAAAATGGCGTGACTGTGGTGTCTATTGGTTAAAGATTTATTGTCTGTAGAAACCTGTAGGTGACAAACATAGAAAATTAATATTCTGTCACCTGTAGGTGACAAACATCGAAAATTAATATTCTGGACAACTATAGAGTGAAATATCCTACACTTTATTGATATCAAATGCATTCGACTGTTCTGTTTATGCTTGCCATGCCTTGTGTAGACATGGTACTGTGTAAATCAATTGTATCAATATAGACTAATAATTACAGATTCACAATATAGGTGACACCTGAAACAACCAAATGTCAACCATTAGAAGAGTTGACATAGTTCCGCTATACACAAGCAAGAAATCTGTATTTGATTTAATCATTCTAGTGTCATCAGCATATAGTAGAACATACATTTTCTACATCATCATCACTAAGGTTGTTGTAAATTTCACCAGCTGCCATGTCAAGTCCGTTATAATTGTGACTAACAGTGTTCAAAATGATTCAGGTAAATAGCAATTAACAAAGGACACAAGTTTTCTCCTTGCCATACCTATACATCACATGAGAAGAAGGCTGACACAGCCTGGCCCTGATTTATACATGATTTAGCATTTTTGTATATGTTGTATACAACTTTCAACACAATACCATTAATACCGCATGAAATTATCTTAGACCACAGGGAGGACCGGTCTACTAAATCAAATGCTTTCTTAGAATCGATGAAGGCACAATAAAGCCTTTTGCGTCGAGACAAATACAATTAAACCTATACCCCTATTTGAACACTGCCTGTTCTTCACCTATTACATTCGCTTTGTTTAGGTATGTGGTCAGTCTGGTGTTCTGAACAATCGCTAAGGATTAATGAACACTTATGCAGAAATCTGTGACTAATGTGTAATTGGTCACTGGCAGTAGCTTGTGTCAACAGACAGCATTAAGCCACTAGACCCCTGTTAAACTAGACAGTTGCCTGTAGGTTTTAAACTGTGTCAAACAGTGAGTCTACCTTTTGCTCTCAAATAATCTGTCCTCTTAGTTTTACACATGAAGACATAATCTGGCATAACTTGATAAGTCTTTGGAGCAGCACATTTGTACTTCCAATGTATCATTGCAACATAACATACATATTACATACTGTGTGCCACATTTGAATGTTGTGCATGTAATATTTCCATGCAGTTCATTTGCATATATAATATAAAACTTAAACAGCCGTTTTCTTCATTTTCACTTTTTGATCCCTACCATGTTCAATGCTCCATAACTTGCAAATTTTTGTAGTAGTCATATTTTTTGAAACCGTGTAAAGCTCTACCTTCCCTTTACAAGGATGTAAGAAAACAATGTTACAATTTTTCCGACTTATGACTCATTTGGTCAGCCGGGGTCACATGTAGTCGTATTAGTCCAAAGGACTTCAGGGCCACTTGGCCCATTTTTTTATTTATTGAATGTATTTATTTAACTTATTAATTTACTGTATGTTTAATAGTCTTTTAAACATATTTTTAACTTCGCTAATTAAAAAAAAAAGTACTTATGTTTATCTTGTTAGCACCTATGAGCTGACTTTTTAACCCGGATATATCGCACATTACAAATGCATACCTATTACTTATAAATAATAAAAATATTTATATATAAATAATAAAATAAATACAGATATAAATATTGAGCGAGAACGTTTCTCCTTTACTACTGTTGTACGGGTGTCTCCAACTACACGTGTATCCAGTGCGGGACAAGGTACTGCTCTACTCGCTGTCTGGGGACACACCAGGACACCAGGTGAGACAATGGGTCAACTGGTGCGACTCGCTCGCAATGACCACTTGCTCTTCTCTGCTATAGTTGCCGCAGCTAACACTGCTGCTACACATTCGTAATGACCACTTGCTGAATGCAGTTTGGTTATGCTTCGTGACATGTTATTAGAGTGAGGATGTGTTCTGTTTCCTGGAATCAACCAGGGTGGTAATTATTAGCAGGAAGGTCACTGAATAAGCTGTACTTCATCCCAATTTTTTGGCCAGGAGTGTGGGAGCCATCGAACTTCAAAGGTGTTTTCTGGTAGGGAAGTGTTCTTCCACAATAAGTGCCAATAATGACTCTTTACAAATTGAATGTTTTGGGTATAATTACTTTGGAGACTGTGGGGTACAAATGCAAATCGTGAACACTGTTTTCGGCTTATTAAACACAGTTTAATGGATAATGTCTTCAGCATATTGTTTCTGGTATTAAGAACGTTCCATAAAAAACGAGGAACACATAGCCTTGATTTATGATATATGTCATCTTGGGACATGCTGGGCTCTTGATCAATAACTGTCAGTGTGACATGGATGATGTGTTTTAGGTGCATGAAGTGGGTGGCTTGAAAGACATCAACCGTCAGTGCAGGTTGGATGATCCTGCTAAAGACCCCCCTCTCAAGTGGCTGTCAATGGTCAAGCATGGAGCAGCCACAGTGTCGCTGTCCCAAACCAGTCGTAGTGGACTGCTGAGCAGGTTTAGGTGAAGATCAACCATGAGACCAAAGTGAACTACTGGTCAGAGTGGCCGTCCAAAGTGAGCTACTGAACTGAACTAGTCAACTGTGAAATGTGTTCAAGCCAGTTTGAGCAAGTGGGCCGAGATAGCCAAATGGCCAAGCCGCATTGAGCTAAAGGACAGAGTCAGCCAAATATCGTGTGGAGTTAGAACTTAGATATCAATAGCAAGGTGCTGTACAGTTTGACCAAACCAGCTAGCTTGAAGACAAACAGAATTGTGCAGCGAGGTACTGTAGTTATTATGAAGCTTCAACAGTACACTCCTCGGTGATTCTGTAGTATGGTAAGTAGGGGCAGTCTGGAAACATACACAATGCATACAAAGTTCTGCTTCTTGTTTGAGCAGGGAAGCAAGCATCCATGGATTGCTGCCAGACAGTGAATGAGGATTTTAAAACGAACTGAATATCCAATGTAAAATCAGGTTAGTTACTTTGCCTGGTAATAAGCCCAAGTTTTATAAGATCTGAATAGGTATTTCCTACATATTCTAAATGATGTTTCATTATTTGGGGTTGGTTATGGCCAAAAAGGCTTATAGAACATTTTCAAAATTACGTTAACAACTGTTGTTGTTTCGGACAGTCATGCTGAGCTCAAACATAATTTATTAGATGATGATAATCTAGTATTTAATTCATATTTTTTTGTGACGCAATGTATTTGAGCTATTTTTGACATCTGAATTTATGAACAGAGCAACACCTGTCTTCTGACATTTGGACATGTGGCTAGTTTAATTAGTGGAATATTGATCTACAGAATGTATTATAAATCCAATGAATACTCGGATTCAAAGACTACTGAGCGACTGGATGACTCTTCCCAACTGTGCCCTTTTCAATTCATCTTGTTACTTGTATTGTTCTCAATGAAACATTTATTCTCTGTTGCATCGATGTCTTGGAAGACAGTAGTTTCTGTTGAGACTTACGTGAATGTAACTATATGTTTTTAAATACCAGATATGTGAATAAATTATAATATTTGTCAAATTGGCATTGTGTTTCACAGATGTTTCAAGCTACTAACACACCACAATCTGGCAGAACAAAATTCAAAATGTTTACTCTGTACTCTGTGTTGCCTTTAAGAAGCAAAATAAATGTGCCCCAATAATTATGAGTACATTTATTGCCTAATATTGGGCAATATTTTCATCACAAAAAACATCATAATTATCTATATATAATATAAAAATCATATCTATCATGGATATCTATTGTCAATAATCACTACTTAAAAATCAAACTTAAGATAACAATCTTATTAAATTGGAAAGAGGTTATTCTTTATTGCACAATGGTGACATTATCCCCCTGTTCTAATGGGCGTAGTACTACAAAGACAGCCCAGTGTGGTGGCTTTCTTGGAGGTGTGCGTATCCAAAAAAAATGCACCCCCTTGAAACCCCCAACTGCACCCCTTTGAGGCTCCCAAAAATCCTCTGAACTGCTCCGCTGTGAAATCGCCTGAACCTACACCTACACCCACTGAGACCTTGAGCAGAACTTTTGTTTCAGTAATGGGTGCATTCGCACCCACCTAGCCTGAAAGTTGTGGTATTGGTGTAATTAATCTTTTTTACTAATTCAGATAAACCTGCCTTTTAAAACATGGATGTTTTGAGAAAATTACAAAAGTAAACATTTGAACATCATCTGCTGTTGTTGAGTGCAGTGGCTCAGTTGCTGGAGCATCAAACTCTCAATTGAGGGAACGCAGGTTCGAATCCTGTGCTGCCGTGTTGAACCTTGGGCAAGGTCGTTCACTCTACTATGCTCGAATTGACTCTGCTGTATGAATAAGTACCTGGCTAAAGACAGCAGTGGATATTAGTCTACGAATAGTTTTCGTGTATTAATTGCAGCATGGCTGAATGCTTCCCAGAGAAGCCAAGAAGGTGTTTGATTGAACAGGTCTGCCAGGGTGAAGTGTAAAGCGTTTTGAGCTCTGGATACTGCGGCATGTAAGAACCAACCCTTTTTTTAAACGGCACTGTTTCTTCAGAACGTCTTATGCTGTCGACCACTCAACAACGGCATCTATCGGCGACCATCTGCGGGCATCAACTTCCTTGGCGACTTCAGCATACGATACAGCGACAACAAAAACGGGCGAGAGCTTTATACAATCTTCTATCTGACGTCAACTTGAGGCAGAACGTCATGGACGCATTGCACAACCGGGGCAATGGTATCATCAAAGCCACTTCCACATGGCTATCTGTCGACGATCTTGTATACCTGCCAAATTTTGTGTTGAAATCTGGGAGATTCATCAGCGGTTCAGCAGCATAATTAGTTAGTGCCATGCACTGCCACTGTGCACTACGCTGCAATGTCACTGCATGCGTTACTACGGTTTGTCTTTAATTAATAAGCGAAATTAACCTTTTTTATTCCCAATGTGAATGAATATATACTCTAAAAATAGTGTCCTGATATTAAAAAAAAATTGTAATCTCTTTCACACTATTAAAAGTCGAGCTTTTCTGTACATTTTCTGCACAATATGTTGTGACAACTAGCGGTCGTTGGTGACGTCACCGCAGGCTAGCATTTAGTATGTCGCGCATCTGTGCAGGTTAGTGTTTTAGGCCGTACCAAAAATTGCATTCGCGGAAATTAATATTTTTTTCACCATAAACATAATAATCTTACCTAAAAAATGTAATGTGTTGCTGGATGCACACGGGAATTTTGTTTATTGTTTTAGTTATTGCCGTTTGAACATTACGAATGCTCAAACTTGCAATGAAATGAATATTTGTTGATATCACAGTAAAGATATAACCGTATTTACAAATGTGCCACTGAATGTACCCAGGATTTGTTTTTAGCTTTTGAGTTATTGCCGTTTGAACATTGTGAATGCTTAATCGATCCTGCAATATACGCGACAGTGGACATATAATGCAAGATTGAGCATTTGCGATGTTCAAATGCGTGACAATAACTCAAAACGTTAACACAGTTGCTGGGTACACCCAGCGACAAACCTGTACGTAAGATTATTATCTTGACAGGTTCTTACATGTCCTCTTCTGGCTTTTAGATTGTGCATGCTGCCTCTTACGCCAGCTCCAGTGTTTGCCGTTAAACTGTATGATGCTCTGACGAGTTGTTCCATGATATGGGTGGGGCGCTATGTAGTCTAGTTTAATTGGGTAATTTTCCCACAACTTATCTAGTTTCCCCTCAAAGGACTGCACCGATGGAATATCAACCACAGACTGTGGGAGGCTGTTCCATACGTCTGTGCATCGGTGTATAACTTATTTATTGTATGTTAACTGACATCTTCCTTTGAATATTTTTAGGTGGTACCCTAGCTCTTGTATGTGATTCGCTACCCTTCAAAGTTATAAAGTTTGATGACACTGCTGTATCATATCTGTTAAAATCTGACAACAACATTTCAATCATGTCTCCTCTGCATGAGGCGACGATATGCCACAGTTGGTAATTTCAGTCTCTGTACGTAGACGTTCATTATAATAATTATATTCAAGATCTTTGAAACCATGAATTGATTTGGTTACTCTGAACATCTTTAAGGTGATAATCAAATTCAGCGATTGCAATTTCATGTACAGTCTGAAACAGTAGGCCGCACGACGGCTCGCCGTACTAAAGGATAGGGCGCGCTGTGGTGACGTCAGCAACATATGACAGGCTGGTACGTTGCCTTGTAACTCGTAAATGACCACGTTTGAGCGGGCTTAGTGACATGAGTTCGCAATTAACAGGTTCCATATTTGACACATTACTTGACAAGAGTATTAAGTTTACGTATGCGAAGTTTCAAAGACATTTATAATTTCAATTAAGTTAATCTTTAAGCGTTGGACCAAGCGGCTAACCATTGAACTAGCCGATGTGGACTTGGGTAACCAAGACTAATCGATTTCCGGTTTTCTTCTGCACGGGGACATCGGTGAATGTTCTTCAAACTCTTGTCAACGCCGGTCTATGCCATTCAGAATCAAGTCACAATAGACCAAGCAAACCAGGTCTCACCAGTATTCAGTACTGCCTACGAATAAACAAATACCATTCCAAAAATGAGAATATGTCGATGATCTAACAGTGAACGAGGATTCTGGTTCTAACTTCTAGCATCGGACGTAACTTCGTGACGTAAGCCGGTAAGGCGGTAAGCATGGGCGTGGGTGGCGTATAATTGTCTTGTAGACGATCGAGTTAATAATAACCATGCCGTTTTCATAACAATCTGAAGAAACATTTGCGAAAGATACCCACATTGTAACTACCACTTATTTGTGCCATGTTATGCAAACAATTGTCAGAAAAGTTGATTTTAGTGAAATACTTGTAAGTTATAGTTGTGTACGTCAATTTTGTCGTATCATGTTAAACATCGCTATATTAACATCTCTTGCTAGTTGCCTATTTACCATTGAAACAGCGTAACCGAAGTGCAGTGAACGGATCGTTCTGTAGTGAAGACGTTGCCAAACAAAGTTGTTTTTGACAAACTTAGCTATGAAAAATCTGGGGCCATGCAGTTTCATGAAGCGTACTTAAAGTTATGCAATTACTTAGCATCACGTGTTTGCGTAAACTCCTGTTTGCTCATATAAAAAAAATCACGTCATTTACTAAAACAATCATCTTGGCGTTAAAAACGTTCTTAGCCGCTTCATGAAACCGGCCCCTGGTTGGTAAAAATATGTTATTAACCGTGCGACCAGCCAGCGAAAATCATCTGTACAGTACTGTTACAGTAAAAATAATAACTTTGTTAATGCGTTTAACAAAAATATGAATGAGGTATAATTTTATTGCTAAAGGAATGCTTTTTATAATAAAATTATAAATTGTGTATAACATTCGATAATCATGGGGATATTATTATCTGAACTTCATCCAAAAAAATTATTAAAATATTAACATTTAATTCTGCTACCAGATAATTACTGAGTGGATATATGCCCTACATCCAGCAAGACAAATGTAGCCACACATGTTAGCTACCAAATAACACAAAAATTAATCAAATCCTTTGAGAACTTTTATTTTTATGATTTTTTCCGATTTAAAATAGGCCGATTCTAGCACCGATCACTGCTGCTTTCGCTACCGGCACAAACCTGCGGCTCTCTCGGACACTGCCAAGTTATTGAATTTTCACCTCAAAAAGCGTCCAAAGTTGTTCTAACCATCTGAACTACTATAGTAACCTTATTCCTGAATACTGTCAGGCATTTTGTCAAAATATTGATGCGGTAACTTGAGATAATCCGAACTAAACTTTCAAAGTGAACAGTTCTCCGCAATGATGTCCGCCATTTTGTTGTTTACTTCAGCTACGGAGGGTCGGGGTGTATGAAATGCTTTGTTCTGATTCGCTGAATGACCTTAACCAGCTGATGTCATTTTTGGCAGGTTGACCAATAACAGAGCTTTCCATTAATACCACATGTGCAGGGATCTTGACTTTATGAATGCAGCGTTCAAAATAAGCACTTGTCCGGTTGTCCAAGACAAGTGATTTGTTGTCCGGACAAGTTGACTGATCTGCAAGGTTGTCCAATGGACAAGTGAAAAGTTACAGTAAGTAGTGACGTGTGCAAAATTATAACTTTCTAATTTGTGGATATTATAGTGAAATATGGTTCGCCAGCAATCATGCACGTTGTAATTTCTTTAGTGTGTTGGCGTCTTATCTTTCCGCAGACATCCCATCCCGTGTTGCACATCAGTTTTACGTGAAGCACAGTGTGTGCGTTAACTGCGTCATCTGCACCGATCTAACTGTGCCATTCTTGTAGGAAAAGGTAGTTCAGTTTTATTGACGGTCAAGTTGTTTCCACACATGGAATGGATCTTAGGTCGGGTAATCCAAACAGCCCAATCTTGGGCTAACACAGGAGTTTGTGCACATGTGCTGTGGGTTGCTTAAATTAATAAATTATTTAAAGGCAGTTAAGGTGATTGGGTGTGCTGAATGGAAGGTTCATGGTGGCTGTTTGAAAAGCAATGGGGCTTTCTATTTCAGTGATTTGTGTCGGGGATCATGTTCCATATATGGAATGCTCTGGGGTAGAAGGAGAAAACAGCTGCATGGCGGGGGGGGGGGGTAATCTTGATGTTATTTAAAATTTATCAAATTTCATGGCTTGCTTGTTTGATAATGTGTCGTCGTTCAAGAGTTGGCCATCCAAGGGTGATTACTAGGTCTGCTGAATTGGTTTGGCATCTATGGTAATTTTAAACAAATATGGTAGCATAGTGTTGTATTTTTTCAAGGTGCTTAATTTGGGTGGCAGTATGTGGGTTCCATATGGGAGATGCATACTTGAGTTTTGACCGGATCAGCATGTTATAAGCTATTTCTTTCACTTTGGGTTTGCATGGGCCAAGGGTTCTTTTAATCATGCCTAGGACTTTTGAGAATTTGGAAACTATGTTAGTGATGTGACTTGCCCAGGTTAATTTTGAATCTAATTTTATTCTGAGATAAGGATGACTGGATACTGTAGCAAGTGGCATGCCAAAGAGTAAACATGAGTGTAGTCTGGGTTTCGTTTTGTTTGTTATTGGGAGGTGGACACATTTTGAAATTCCATTTGCTATTTGTCAGACCATGTTTGGAGTTGAATCAGGTCAGTTTGAAGAATGTCATGGTCGGTTTTGGAGGTAATTTTATGATGTATATAATGCTGTCGTCTGCAAAGAGGCATATGGGACATTGGATGTTTTCGTTTATGTCATTTATGTAGAGTAGGAAGAAGACTGGTCCTAGGACTGAGCCCTGTGGAACACCAGATGTAACATATGTTGTGTCCGACAGAACTCCATGTATTGAGTCTGAGACACCTGTTTACTGTTTGACAGAAATGATTTGATCCAGTTTTGTGTGATTCCAGTTATTCCATAGGAGGCTAGTTTGGATAGGTGTTTGTGGCGAACTTTGTCTAAAAAGCTTTGGCAAAACGAAGCAGGATTGTATCTATTTGTGTCTTATTGTCCATAGCAGTCATCCAGTCATGGACTGTCTCGATGAGCTGAGATTCACAAGACAGTCCTGATTGGAATCCGTGTTGAAAGTGGAGGATGACGTTGTGTTTGTTCAGATGTTTCCACATATTACTTAGAATGATGTGTTTCTTGGCTTTACAGAAGATGCATGTTAGTGATATTGGTCTGTAGTTTGCGGGGTCAGATTTGTGTTTTTTGTGTGTATTGGAGTGCTGCTGCTTGGAGCCAGTTGTCGGGGAGTTTGCAATTGCACATTGCCTCCAATGTTGTTGTTTATGTAATCTTTGTCGGATTTGGCTGCAGCCTTAGTGGCTTGCCTTCTGAGTTCTGTAAACTTTTCTCAAATCCACTGTGTTTTGCTTTTTTGTTGCATTCTTATTATTTTCTGTGTTATCCAGGGGAGGTGGGTTTTTGCTTTGGTGTTGCGATTAGGGATGGTATTGTTGAACAGTGTGGCAATTTGTGTCCAAAAAAAGATCCAGTTTGTGTTAATGTCTCGTGAATTGGGGTCCATGTCAACGTATTCTGTTGTTAACTGGGTTATGCCGTCTTTAACTTTGCCCCAGTCTGCGGATTTGTATTGAAATACTTTGTGTGGTGGTTTCCTGTTGCGAACTGGGTTTAGGTTGACACTGAAGGATATGGCTTCATGATCACTCATGCTAGGAGTGGTGTGACTGTTGACGATTATGGACAGATTTGAGGTGAGTATTAGGTCAAGGATATTGCCTGAATCGATTTGTGTGAGGTCATTCACCATATTTTGCAATCCATATTCACCCATTATTTCTAATAGTTTGTTGTGTTTGCTGGACGTTCTATTGCTTGTGGTTTGTTGGTTGCGCCAGTTGATATCAGAAAGTTTTTTGTGATCTGTATAGATTTGTTAAAGAGTCGTGGAGAGCTTCGAGACTGTCAATGGGGGGGTCAGTAATAGGATGCAAAGTGTATGGATTTGTTTCGTGCAAAGTGGATTTTTGTCCATACTATTTCACTATTGGAGTTAAGGTTTGGAAGTGATTCTGCAACGATGTCATTGCGAAAGGCTATAAGTACTGCACTGCCATGGACATTTCTGTCCTTTCTGATAGCATCATAGTTTGGTGGTAGAAATGAGTGGGTGGGATAGTTTTCATCTACTTTGGTTTCAACTAGGAATATGATATGGAAAATATATCTTTATTAAGATATGGTAGTAGTTTCTTGCAACGTTATGAAAAATCGCAAGGAAAATATTCCTAACTGTTGTCTCATTCCTATCATAATCATTGTAATATTTACATTGCGGGTATAAGTTCACATTTCCACTTCCTCAGCTTCTCTAAAAATGTTTGTTGAAACATCATAATATTATGATCTCCTTTTAATATTTCATGATGAAAAACATTGTTAATCATTTAATGGCCTGGGAAATACTAGCAATTAAACAAGTATTTAAACAAATACATTTGAGATCAGATTGTGTCCAACAGCAGGAAGTTGGACAAGTGAAAATTTTACTTTATTTCTATCGCTGGAATGGATACGTCAAGTCATTACACATGGCGTAGTAAAACCAAACAAATTTTGCAGCTGACTTGGTCACATGTTTTGTCGGTTAGGCAGTCACTAGCTGTCAATCAATCTGCTCATGAATAAATACACACCATCTTGAAAAATCTGTCAGCTATCCAACGTTACCAAATGTTAGCGTGTCAGTTACCTAACACGGAAACTAAAAATGTTACTATAAAGGTAGGTACAGTCGGCCGATGAATCAGGTTAAACATACAACAGGGGACATTTGTATGATAAGTTTAAAGACATAAAAACCAATGCTACATACCTAGCAGATTATTACAAATTTTGCCATTTTAAAGTTGTAATTGCTACACTCAAAGCAACTTTTCAAACAATTTGTTTGCACAAATGTGATTAGATATATGGTAGAGATTTAGAATATGAATATCTTATGGAAGAGTATCCAGGTTGGTTGATCAAACAATGTTTTTCTGTTGTATATGGCAAAATTCAGGACCTCCAGTTTACAGTTTCCGAACAAAAACACAGCGTCCCGCAAAAATGCTGGTAACTGCATCAAGCGTGCTAGCGGTTATAACCAATGAAAAAACACATGTTGACGCATGTGATATAATTGCCTTGGGAAGTCATGCTCAGTTCTCATAAGCCATACACAGATAAGCGGCTTGATCTTGTGAGGTTGGATGCGGTGCATTTTGAAGTGGGTCGGACAATAACCCAGTAACTAAAGGCAATGCCAAGCCCAAGGTCCGCCTTTCGGAGTTTTGTAGCTGCTGTTATAACATGAGTTTTGGTGCTGTGCATGACGATCTTTTAGTTTCTGACCTGACCACGAAATAGAGCTGCCAAACTTCTCAGGTTCAACGATGCAAACAGGTTTTTGAGACATTCTGATAACAAACGCAAACCATGTGACTACAGTGCGCTACATCAGTGACAGTGATGTAAACATCCGTAATATTTCAATATATCGAACAAATAATTATGCAACCGTTCACACTAATCACCACAGGAAAGTTATCAAACAACCCATGGTGTTTATATAAAGAATAAAATAATAATAATTTCCGAGAAGAACCCTGAAAAGTTGGGTTGTTGTTGCAGGTGATCTACAATGAGCTCTGGCTTACATAAGAGTGACGAGAAATGTGGGAAGAGGAAGGGAGGAAAGAAGACAAAGACCGCCCGTCTGGCACATCATGCAGTCATCAATGACAGCTACCAACAGGACAACTTTAAGGCACAGATGAAGACAGCGTTCATTCAACAGAAACCCCTGCAACATGGTGAGGTCTAGTGTTGGGGGAGTCTGCCAGAGTTGTTCTTGTAACAGATGAACACTGTTGAACCTATAAGGAAACTTAGGCAGTGCCATTAAATATGTTAAAACTCAAGTTAGTTCTCATGAGTCGAGTTGGTAATTGTAGACCCTGTATTCTTGGATAAGTTTTGTTAGTTGATATGTTCGGTGATTTTGATGGTTTGACACTTATAATGTTGTGTTGGCACTGAATTTCCTGATCACTTAGTTGTTATAATTTCAGAGAGTCAGGCCACCCTCCATATTGACCACTGACCACTTAGTTGTACTTTCACAGAGTCAGGCCAGCCTTCATATTGACCACTGACAACTTAGTTGTACTTTCACAGAGTCAGGCCAGCCTTCATATTAACCATTGATCACTTAGTTGTACTTTCACAGAGTCAGGCCAGCCTTCATATTAACCATTGATCACTTAGTTGTACTTTCAGAGAGTCAGGCCACCCTCCATATTGACCATTGACCACTTAGTTGTACTTTCAGAAGGTCAGGCTGCCCTCCGTATTGACCATTGACCACTTAGTTGTACTTTCAGAAGGTCAGGCTGCCCTCCATATTGACCACTTAGTTGTACTTTCAGAGAGTCAGGCCGCACTCCATATCGACCGTTGACCACTGTCCATATTGACCATTGACCACCCACCCAGTTGTACTTTCAGAGTCAGGCCACCCTCCATATTGACCATTGACCACTTAGTGGTACTTCCAGAGAGTCAGGCCACCCTCCATATTGATAATTGACCACTTAGTTGTACTTCCAGAGAATCAGGCCGCCCTCCATATTGACCACTGACCACTTAGTTGTACTTCCAGAGAGTCAGGCCGCCCTCCATATTGATAATTGACCACTTAGTTGTACTTCCAGAGAATCAGGCCGCTCTCCATATTGACCACTGACCACTTAGTTGTACTTCCAGAGAGTCAGGCCACCCTCCATATTGACCACTGACCACTTAGTTGTACTTCCAGAGAGTCAGGCCGCCCTCCACACTGACCCATTCACTTGCTGTGTGCTGCCCAACTTCTTGCAAGATGACAAGTTCTTGGAGGGACTGCGAGATGAACTCATGGACCAGATCTTCTGTGAGAAGAATAACGACTTGTATAAGTTCCATCAGGTTTGTGATGAACACAAGTACTTTGTTGACGTGTTACTTCAGTAGCTGTAGTTGCTCATTACGTGATTTGTTTCAGTGTCATTCCTAAATCCTTTTTCTAATCTTCTTGACACCTTCAGTTTATATTCCTGTTTATACCTAATTATGTCGTTGGTATGGCCATATCCTGTACCTGTACAACATTTAATTGAATCATTATTAAGAAGTTATTGAAGAATGAATGAGTATAGTTTCACTATTTGCGTCAACCATTCATAAAGCTAATTGTGAAAGTTTCACTGTTCCAGATGGTATTGACCTGTTCCTTCATCCTGTTGTAAAAATAAATGTAGATAATTACTACATATACATACATATAGGCATAGACAAAACAAAAGCCATTACCTTGGTTGGACTGAATGATTAGACTACTGCGTACAAGTCCAACATTTTAGACAAAGATACTAACAGACAACCACCTACAAATTCTGTACATGATGATGATGTATTTAATTTTTATCAAGTTGTTTTCTTTGTGTTGTAGACAGATGACCTGAGGAAGATGTCTTCACCTCATGTCAGAGCAATCAGGTAATGACTGTCACTGACCACATCTGCAGGTGTGATTTATCTATTGTGTGGTTGAGGGCTGAGCTGTTGGTGTCTTAATTCTATAGAAGATGGATGGGGAACCTTCGAGAAAACCAATATGAGAATCTCCAAAGTAATTTGTTCTATCTGGTATGATTAGTTGTAATTGCCAGATGCTGACATAGAAGTAGACTTGTGGAGAGCATGTGATGTAGACACTGTTTCCTGAGTGCGGTGGTGCAGTGATTAGAGCATCAGACTCTCAATCAAGAGAACCCGGATTCGCATCCAGTGTGGCTGTTTTGAACTTTGGGCAAGTTTGTTCACTCTTCGTTGCTCCAGTTCACTCAGCTGTATGAATGGGTCCCTGGCTGTGGTGGATATTTGTGAACGAATAGTCTTTGCACTGTAATTGCAGCATGGCTGAATGCTTCAATTTAAAGCCACAGAGTAAAGGGTAAAGCGCTTTGCCTTTACTTTACACTGTGTATGTTTCAGACGAGTGATGGGCAGACAGTTCCTGGAGTGGATGAGGGACGTCACTGGCATCCCTCTCACTGACCGCATCAACATCATGTGCTCAAGATACGACTACACAGGTACAGTAGTGGTCTCTGTAGTAGGGTGAATGACTGATTATTATAGTCATAATATGGTGAATGACTGATATTAGTGTAGTTGTAGTATGATGGATCACTGATATTATTGTAGTCGCTGTAGTAGGGTGGATGACTGATAGTATTGTAGTCGCTGTAGTAGGGTGGATGACTGATAGTATTGTAGTCGCTGTAGTACGGTGGATGACTGATAGTATTGTAGTTGCTGTAGTAGGGTGGATGACTGATATTATTGTAGTCGCTGTAGCAGGGTGGATGTCTGATATTATTGTAGTTGCTGTAGTAGGGTGGATGACTGATATTATTGTAGTCGCTGTAGCAGGGTGGATGTCTGATATTATTGTTGTAGGGTGTAGGGTGGTGACTGATATTATTGTAGTCGCTGTAGTAGGGTGGACGGCTGATATTATTGTAGTCATTGTAGTAGAGTGGATGACTGATATTATTGTAGTCGCTGTAGTAGGGTGGATGACTGATATTATTGTAGTCGCTGTAGTAGAGTGAATGGCTGATATTATTGTAGTTGCTGTAGTAAGATGGATGACTGATATTATTGTAGTTGCTGTAGTAAGATGGATGACTGATATTATTGTAGTCGGTGTAGTATGGTGAATGACTGATATTATTGTAGTTGTTGTAGTAAGATGGATGACTGATATTATTGTATTTGCTGTAGTAAGATGGGTGACTGATATTATTGTAGTTGCTGTAGTAAGATGGATGACTGATATTATTGTAGTCGGTGTAGTATGGTGAATGGCTGATATTATTGTAGTTGCTGTAGTAAGATGGATGACTGATATTATTATAGTTGATGTAGTAAGATGGATGACTTATATTATTGTAGTTGCTGTAGTAAGGTGGATGACTGATATTATTGTAGTCGGTGTAGTATGGTGAATGGCTGATAGTATTGTAGTTGCTGTAGTAAGATGGATGACTGATATTATTGTAGTTGCTGTAGTATGGTGAATGGCTTAAATTAATGTAGTCGTAGTAAGGTGGATGACTGATATTATTATACCTTGTGGGCTTGCATGAGTACATGCATAAATGTACTGTGGAGCGCAGTTGTCCAGTGACGCAGTGGCTAGAGCATTGGACTCTCAACCGAGAGAACCCGCGTTCGAATCCTACGGGTGCTGCTGTTTCAGACGTTCATTCATGCTGCGTTGCTCCAGTTTAACTCAGCTGTATGAATGAGTACCTGGCTTGTAGGCAGTGGCAGATGTTTGTGTACTGAAGTATTGTATTACGTTCGAACGTAATACACTACTTACAAATAGTTTATTAATTGCAGCATGGCTGAATGCTTTCCACAGAAGTCGAGAGGTGTTCGATTGAACAGGTCTGCCAGGGAGTGTGGAGTGCTTTGAGCAGTTCTGAGGAGTGGATACTGCGCTATATAAGAACTTACCTTTACTTCTACATTCGTTGCACCAGTCAATCTATGAGACATCCCCCCTATGATATGCGTGACTGTAAGTGTGCTGGTTACAGACATTCTGCTGTGTCATGATGACGAGTTGGACACGCGGAGGATAGCGTTCATTCTCTACCTTGTACCCCCATGGAGTGCCAGCGACGGCGGTACTCTCGACCTCTATAACATGGATGGTTAGTCACTGCTACATGGCATGTCTTTGTGTTTTCTTGATCAATGTTAATTCACATGCTACAATAACTGTCAATAACTATATATTGTAATATTTTGTTATTCTATGAAATAAGAAGCAACAGCTGTGGAGAATGCCCATTTTGTTGTATCAGTTTCCTGTTTGTTGCTCCACGGGTGGGTGTAAGTTTGTTCACATTCTTGTGATGAGTGTGTGTTATGTTGTCAGAGCACGGCCAGGCAGGCACAATTGTACATTCTCTCGTGCCCCAACACAACAGTGTTGCATGGTTCGAGGTGACGGAAGCATCACACCATCAGGTACGTCTTTCATTTCTGAAGACAATATCTTACAATGTTGTCACTACCAATGATTAAGTTTTGTGTTTTAGTAAAAACACGTTTCAGGCTCATTTCATTTACCTCATCACTGGCATAGTTTGTTTTTTTGTCTTTGTAAAACCATTGAACAAACCTTTATTATTTTGTACTGGATCAAAGTGTTTTTATGTATGATGTGTAGTATATTCAGACCTGCCTACTATTCCGGATTGTCCGGAATCATTCGGGAAAGTCACCTCAAATTACGGTATTACGGTGAGGGATGAAAATATTACGGACTCACCATGTTTGCCAATCACTAAAATTTAGTTTCCACTATATTCAACAGGTGGCAGCATATGTATGCAGCATGTTGTGACATGGTTTTTCATTCGCTGAGTCTGGTCGTAATCTAACCAATAGGAAACAACGTTATGACAAATTGGCATTTCCGCGATAAAACAAAACGAAGTCACACTGCACGAAATGATAGATGACAACGAAACGACGCCAGCGCCAACCGAAAAGAAACGTGTAATGCCAAAATTTAGTGAGTGTTGTACTTGTAGTGTTAGGCCAACTGACTGTACTAAGACTAAGTTAGTGTATTTATTGAGGAGTTTAGTCTATCATTTACAGCCTATCATACAGTCACTAGAGTGTAGGCGATGTCGATGACACTTGACAGTGTGATGTAATGGTTTTGGTCGGTCGCTACCCCACCCCCCTGTCTATCATTCATCATTCTAGAGTTGAGTAGGTTAGATAGAGAGTGTTGGCTGATGTTGGTGACAGCGTAAGTATAATGGTTTTGACCTGTCGCTACCCTACCCCCCCCCCCCCCCCCCGCGACCAATATCTGACACAATTCAGAATTACTGACAGGAAGCCTATATTCCTGAAAATCACAGTAAATGGGAAAATGGATTACTGACAGGCAGGTCTGCTAGAGTCTAGGCGATGTCGATGACAGCATAATGTAATGGTTTTGCCATCGCTACCCCCCCCCCATCAGGCTATAATACAGGGATAGGTTTATATTTATATACTAGAGTTGAGTAGACTAGAATCTAGACGATGTCGATGAGACAGCATAAATAACCATAACGTAATGGTTTTGCCGTCGCTACCCCCCCCCCCCCCCCCCGGTGATAATATCTTACACGGTTGGTCTGAACAATTACCGACAGGAAGCCTATATTCCTGAAAATCAGTGTAAATGGGAGGATGGATTACTGACAGGAAGTTTTTGGGGTAGGCAGGTCTGTATATTATATTATTGTAGTAGATATGGATGAATAATACGCTGGTCCATGAGTTGACATGTTTGAGCTCATTTAGTTTTACTGATCCATGTGTCGACATGTTTGAGCTCATTTACTGGTCCATATGCCAACGTTTTGAGCTCATTTACTGGTCCATATGCCGACGTGTTTGAGGTCATTCACTCATCCATGTGTTGATATGTTTGAACTCATTCACTGGTCCATGTGTTGACATATTCGAGCTCATTCACTGGTCCATGTGTTGACATGTTTGAACTCATTCACTGGTTCATGTGTTGACATGTTTGAACTCATTCACTGGTCCGTGTGTTGACATGTTTGAACTCATTCATTGGTCCATGTGTTGACATGTTTGAACTCATTCACTGGTCCATGTGTTGACATGTTTGAACTCATTCACTGGTCCATGTGCTGGCATGTTTGAACTCATTCACTGGTCCGTGTGTTGACATGTTTGAACTCATTCACTGGTCCATGTGTTGACATGTTTGAACTCATTCACTGGTCCATGTGTTGACATGTTTGAACTCATTCACTGGTCCATGTGCTGGCATGTTTGAACTCATTCACTGGTCCGTGTGTTGACATGTTTGAACTCATTCACTAGTCCGTGTGCTGGCATATTTGAACTCATTCACTGGTCCATGTGTTGACATGTTTGAACTCATTCACTGGTCCATGTGTTGACATGTTTGAACTCATTCACTGGTCCATGTGTTGACATGTTTGAACTAATTCACTGGTCCGTGTGCTGGCATGTTTGAACTCATTCACTGGTCCATGTGCTGGCATGTTTGAACTCATTCACTGGTCCATGTGTTGACATGTTTGAACTCATTCACTGGTCCATGTGTTGACATGTTTGAACTAATTCACTGGTCCATGTGTTGACATGTTTGAACTCATTCACTGGTCCATGTGTTGACATGTTTGAACTCATTCACTGGTCCATGTGTTGACATGTTTGAACTCATTCACTGGTCCGAGTGTTGACATGTTTGAACTCATTCACTGGTCCATGTGTTGACATGTTTGAACTCATTCACTGGTCCATGTGTTGACATGTTTGAACTCATTCACTTGTCCGTGTGCTGGCATGTTTGAACTCATTCACTGGTCCATGTGTTGACATGTTTGAACTCATTCACTGGTCCGTGTGTTGACATGTTTGAACTCATTCACTGGTTCATGTGTTGACATGTTTGAACTCATTCACTGGTCCATATGTTGACATGTTTGAACTCATTCACTGGTCTGTGTGTTGACATGGTTGAACTCATTCACTGGTCCGTGTGCTGGCATGTTTGAACTAATTCACTGGTCCATGTGTTGACATGTTTGAACTCATTCACTGGTTCATGTGTTGACATGTTTGAACTCATTCACTGATCCGTGTGCTGGCATGTTTGAACTCATTCACTGGTCCATGTGCTGGCATGTTTGAACTCATTCACTGGTCCATGTGTTGACATGTTTGAACTCATTCACTGGTCCATGTGTTGACATGTTTGAACTCATTCACTGGTCCATGTGTTGACATGTTTGAACTCATTCACTGGTCCATGTGTTGACATGTTTGAACTCATTCACTGGTCCATGTGTTGACATGTTTGAACTCATTCACTGGTCCATGTGCTGGCATGTTTGAACTCATTCACTGGTCCATGTGTTGACATGTTTGAACTCATTCACTGGTCCGTGTGCTGGCATATTTGAACTAATTCACTGGTCCATGTGTTGACATGTTTGAACTAATTCACTGGTCCATGTGTTGACATGTTTGAACTCATTCACTGGTTCATGTGTTGACATGTTTGAACTCATTCACTGATCCGTGTGCTGGCATGTTTGAACTCATTCACTGGTCCGTGTGCTGGCATGTTTGAACTCATTCACTGGTCCATGTGTTGACATGTTTGAACTCATTCACTGGTCCATGTGTTGACATGTTTGAACTCATTCACTGGTCCATGTGTTGACATGTTTGAACTCATTCACTGGTTCATGTGTCGACATGTTTGAACTCATTCACTGGTCCATATGTTGACATGTTTGAACTCATTCACTGGTCCGTGTGTTGACATGGTTGAACTCATTCACTGGTCCGTGTGCTGGCATGTTTGAACTCATTCAGTGGTCCATGTGTTGACATGTTTGAACTCATTCACTGGTCCATGTGTTGACATGTTTGAACTCATTCACTGGTCCGTGTGCTGGCATGTTTGAACTCATTCACTGGTCCGTGTGCTGGCATGTTTGAACTCATTCACTGGTCCATGTGTTGACATGTTTGAACTCATTCACAGGTCCGTGTGCTGTCATGTTTGAACTCATTCACTGGTCCATGTGCTGGCATGTTTGAACTCATTCACTGGTCCGTGTGCTGGCATGTTTGAACTCATTCACTGGTCCATGTGCTGGCATGTTTGAACTCATTCACTGGTCCATGTGTTGACATGTTTGAACTCATTCACTGGTCCATGTGTTGACATGTTTGAACTCATTCAGTGTTCCGTGTGCTGGCATGTTTGAACTCATTCACTGGTTCATGCACTTGCATGTTGGTTGGTCCTTAGCCAGAAATGTTATTTTGCCAGTTTTTAATTAAAAGTGCCTTTTAGCCAGCGAACAGCTTGTGTAGAAGCCATTCACATCAATCACAGCCATTATTGGCAATTTTAGTTTTTTCAATGACAAACCAGTGTCATTTTAATCAGTGATATTTAATTGATACTGATACATTCGATTTGTTTTAATAACAGTCGTACCAATGATCATCATTAATGTGGGCCCCTAAACTGTTAGTTAATCTAGTGGCTAGTTGGTCCAGTCTAAATTCCACTAATGGTATCAGGTGTAATTACCTCGGTACCCATCTTGGCCAGTCGTCTGCTGGTCTTGAAGGCGGGTAGACAGGTCTCAGGGTAAGCCCCTGCATGTTGGTAGGTGTGTACAGATCTACTTGCCTGTTGTTCCAACCATCTCACCTGTGTTGCGTTGTGCAGGTATCAGAAGTGGTGGCCATAGACAAGACACGTCTGTCAGTCCATGGCTGGTTCTATGCTCCTCCAGTCCCAAGATCCGCCCGTTACGTGGAGCGCCCTCTACCTCTCAGCTCTTACATTGATGTTGAGGTAAGTGCTCCAGGTTTTGTTTGGTTGTACGTAAGATGTTCAGGCGACCTTCAACTGATTTAAACTATCAGGGGTCAAGTTCTTCAAAGTCCAGATGTGTTGTGTGTGAATAGTAATATCTGTGGTTGGTTTAATAAATGCTTTTGTTTGAATGGTCGAAATAATTGACTGTGTATCTAGTACTGTGCTAAAGTGAATTGCTGTGTTGACAATTAGCCTTCAATCTACAGAATATGTCAGCCATTTGGTCTTTGAGAGAGCAAGAAATGTTACATCAACACAAAACATGCACATTATTGTGAAGATTTCAGTTTTGAGAATCGATTGAATCAGTTCTTGATCCAACATTAAAGTAGCTAATACTATTTCTGGCGATTTGATTACAGCTACACAATATGATTTTACAAAAGGCTAGCATATTGTAGTGGATAGTAGGTAGTTTTGCTTTTTTGCAAAATGAATTGGAAATGAGACAAGTTAAAAAATCTAATTGAGGAGGCAAGTTTAAGTGTGTATGTGTAGTGACATTATTGAGTGAATGTTGTCACTAAGTGTGTATTGCTGTGCAGGAGCAGATGATCTACGACTGGATCAACCCCATCTACCTCGCCTCAGACGTCCAGGCTCAGATCCAGGAGCGCTTCGAGAACGACTCCGAGATAGAACTGCAGGGATTCCTCAAGGTCAGTCCGCAACTAAAGGCAACATTGCTCAAATTGATGATACACAGTGCCATATCTTTAGACAGAGTCCATGCAGAAGTGCTGGTGTACTGGCTGTTCAAATGGTTGCTAAGATATGCACAGTGACTGCAGTAATTCAGTAAAAGTATAATAAACCACCTGATTATAACATCATCTTCTACAGTCTGCAGCTGTATACTGTGTAGGTAGTGTTTGTGTTTTCACCTGTACCTGTTTGTCATTTGTTCTCCTTCAATGTTGACCAGGTAAGTGAGATTGCAGGAAGTCTTCCATCGAGAAGTTTTCTGTAGGGTTCTGTAATCTTTGTGAAGTACTGGAAAAGAAAGGTGTAAAGCTCACAATGTAGTCTACAAGTGTTACTGTCTCCAACAGTCGTATCTGTGGAGTGGTACTGGGTAACCGCGTCTAGTTACCCTGGTTATGTTCAGGACCTTGTACATCATGGACGGTCTAATAATATCACATCTGTCATGATGTCACACACTTTTATAGATTTGCGCCATATGCAGAGGTACTGGCACATGTATATGTTGTTGTAGTTATCTGGCCCCATCTGGGACCTGAACATATTGTCACAGTGGAGTGTCAAAGAATCCTCTTGATGCCAATTCGAAGCCTGGGCAAGTTTGTTCACTCCTTGTTGTTTCATTTCATTCAGCTGTATAAATGAGTACCTGGACAGTGATGGTGCTGTAAGTGCGATAGATGTCAGATTGGTGTTTGAATGTAAAGTCTATCAGGGGCTGCCAATAATTGACTGTGTATGTAGTACTGTGCTAAAGTGAATTGCTGTGTTGACTTCGTTCCATTGGAGTGGTGGTATTCAACGGTGTGGGACTTTCACAGGGATGTTATCAGACAGAAGTATGCGATGCTTGATGGCATCATAGTGCCCAACATCGTCTTCATCCAGGCTGAATTCTTCCTCGTGTTTTTTCAACAACTCTAGAAAGTGATGTTGTTCTTCACTGCTCAGTGTGTCGCCAATCTCCATGCGATCAGTCAGCTTGTTCGTGAACTCTAGAAAGTGATGTTGTTCTTCACTGCTCTGTGTGTCGCCAATCTCCATGCGATCAGTCAGCTTGTTCGTGAACTCTAGAAAGTGATGTTGTTCTTCACTGCTCTGTGTGTCGCCAATCTCCATGCGATCAGTCAGCTTGTTTGTAAACGATGCCCTTACGTCTTGAACTTGTTCGATCACGAGCACTTCTTCCGCTGTGACATCAACAATGTCTACTCGGGGTTCCTCATATGCGTCTTTGAGGACACTCATGACTGTGCGAGGCTGCAGGTACAGATCTTCATCACTCAGGTTGGTTCCTTCAATACTGATGATCCCAGTATCATCCACTGTCACGAGTGTGCGACACACAACCAGACCTTTGTGTAAAGGTGGGTGATGAATCTCGTCCTCCTTTAAGAGTGCTTCGTAGTTCTAACCAAGAGGAGCTACACGTATGGAGCACATGATCATCTTTGTTGACCTGGTCGGAAGTAGTGTGGTGTTATGGCCACATACTCTCGCTCTGCTGATCATGTCATCTTTAGGCAGGGTCACCTGCCGACAGAGAGTGAGCAGCGGTGTCCAAGAAGAGCTGCTGTTCTTACTGCCATGCTCCCCAGGCATGATATCCTTGATGTAGCGCAGGATATTAGCTCCAAATACTCCTGTTTTCAGCATTCCATGTCTGTGTCAGTGGGATTTTCCACAACTAAGAAACCCATATTTTTGAATGTATGGTGAAACATCGTCACGTCTGCCTCAAAGTAGCCTCGATAGATGCTCAATCCGTTGGCAGCTGAAATCCGTATGTATGGTGCAACATCCACCAGCTTCTCCTTAGCATTGAGGTACTCTTTGAAGCACGACTCTGTTATTGTGGATACCTGTGCACCAGTGTCAAGTAGACATCAGATTTTCACTTTCCCCAGTTGCGCAATGATCTCTGGGCAACTCCCTATGGCTTTGTGGTAAACTGAGCTTTCTTGAGCAGAGTGTATGCCTGTGGCGTGGCTCATCTCAACAGGCCTCCTTAGTTTGACGGATATAGTCATGGCTGGGCTTGGGGATGACATCCTCGTCTTGCTTGTTGCCATCCTGTTGTCCGATGTGGGCAGTTCACCTTCAGATGGTCAGGTGACTGACACAGCCAACATAGACGAGGTCTGTCTAGCTTACGGCGAGAACTGTCATCACGTCGCCCGAGCTTGAGCTGTTCTCGCAACTCCCGCAACTGGCCTGCCTGTTGTCTGACCAGTGTCCGCAGGTTGGTGTTTTCGACGGCTTTTACTTCGTACTGAGTGGCATCACAGTGGCTGCATTTAGGGCGAGCGGCAATTCCTAGCCACTGCAGTGCGCGGTCTCGCAGGCCAAATTAACCTAAGTCTGGTGACTCTGTGTTGAGGCAATGGAGTTCTCTACGGAGGCTTTTGTCTCTCACTGCCTCAGCCAGTCTACCTTTCACTGCCTTTTCTTTTCCTGCCTGGAAGAATGGATCCCACTGTAGTATTCGATCGTACAGCTCCAGAAGGGACACCAAACATACCATCAAGCTTTCTCCCTCGCATTGTAAGTAGGAAAAGAAGCACTGCTGTATCTGTGGTAGGAGGTCTCCATCTCCGAAAACAGTTAACAGCACTTTAAATATTGCTTCAGGATTACTTAACGTGTCGCTACCAAGCCCAAGAATCTCCTGGCGTGCTCGTCCACTCAAATTTTCAACAAGTAAGACAGCCTTGCTTGCCTCTGGCAACTGGTGTAAAGTGGCCAACAAGCCTCTAGCATCAGCCATCCACTTGTAAATAGTGGCGTCACCTGGCTTCAATGGCTGGCCACAGAACTTGTTGATGTTCGAGCAGGAATGACTATCAGCCTATGGATTGTAACTTCTGATTTATTTACATTTATTCGCTTGTAGAAAATGTAAATACACCCGTATTTTATATTTTGATGATTTATGTTTGTCAAAACCGATGGTGTTTTCAAAATGTCTGCGCAATTAAATCCAAATACAGTGATGCGACTTCAAACCCATAGAAGCACCTCGGTTTCTTTGATTTTCCAATCACCGGCGGCTTCAGTTTCTCACTGGTGCTGCCAACAGCATTGTGATGTGGTCTTTTGCATTCTTCCCACCGTTGCACAAGTCGCCTTTCATTACCATCAACTTCGTCGGCTTCGCTTCGGAAGAACAGTGCCGTCTCATCAGCGTTGAAGATGTGCTTTGGCTCATAACCCTTGCATAGTACTGGCAGACGTTGCGCCCAGTTCCTCACGGCTTCCTCCAGGACGTTCAGGACCGAGCACCGGATGTTATGTTGGGCTTTCCACTGGTCGAGCCATCAGTTCGATCCGGTGAAGTCGTCGTAACCATAGTTTATAGACAGCAAGACGGCTTTCTCCTGGATCATGGCGCCAGATATGGGGATGTTCCATGAGCGTGCTTCACAGAACCACTCCCATACAGCGTCATTCAAGTCTTCATATGCACACTTTCTCTTCTTGACATACTTGCGGTCACCATTTTCGCCATCTTTCCAGCAGCATAAAATGTCGCCTTTCTCCTTTGCGATTGTTTGCACCTGTGTCTTTCCCATGATGAGGCTCAGGGCAATCAATCGGGCAGACTCACCTTTCGACAAACATTCAACGACTTTAACGCAATCTTCCAACTTTGAATCTTTTGCTTCTTTCTCAAACTTCGTCCACATCAATGCTGTTTGATTTAATTAACCCATTCAGACTAATGTTTTTTGGATAAAAACAATGTCTAGATGATGTATTTATTTCATTGAACATTAATATTTCATGTCCGAGGTGGGGAAATGTAAAAAAATGTCATGGCAATCAAATAAAGACCCAATACATTATACATTTTCTGAAAGCTGGATGAATTTCCTATCCAGCCATGTATATTTTATTATGATATTCACAAACAGGCTAATGCAAGGTAGTATGGAAAACGAGTAACAAATATGAAAATTTTAAATCAGTGTGAATACAAATTTTAAAATGATTGTCAAGGAAAAATGCTTCCACATATTTGAATAAAAACACTGTTTTCACAAGCCAGAATAACACCTTGGAAGAGTCAACAAGTTGTTTCATGGCTAGATATGATGTGGCTTATTATCTACAATCATATGTGCCCGGTCAACAATAAGAAAAACGTCAGAAAATAAATCAGTTGCCATTAGGAGTACACTAAAAGTCATCCACTGAATGGTAAAATGTTATAAGCTTTTACCCAACTACCTAAGAGTGAAGAATACAATACATACAGTATACATTTATACATTTACACCAGTATTGCAGAAATGAAACATTTTATGAACATAATGTTGTCTAATGTTAGCACAATCAAACATGAGAAATGAACTATGTTCATCAACAAATGTCTTTCACCGACAGTTATTTTCTCTCCACAACACAAGTCAGCACTTCCGCTTCCTAGCTGGAGCTGCACCAGCTTTCGCCGGATCGTCGTATCCGTAATCTACCATGTAATGGTAACGATGGTAGCATGGATAGGGGCACATGCGAACTTTGCACACTGGACAAGCAAATACAGTGTCTACCCTATTCTTGTGCACAACTCACTTCGAACTTATGTCAAGTTTCACTGGTGCATGGTCGAGCTGTCGATTGAATCGGGCTTCGGCAGGTGGTGGAACGCTTGATGGACGACCTCGCTTCTTCAGAAACGATCGCCCAGCAATCAAGCCATCGATCAACTTCACCATGAACTGCTGTTGTGTCTGCTTGCTAGTAGGATGCAGTTCTCTGCTCAACAGGTATGCTGGTGCTGCACACAGATGCAAGACATGGAAGAATATCTGCAGATACCATGTCAACGATTTCATGTGGCGGCGGTATGTCGAGACACGTTGGTCAGACAGATCAACACCGCCCATGAACTTGTTGTAGAGGCCTATGGCTTCTGGCCTGCTGACAGTCAGCTCTGCTGCATCATGCTTTTCTCGTCGCTTCACCGTACCATCTCCCAACACATCAGGCACATTGCACAGCAGGTTCACAACACGAGTGTCTTTCCAGGTGACTGCCAGCATCCGCCCCTTCATGCGCTTGATGCTCTCACCACGCTTCAGTTTCTTCACCACAGCACACGTCTTCTTCATGTCTGGTGGAAGACCGACTCTGTTTGAGTTGACAGTTCCACATGACAGAGTACGCTTTGCCGTCAACTTGTCCATCAACTCGACACTGGTGTAGTAGTTGTCCATGAATAGACGGTGTCCCTTGTTCAGGTGGTGTTTGCAGACATCCAGCACCGTCTGTGTGGTCTTTCCTACACCAGTGTCCTCTCTCTTCCCAGCGTAGGGCAAGATGTTCAAGACATAGCCAGTCTTGGCCTCAGCTAGTGTGAACAACTTGATCCTCCATTTCACCGGCTTGATCTTGATGTATTGCTTGATGCTGAGCCGCCCCTTGAACTTCAGCATCGTCTCATCAATGGACAGCTCTCTCCGCGGGATGTAGACTGTGCAAAAGCGTTTGTTGACATAATCCAACAAACCCTGCACTTTCCAAAGTTTGTTGGACTTGTCTACAGTGTCATCTTCATTATTTGTGAAATGTACGTAACGCATTATCTGGCAGAAGTGCTGGCAAGTCATCGTTTGACCGAATCCAGGTGTCTGGGTCAACCAGTGTGTTGACCAGTAGTTGGGTAGTCGGCCTTTCTTTTGCACAAGCCCCATTGCCAGTACAAGGCCCAACCACGTTTTCAGTTCAGGCACAACGATGTCTTGCCATTCCACAAGTTTTTCACCCTTCTTCTGTGGCTTGTCTCTGCACTGAGCAGCATACCTGTTCGTTTCGTCAACTATGTCACGCAACAGGTAGTCGGTAAAGAACATCGAAAACAGCTCCTCCGCCGACATGTCAACACACCGTTCACCGTCAACTACACCAACCCGAGCCGAATCGACGAACCGAATGTCTGTTGGGTTGACGAGTTTACTGGTCCACTGGTTCAACGGTCGTTGTCGAAGTAGAGTTTCAGACGAATACGAACTTGTCCCAGTAGCAATACTGTCATTGTCAGAGTTATCGTCGCCATTGCCATCCGAAGTTTCGAAATCGCTAAGCTCGATTTCGTCGTCGCTTTCCCTGGTGAATGTTCGATCACGGGTGCACTGCTCACTCTGCTGAATTTCACTGTCGTCAAAACCTTCGAAACTTTCATCGCTATCGCTTTGAAACACTTCCAAAAACGATTCATCGCCACTGCTACTTGGTCCAGCCATACTTCGTCGAAATGCCTCTTGGAAACCGTCGCGAAAAACTTGACAATTTCCGTGAAAGGGGTGGTGAATAATCAATAAAACTGCGCAAAATGTAAACTGTAAAACAGCATGGCCGAATTAAACTCATTGCGCATGCGTTACTTTATCAGGTCATGGAAGAAAACGTAGTTTGTGACGCTGATTGGTCGATATATATGAATGGGAATCTAGTGTACGGAAAATCCTGTACTGAAGTCGCAACGGCTTTTCATATGCGTACGGATTATTCTGTACCAAAGTCTGAATGGGTTAAATCAAAAGATGTTTTCTATGCGGGACAAATTTATCTCTAAACAGACTAGGAATCGTGGCTAGTTTGCCGATAACACACAAAGCGAAGGTGAGTTTGTATATAGGCTTTATAATAATAAAAAGCCAAAATAAAATACATGAATACATAATATAACTACAATCTAAGCATTTCTGGTAAAGCAAAAGTGGGAGAAAACAACCATACCAGGCCATGGAATTGTGAGCTCTACGTTTACTGAAATCCCTGTCGTACACAAGGAAGACAACAGGTCGGGATACTGAAGCCATGTTTCTTACAATTTGCATATATTTCAGGATGTCCTGAACTTCCGCAGGGTGTCGTTGGGTGTAAATAGCAATATACACCAGGAGGCATGAAATCACTGCTCAATTGTTGAAATCTTCTTCGCATTGTGGTCTTTAACCTTCACGACGGTCGAACTGCTATCAACATCCAAGAACACCGTAGTTTGGGGAGTAGGGTCTCCCAACAACAGTGCCAGGTCGACAAACTGCTTGGCCCAAATTGTAGATTTGAGGGTGGAGTCAATGAGACTCCCAAGTGACACGGAAGCGAAACTAGCCATGTCCATTGGAACATCACCCGGGACGTCCTCACTGCCTGCCGACATTGCAGAACCGGTAGACCTAGACCCTGCCGTTGCAGACTCAGCCATTGCTGCAGGCTCGGTCGGTGGTGTAGCATGCTGTGCTGCAGCCATTTCGATGACGACGCCACGAATGGACTGCATCTGTGTTTGCATGCCGCGTATCTGTTCTTGCATCGCAAACAAATCCGGGTGAGCAGCCGGTGTCACATACGACTACGTGTTAATAGCCGTCATATCTTAACTCTCTCCTGATGTGACCGATCGAGGGCGCTTACGATATGATCGCAGCGATGAGCGGAGTATGAGGCTCTTGTAATGTGATGAAAACACTGTGGATAAAGCCTGTACTCAGCGTGCAAGCACCGGTAGGGTGACAGGCAGACGGACATCAGATATTGACCCGAGATTACAAGCACCTGCTAACAACTGAGAAACATTAAAACAATTGGACGGGTCGGCAAACCCATTAATCTTATGGAAATAAGTGACTGCTGATACTGTTGAAACAATGGATGCCGGAGAAGAGCCAGTAGCATGCAGGTGTGCAATAAATAGCAACATCATAGGTACAGAAACTGGCAGACAAGTTGTGAGAAATAATGAATCATGAAATGCAACCAACTTCTTCCATGCACGCTCGTAATGTATCCTAGAAGATGGTGCCATTGAGGCCTCCATCAACATGCTGAAAGACTGTCTAAGCCAGCTGGGGACACACTGTAGGGTATTTCCACTGGGTTGGCATTCGCCCATGGCGCCAGTTCGTGGAACTCTTCCACCTGCGAACAAGATAGTTTATTAGCCAAAGTGTTAAAACGACCTGGAATATGGCTTGCTGCAAAGTTGATATTAAACCGCAGACACCAGGGGATGGATTAAGGCCATGATGTGGGGTTCACAAGATGTCTGGTTATTAATCACAGGCACCAGGGCTTCGTTATCTGTAGAAAAAGCATACGCTTTTATTCACCCAAACATTACTTCTGCCACAATAGGGTATAACTCCAAAATTGAGACCAGTGCCCTGTACCAAAGCCCCATTGCTGCATCAGTGTATTTTGGGAGATAATCACCTGTCAGAAATTTCTCCTCCAGAAAGAAGGCCCTGCCATTAAAATGCTGGATAAATTCCAACCATACTCCTAGGTCAAGTTTAGTTTGTCTGTTTAAACGAATATGATAGTGTGGTTTTAGCCTACCCATGGTTTGGTCGATTAACTGCCTTGGAAATGGCTCGCCAGGGACTATGACGGCCGCAGCAAACGAAAGTACCCTGATTAATAATTATAATGCCTTATGTGTGACCTTCTGCTTAGGCAGAAAACTCAAAAGCAATAACCTAGCCCTCTCGAGCTTATCCTCTGGAAGTCTAGCATGCTTCTGGACAGTATCCATGATGGTACCCAGAAAAGGGAGTGAGGTGGATGGGCCCGCAGTTTTACCAGGAGCAAGGGGTACCCTGATTTGTTCACACATGGCGATAAATGCCCTAAGGTCATCATTGCACTTCTCAAATGAGGGACAAGAATTACAGATGACTTTTTGGAACATATTTACAATCTATTTACATCCACCACACCAAAACCCACAACATATTTACATACCTACTGACATACATAATGACAGCAGTCAGCAAACCATGTGGCAGTTGTCAGCTTTGACCCACTATCCACCCATCTCACTTAACAGCAAAACAGTCTGTGATCGACTTCTGCTTCGCAAGAGCAGACTGCTTAATGCAGTGGTCCTGTACCAGGCCTTGCACAGTTGCAACTGCCTCCAGCATGGCTGGATTGCTAGCATGCATTGCATAGGCAACAAGTTCGTTTACATGTCCGAGGGCCTCCCTGTTCGTCAACACTGGTGGACGCTCAGCCTCCACCTCCTTCTCCTCCTCGTCACTGCTGGCATCATCAGCTGGCACCTCTCCCCTTGCCTTGGCAGTGAGGGCAGCCTCCCAGTCATCACTGACCACATCAGTGGTGCTGGTGGCATCGTCCATGGAAACATATTCTGCCCAGGACACGACACCTAGCAGATCGTTGTACGCCGATCCTTCTGGCTGCTGCACAAACAGCTCCTCCGGATCGTCACTGCTGCCCGAGCCAAATCCGCACATGGCGAAGCACTTGCTAGTCGTGGCCTCTGACACACTGGCCAATGCCAAGTGTAACCAGCGGATCGCATCGAGGATGTCCACACGCTTACTCAGTTCGGTGACTGTTCGTGCATCGTTCATCTCGGACAGGACATGTCGCATCAGGCGTTTGCGGTAGTGCCCCTTTAGGGCAGCGATGATACCGGCATCACACGGCTGCAGTCGAGATGTGGTGTTTGGCGGAAGATACACCATCTTGATGTTCGACATCATCACCGCTGGATGTGCGCCACAGTTGTTGATGAAGAGCAAGATGTTGCGTCCTTGTAGCTTCATCGTGCTGTTGAGCTTGTCCAGCCACTCCTGTACGTCACAGGGAGCGCTGCCTTGTCGACTCCTTTGAAGCACCGTGGCTTGGTTGACTTCCCAATCAGCAGTGGCTTGAGCTTTTACCCTGCTACAGAGCAGGCCAGCAACACGGTGACATGCTCCTTGGAAGTCTTAATCCCCTTGCGAGGATCGCCACGAACAACCATGGAGCGTTCAGGCAGGGCACGGTAGTAAAGCCCTGTCTCATCGGTATTGTAGATGTCTGCTGGAGCGTAGCCAGCAGTCAGCTCTGGCAGACGCATCGTCCAGTCGGTCACCACGTCCTCTGGCACCTCGGCTGCCTCGCCACACAACGTCGCCCACTTGACTTTGAAATCGAGGTGGGTCCGGATTCTACATAAGTGCCAGAATTTATAATCACGGAGGGGGAAATGCAAATGATGACATACCTGGATAAGTTTTCTGCTGACTGGAAGTTCCTTGGCTGTACAAAACCACTCGCACACCAGACCGTTCAAATCGTCATAGACAGTTTTTCGACGCATGACGTACTTCAAGTCGGATCGTCCACCTGACTCCCATTCCCACAAGATGGCCACTCGCTCGGAACGAATTCGACCGATCTGTATCTTGTCGCAATCAACTTCTCTCGCAATCGTACGACAAGAGTGTCCGTTGTCCAATCGTCTCAGCACATCAACCCGCTGATCTAAGCTCAAAATCTTTCTCTTCCCTTCCCTTGCCATAACTTCTAACTTTCTACCAATCTATAAAATGCGTGAGCGTCTTTCGAATCTAAAAACTGCTTGGGTTGAACACGTCGTTACTTGCTGGCTTTGCATTGATCTTTAGTATCTCCGCTTTGGCTTTACGGTTTGAGTGTAGAATTCCATTTTATTTGAGAGGCGATACCCCTGTGTGGTTTGTATGGCAGTGTTTCATGTAAGTCCAGAATCTCTTAGCATAACCTTGTTTTTGTTGACTATCTTCAGTAGAGGTGACAATTTCATTTACATAGTTCCAGTAGGCAGTTCTGAGTTGTTGCTGTATAATTTGTTTTAGATGTTTGTATTTTGGAGTGTGCTTGTGACATTTGTACATTCTGTCCCTTTTTTTCATAAGTTTCTTTAGTGTTGGTGTAATCCAGGGGTATCCGTCCCTACATCTAGCCATTCTGGATGGTATATACAACCCAGTACCTTTGACAATGCTATCCCGAAACATACACCACTTATGAATGCCATTAACCTAATTAAGCTTAGCTTTAAGCTTTGCCACTGTGTCGGTCTAAGTTGAGTCTAAGTGCATGAGCACTCAGACTGAGATGTGAGCAAAGGTTAAGCGATATCACAGTCACTGACGCCTCTCATAATCATTATTGTATGCACTCCTAAACTGTAGAAATACCTTTGGACATACATACCAGAAACAATTAACCATGACAAGTTCATCATCTGTAGAGTCCAAAATGATCTCGTCAGCCTCTGCTGCCATGTCCATGGCATCGTCGTATCCATTTCGACGTTCGTCGATTTTGTCGTTCTCATCGGATGACTCGCCATTGCAGACATCTGAGTCGGGGTCAGTGCCACTCTCGTCATCATTTCCACAGAAATATTCCTCTGACAAGCTGTTTATGTTCTCACGATCCGATTCTCCACAATTACTTCGCTATCTCCAATGCCTTTATGCAACTTCTTGCTGGATTACGTATTAACATTTTAGATTCATAATTAATTACTCGAACGAATTATTTCATGAACTAATTTTTAATAACCTCAGTCATAAAATTGTACATTTTAGTGAAATGTTCATTGAAAACACACTGCAAAGTGATATTCAAACAAGATATGGCAAAATAATGTGTCTCTGTCTATAGTATTTCTACATGGGCATGCAAATATGACAATTGAACAACTCGTTGTTCCAGGTTCATGTGAACATTAAGTCTCTGCACACAAGATCTGCGGCCAGCTCATACTTTGACATTTCAAAGTCTATGGTATCATCACGTTTCGTCTTGGCGCCAATAACCTGTGACATAAGTCCCACCACCTTTTCTACTTTACAATTGTAGACCTCTTTCTGTCTAGTCACATGACTATACCAGAGATGGCAAATACCCGGCCCAACAACTTTCCCCCCTAGAACGTTCACAAGGTTTCTGCTTTCACTGTTGGCCAAATCAGGGAATTCTCTTGTGACATCCAAGTCGGCATTCTAGCAGTTTCTCCATCTTCTTTCTTTCTGTTGTGTGCTTCTTTTCTCATTTTTGTGCAACATGCTGCAACAGTTCTTCCCTGATCTGCACCAATTTTCTCCTGTTTGCTTTCCGTTGCTTCCTTCCCATGGTCATCGACAGCCGCTCCACCTCGTTCCTCTTCTCTTGGTCGAGACTGTCGAGGAACTCGACAACACCATTCTTCTGGGTTCTTATCCTTGCCGACAGGTAGCACAGTATAGCGTTAGGTGCATGCTCCTTTGCCACACTGAACATTCCCATTACTTCCTCTGCATCGATGTTGTGGCATCTTGCAGATTCTGTCTCCATCCTCAGTTTGTCTGTGACATCCATGGTGAAGTACCTGTTATACTGTCGTTCGAAGACAGTGATAACAGATGATATACAGCCTTCACAATGTTGATCTCCTCCACGTAGCTGATCTGTTTCTCTGCAGATGTATAAAACTTGGTCATCCACGGACCAGAGAGAAGCTTGCCAATCAGCCCAAGGACACACATCTCAACTTTTGCAACTGCAGTGTCGAAATAGCTCAAGATTGAAGCTTGAAGGCCGTCACAAGATATGGTTGCCATCTGCAGAAACTGCAGGAAGTGATCATGGTGTTCCACAAGTTTGCTGCATGTGTGGAACAGAACATGCAGACGATTTCCTCGATACCTTGGATCTTTACAACTAAAATGTATTTGTTCTTGCCCTATTGTACTTGTATATATTTGTACTTGGTAAGTTTCAGTGCAATAACCTCCCGGCCATGACCCCGGTGAAACAGCTTTGATACAAAGGCCGATATTGCTATAGGCCTGAACTGGCCAGGCTCCTTCGGGTCGGCCACTTTGGGGATCAGGACGGTCCTACTGCGGCGGAATTCCCGGGGCTGGTAGCCGGGAAACATCCACAGGTTAAAGTGCACTAGGAGGGCACGCGGATCCAGTTTCCGTACATCATCATGTGAGATTTTGTCAAGTCCTGCAGCACCATCCTTGGTTTTCCGCAAGGCGGCATAAATCTCATCAGCCGTAATGGGCTGCACAAGGCTCCACAACACCATACCCTGAGGGTGGACGGTACGGTCATCATGTTGAGACTCAACCCCGAATACTCGACTCCAGAAGGCCACTTGGTCCTCCAGAGAAATACCCGGGGTCGCCTCATTTCGCCTATCACCACTCAGGATCTTGCGCGAGCACTCATTATGGTTAGATTGGTACAACTTTTTTACTCGACCTTACTCGGCCCCCCTCCCCTTCTTCTTGTGGCCCTTTCCTTGAGTGGGCATTGCCCAGCTCCACCTTTACCCAATCCAGATATTCTCTGTCCATCATAGCCTTCTGTTCACGGCTCAATTGGCCAGGCTGAAAGTCCAGAAACTCAGATTGCACAAATCCATTTGAAACGTAGTGATGTACACATTCCCAGCAGAAGCCACACGGAACTAATGTGGCAGAACAAAGTCAGACATCTTCTTCACTACTGTGTCAGTTAACATATTGTCCTATTAACAGCACTGCTATGCATTTTGATACATAAAGCTATCAGATGCACACATCCATTTGAAACTCGAAGTGAGGTACAACTTCTCAGTAGATGTTACACAGAACAGAATGGGGCAGAACAAAGTCAGACATCATCTTATGTCAGGTGACCCATTATCCAATTAATGGCACTGTTAATTAGAGCTCTTCAATATCCTCTTTCCATCAGCTCAGCTATTTCCAAAGTTCCTGCAAATAAACAAAGATGAATTTAGGAAACAGCCTAAATATGAGTTCACTAATTCAACACTGTGCAGATTAATTCACTTTAGATATTGGATTATATACTAGAGTGCATATCTGCTGATCTCCAAAATTTGTGCATTGCAAAATTCGGTGGCAACATGGTGTTGTTTATTTTTTTAACAAACCTAAAACATTTACATTAAATGATGACATGCCAGCCAGGTTTACTAACAGAGAAAGTACTTATGGGAAATTAATACGTTTTGATACGGTACACCTCGAATGTATATTAACTTACAAAGAATCCCTTTAAATTGGAGAAATGCGTAAGGAGAGTGTGCAATCCCTCCATGGTTGGTTATGCCTCCATGGTTGGTTGGACGCAGATGTCTTTGTTACCACTCTTGGTACGTGTTGTCTCAGTGAGTGCTGGTGGACAAAGTTTCTCCACAGTCATAAGTGTTAACACATTTGTAAACAATGACTTTCCTGGTAATATGACATATACTGTTACTGGCATGTTTGGCTCAGTGTCAAAGCAGTTGTTTGTTAATTTCAAGTTGCTTTTACATAGAACAACTGTTCTAAATAACTCCAAATAATGACATGTTTCTTATTAAATATGGATCGGTTGTGCAAACGTTAGAGTACATCTTTTGTAAATACTTTGTAAATACAGTTTGGCAAAACATGCACTGTACAACCCTGTGAAAACTGTTCTATAGAATTTCTATAGAACAAAATTTAATGAAATTCTATAGAAAGTGACTATAGGATTCTATAGAACTTCTAAAGAACTTTAGGACCCAAGTTGTATAAAAAACTGTCTAAAGAAATTTGTTCTATAGAAAATTAAAAACTTCTACAGAAAAGATTGTTAAACGGCTGTTCTTTCCGTGAATTGCAATATCTAGCTAAGCTAAAGTTAATCTGTACGTACACTGTTGATTATTGGTAATCTTAATTTAAACCCATATAAAAATAGTACCATCACAACTGTGAGAATGCGTACTCCAAATTAGCGTGCTGTTTGGCAGCAGTTTGAGAGAATAAGGAAGTTAGTGAGCATACCTCGGGTGCAACAACACATTTCCACAGTTTAAGGTTTGCCTGCAGAATGTGTTTAATGAAAATTTCATCTGCACCGATTCTTTCCACAGATGGTTTCCCCTTTGGAGACCACAAGAAAAAGTCACACCATTTCAGTCCAGGGACACCCAGCTGGTACTGAACCTGGTAGTATGTGGTCATCCTGATGTAGCTTTACGACTGCCATGTAGCTGATGCGGACTGGTCTTCTGTACCTGACACTATACAACTGAGCAAGTGGCTCTGTGGTTGCTGGTGTCAAGTTATCCTGTAACTGTGATGTGAGGCAGGAGAGTATGGTCTGTTGTTCTGATGTCAGATCGTAGTCCTCGCATGACATCTGGAGAACAGTCTCCCACATACTCGTGCACTTTGTTCCTGCATTTGCAATAGCGAGACTTGACAGGAAAGTGTTAATTTGCTGCCTACTCACACGACTGCCAGTTGGGCAAGGATCGAAATACGATGACACTGTTCTTCTTAGTTGTGTCGGACTTGTACACAGTTCTGTTGATGCTGCAGGGAGTCTTTTTCCTTCCCTTCTTCCTCTAGCATGGCATATAAGTGCGTGTGTTGGAGATTGCTCACCAACATACTTGTTGGAGCCCGCTTACCAACATACTTGTTCATGCACAGCAGCATTGTAGCAACATGACTGCACCGAGAGAGAGCTGATACCTTGCAGTGACAGCTCACATCTCATACGGCACCACTCACTGCAGACAACGATGCTGTCACAGTGTAGCAAGTTGACTTAATGGAGGCCTCAACTACAGCTCTGAAGTGTCATCTGCCACTTTCACTTTCTCACCTCTCACATTCCCAGATAACACATATTGTTCCCCACGCCTCAGGGGTTGCTCGGTAACAACACATTTATAATCATCATCTTCTTCACCACTTTCCTCAAGTGTGCTGCTTAACCTTGGCATTGACTCGAGTAGCCAGAGGTAAACATGCCCGTAGTTGAACAACGGTGGCAGGCAATCGACAAAGAAGTCTTTCCATCCGAAGATGGGAAGAACTGCTGTCTTAGCAATTTGGGCTGAATCCGGGAACAGCTCTCTCGTCTTCTTCTCATACCACTTTCCATGGTCAACTTTGATATCAATGTCATCCTGTCGCCAGCTGCAATGCAGTCTTTGCATCTAAAAAATTGACACATAAAATATGATGTAATTAATTAGGTCACCCATTAATACTTTGATAATTAAACTATTTCAGTGTCCATGCAATTGCACAATTTAATAAAATTTTATTGTACAAACCATTTTGTAATAATTCCTTTAAACTGTTGGCTATTGTCGACAGAAGTAGTTGGTAGATTTTCCACTGAGCATTAGTTTTGTGAAATATTAAAATGATTAATTGCTTTCACCACAATTTTTTAAAACTTACAGGTCACTAATATTATTATAGTGGGATGTAGCTGGGTTAGCTTAGGCGTAGCGCTCATTCATTGCAACATCACGTAATCAATCTGAAACGTGACGGGGCCCATCGCTTGGTGCTGTAAGACAAGCAGCTTGGCCAATTCCATCCGAAATGCCAAGGCACCACACCCCAGGGTACCAGCTTGCCCGGGTCTTTCATACAAATGCTCCACAGTGTAAGCGTTGTGCACACAGAGCTCAACGCCATGGTAGAGAATGCGTCTGTATGCACGGAAGGTCTTCCTCCCTATGCTATAGTGCTGTAGTATGTTGTCAGCGAGGTCCACCCCTCCCATGTAGTGATTGTAGTCATGCAGGAGGGGTGGTGCAGGAACATCGATGGGCCCAGCAGCGGAATGACGTTGGACGGTGCAGTTCACAATAGGCCGATCAACAGGATACTCCCCACTGTGAATCGTGCTCAGGAAGTACACCTCTTTGCTGTCGAACCAGCTTTGGGCAAGCATGTCGACATACAGCTGGTGGTATAGATTCTCGCCTTCCACCAGCTGATGGACCACGCGCGTACTCAGCAGTACATCCGCGTCCGTGGTTGCATCGCGCCCAGTGTACATGTGGAATCGTGAGACAAAACTGTTCCCGGCATAGGCGAGCACCCAGCACTTGATGACAAACCGTGCCTGCTTCCTCGGAATGAACTGACGAAAGTTCTTTCTGTGAATTGCAATATCTAGCTAAGCTAAAGTTAATCTGTATGTACATTGTTGATTATTGGTAATCTTAATTTAAACCCATATAAAAATACTACCATCACAACTGTGTGAGAACACGTACTCCAAATTAGCGTGCTGTTTGGCAGCAGTTTGAGGGAATAAGGAAGTTAGTGAGCATATCTCGGGTGCAACAACACATTTCCACAGTTTAAGGTTTGCCTGCAGAATGTGTTTAATGAAAATTTCATCTGCACCGATTCTTTCCACAGATGGTTGCCCCTTTGGAGACCACAAGACAAAGTCACACCATTTCAGTCTAGTGACACCCAGCTGGTACTGAATCTGGTAGTAGTAGGCAACGGATGTTTTGAGGATTAGCTGGCCTTTCATAATTTTGAAGCATGCTGATTGCTGTGTTCTACTAAGGATTTTGCCAGATTCTGCTGCTTGTGGTAGTTCGCTTGGAGGAAAATCCCTCGACAACTTCAGGCATTTCACCTCCAGCAAATCATACCCAGCTGTGGGGTTGCACACTAGTCCATCAGGGCTGCAGCCTAACTGGGGATTCTTGCAAGCCACCCAAAAGCCAGTTCTCTCAACCCTGAACGTCGGATTCATCTTGGCATATTCCTTTCTGGCGTGGTCCTCATTGTCGATGCCCATCCGCATGTATCTTGTAACAACACAGTCGAGTCCCCACACCTTTCGTCACAGCAGCTTGTACAGGCGAGCACTGACAGCGCCTGTCTTGCCGTACTACTCCAGGGCTTGACAGGCTTTCACTGCTTCCTTGGTAGTCGATGTGGTCATCCTGATGTAGCGATGCGACTGCCATGTAGCTGATGCGGACTGGTCTTCTGTACCTGACACCATACAACTGTGAACAAGTGGCTCTGTGGTTGCTGGTGTCAAGTTATCCTGTAGCTGTGATGTGAGGCAGGTGACACCTCAGAGAGTGTGGTCTGTTCTGATGTCAGATCGCAGTCCTCGTATGATATCTGGAGAACAGTCTCCCATATACTTGTGCACTTTGTTCCCGCATTTGCAATAGCCAGACTTGATAGGAAAGTGTTAATTTGCTGCCTACTCACACGACTGCCAGTTGGGTGAGGATCAAAATCGATGACACTGTTTTTCTTTGTTGTGTCAGACTTGTACACAGTTCTGTTGATGCTGCAGGGAGTCTTTTTCCTTCCCTTCTTCCACTGGCATGGCATATCAGTACATGTTGGAGCCTGCTCACCCACATACTTGTTGGAGCCCGCTCACCCACATACTTGTTGGAGCCCGCTCACCCACAAACTTGTTGGAGCCCGCTCACCCACATACGAGTGAGCTGGTGCCTTGCAGTGCAGTCACTGCAGACAACGATGCTGTCACAGTGTAGCAAGTTAACTTCATGGAGGCCTCAACTACAGCTCTGAAGTGTCATCTGCCACTTTCACTTTCACACCTCTCACATTCCCAGATAACACATTGTTATAAATACAGTAAATAGCTACGTATAGTAGTATATTGTAGCAGGCTAGAGGAAATAATGACTAACGGTTAAAGTAAGTCATACTGAAAATGAAAACATTTATGTAAAAGATTACTTGCTGTTGAGGGGAATTTTATTTTGTAATTATATTAAGATGATGGTCATCATATTTCAATTAGTCTTGGGTGGTTCGTCCTTATATTTAGAAAGAGTGAATGGCGTTAGCAGGGCTAGTTTAGACAAGGGTATGATAAAATTAGATGTTTTGTTTGTTCTGTTATTGGTTTTATTCCAGGAGATTTTAAGGATGTTGTCAGTCTAGATTTGTTGGGTTCAGATACATAGCTTCTGTACCTATTTCAGTGCATGTTAATTCTGATTTTATTCCGTTATTGTTTATATCATGGATTAATGTGGCATGATTGTTAGTTTTATGGATGGTAGATGACGAGGTCTGTGCGATCAGAGGTGCACATATGTACGTACTTGTTTGTTGGATGATCTAGCTCCTAATCTTCTAACTGTATATGGTTTATGGCAACTAGTACATTCTGCAGCACCACCTGCTCCAAACAAAGAATTCTAAATCCCCTGCTGTTTGTAATGGACAGCAGTCCACTTGTAATAAAGAATTAAGCATTTTATTTTTAATAAAAGTTTTATACGAATGATAAGCAAACATGGATTATTATTCTGAACAAATTTCACAAAGAATGCATTACAATCCTCTAACCGTATTCATCCCAGTGTTATACCTGGGCCCCTAGGAATATAAAGATACCAAGCAGATTAAGGAAGGCCGTTTTGAAATGTGTCAAGGAAAGGAAAGTGTTAATTTGCTGCCTACTCACACGACTGCCTGTTGGGCGAGGATCGAAATCGATGACACTGTTTTTCATTGTTGTGTCGGACTTGTACACAGTTCTGTTGATGCTGCAGGGAGTCTTTTTCCTTCCCTTCTTCCACTGGCATGGCATATCAGTGCATGTTGGAGCCCGCTCACCCACATACTTGCTGGAGCCCGCTCACCCACATACTTGCTGGAGCCCGCTCACCCACAAACTTGCTGGAGCCCGCTCACCCACATACTTGTTGGAGCCCGCTCACCCACATACTTGTTGGAGCCCGCTCACCCACATACTTGTTGGAGCCCGCTCACCCACATACTTGTTGGAGCCCGCTCACCCACATACTTGTTGGAGCCCGCTCACCCACATACTTGTTGGAGCCCGCTCACAAACTTACTTGTTCATGCACAGCAGCAGTGCAGCAACATAACTGCACCGAGAGAGAGAGAGAGAGAGAGAGAGGGAGGGAGGGAGGGAGGGAGGGAGGGAGGGAGGGAGGGAGCGAGCGAGCGAGCTGGTGCCTTGCAGTGCAGTCACTGCAGACAACGATGCTGTCACAGTGTAGCAAGTTAACTTCATGGAGGCCTCAACTACAGCTCTGAAGTGTCATCTGCCACTTTCACACCTCTCACATTCCAAGATAACACATTGTTCCCCGTACCTCAGGAGCTTCTCAGTAATAACGCAGTTGTTAACATCGTTGTCATCTTCTTCATCTCTTTACCCAAGTTTGCTGCTTAACCTTGGCATTGACTCGAGTAGCCAGAGGTAAACATGCCCGTAGTTGAAAAATGGTGGCAGGCAACCGACAAAGAAGTCTTTCCATGCGAAGATGGGAAGAACTGCTGTCTTAGCAATATGGGCTGAATCCGGGAACAGCTCTCTCGTCTTCTTCTCATACCACTTTCCAGGGTCAACTTTGATATCAATGTCATCCTGTCGCCAGCTGCAATGCAGTCTTTGCATCTAAAAAATTGACACGTATATATAAAATATGATGTAATTAATTAGGTCACCCATTAATACTTTGTTTGATAATTAAACTGTTTCAGTGTCCATGTTATTGTGCAATTTAATAAAATGTTATTGTACAAACCATTTTGTAATAATTCCTTTAAACTGTTGGCTATTGTCGACAGAAGTAGTTGGTAGATTTTCCACTGAGCATTATTATGACATAGGAATTTTTGTGAAATATTAACATGATTAGTTGCTTTCACCACAATTATTTTTAACTTACAGGTCACTAATATTATTATAGTGGGATGTAGCTGGGTTAGCTTAGGCTTAGCGCTCATTCATTGCAACATCACGTAATCAATCTGAAACATGATGGGGCCCATCGCTTGGTGCTGCGAGACAAGCAGCTTGGCCAATTCCATCCGAAATGCCAAGGCACCACACCCCAGGGTACCAGCTTGCCCAGGTCGTTCCACCAAACACTCCACAGTGTAAGCGTTGTGCACACAGAGCTCAACGCCATGGTAGAGAATGCGTCTGTATGCATGGAAGGTCTTCCTCCCGATGCTATAGTGCTGTAGTATGTTGTCAGCGAGGTCCACCCCTCCCATGTAGTGATTGTAGTTGTGCAGGAGGGGTGGTGCAGGAACATCGATGGGCCCAGCAGCGGAATGATGTCGGATGGTGCGGTTCGCAATAGGCCGATCCGCAGGATACTCCTCGCTGTGAATCGTGCTCAGGAAGTACACCTCTTTGCTGTCGAACCAGCTTTGGGCAAGCAGGTCCCCAAAGCTAAGATAACTGGTCATACAGTGCTTAAACCGTCCACGTCTGGGGAAGCCCACTCTACCTTTCCTCACCATGCCACACGCATAAATCCCCCTGTCTAAAAGCCACTCAAATAGGCCATGTATAACAATTTTCGACATACAGCTGGTGGTGTAGATTCTCTTAGCCTTCCACCAGCTGATGAACCACATGCACACCCAGCGGTACATCCGCATCTGTGTTAGCATCGTGCCCAGTGTAGATGTGCATTCGTGAGACAAAACTGTTCCCGGCATTGGCGAGCACCCAGCACTTGATGCCAAATCATGTCTGCTTGCTCGGAAAGAACTGACGATAGGACTTTGAATGGGATTAGGCTTTCGTCAATAAAAATCTGGCATCCGATTTCATACTTGTCCCCAAGGTTCCTCTTCACCCGATCGATAAATTCGAGCACTTTATACAGTTTGTTATCATTCGAATTTCCGACATCCTCATCGTTCACGTGCAGATACCGTAAGATTTGTAGAAACCTGTTGCGTGGCGAAGGCAGGGTACACAGTGGTATCATACAGTGGTATCCCTCGTGTTGTTCCACATCGGGGGCAGGGAACCTTATTCCATGGCTGGCGCATGCTGGTAGAACTCTCTGTACCCTCCGTCCCAGCTTGCCATGGATCCACCAGGTAAACTGTCTGTATGCAGCCCACCCGAGAGACGTGAAATAAATTAGGCTCAGATAAACATCTGACATACAAAATTTGGTTCTATAATGACTGTTCTTTTATATAAATTGTTTACCATTAAACATGTGTTCATCTGGAATAAGGCAAATATTGATAATTTTGCACTACATAACAAATACATTCTGCAGCACCACCTGCTCCAAACAAAGAATTCTAAATCCCCTGCTGTTTGTAATGCACAGCAGTCCACCTGTAATAAAGAATTAAGCATTTAATTTTAAATAAAAGTTTTATACGAATGATAAGCAAACATGGATTATTATTCTGAACAAATTTCACAAAGCATGCATCACGATCCTCTAACCGTATTCATCCCAGTATTATACCTGGGCCCATAGAAATATCAAGATATCAAGCAGATTAAGGAAGGCCGTTTTGAAATGTGTCAATTTTGCACAAAATGATCGTCATTTTCTTTGTTACCAAAAGAAATGGCTCTGGCTGAAAAATGTTCAATATATATTTGATTCATAAGACCCATTGTAAACTTTGGGCAGAAAAATTGCAGTATGCATAAAGTTTAAAATAATCCTATCTACCTGCCATGTGTTTAAAAGGTTTAAAAAGTAGTACTGCCACATACTGCTCATGTACATGCATGACACGAGTGTCGACGGGATAGAACAAAAGGGGAGTTAATTCCTGTTTATTTTCTATCATAGCTCTGCCTCTGCCCAGGACAATTTTGGTTCATATGAATCATGGAACCATTCAACTACATTTCTTTTAAAAAGTGAGGGTACAGCCTTGGGTGGTATTCACATAAAACGTGAAAATGGGCACGTCAAACACTGAGTCCAGTGGCACTGAGAGTGAGATCTAACAAAGTCTAAAGTCAATCAAGTGTAAGACAAGTGACGTGTCCGCAATCCGGGGTGTCCCGGTCCGAGCGATCATCTCTCGCTGTTTATACACAGTCCAGAACTTACATTCAGTTATTTAAAATATAAACCAGACTGGTTAATAATTACCTTCACCAATAGGCTGTCGATTCGCAACTGCCTCCTGGCAGCAGACATATTCAGTTCTTGTTCCTGAACAAGGAAATCGCTGCGGCATTTTCCACATCGACACCAGTCAATTTCATCTCGGCGTGCTATGCACCTCAACATTTCCACTGCCCCACGGGCAGTGGAAATGTCTTCCTGTTCGTGCCCTCCGGCATATGCCTCTAACCTATCTTCCAACATAGGCCCTTGTTTTTGTGGTTCAAACCAGTAACCAGCTGCTTCGGAATCGATTTGGTTTTCATTGTCGTCAGAAGAATCGGAAAACCTGTATCGACATGCCATCTTATTTACACATAATCACAACGCATGCGCACATAGTTTAATTGGTAAACTTACCATAGCGCCACCTGATGGAGTTGTGAACAAATAGTACGCAGAAAATTTACAAAGTGAGTAACTGATAGTGTGACGTCATTTTCTTCTAACAATGGCGCGGATCATAGAAATTCGGTAATCATGTGTTCAAAAATGTTTTCCTGGTAAACCGCTGACGTTAAACATGTGATTGTAGTTAGAAATTGTTAGTTTGTATTAACTCTTTTAGCTGCTTAACACCAAAACATTGCCTTTTGTTTTCCTTTAAATTTTCTGAAATTATGACGCCAGCAGCTCCCCTATACGGTTGGGTGCACATGGTTGGTGATATACGTACAAACTCATTGCGTTTTGTTTACATTTCAAAAGTAAAATATATGTCATATGAACAAACTGTATCTGATGCAACGTTTTTACTAGCTGATATTTCATTCAGCAGAGGGTAGCATCTGCAGGACCCATCTGAACATCCCCCGGGACCACATCCAAGTCTAACGAAGGACAGTACAGACCAGTTTTCGTCATGTTCCCATAACCTGCTCATTATTTATGAGCATGGTCAATTATATAGTATAGATAGTATTTTCCCAAAAATTTATCATCCAGGCAACGGAATGTATGACAAAGTGTGCAATTTAAAAGTATTTATAAAACCTTTGAAGTTTGATAATTGTATGTGTTTGCTAGTGTATCTTATGATGGCCGAGAAGGGCCATCGAGTTTTTGTGTGGCAATCTGCAGCGCCATGGGGCGATGCGATGGGCGATGCGATGGGCGATGCGATGGACGATGCGCGATGCGATACGCGATGCGATGCGATGGTATACATTATAAAGGTGCCGCAATGAGCATGCGTACGCTGAAAATGAGACTTAGGCAGCCATTTTTATTTATTTGTATTAAGCACATTTCTGTTTGTGTTCAGAGCATGTGATGATGGCTGATGACGCTGACTGTACGTATACGGTTACACATCTAGTTATTGTGCACAAAAGATTATGTGATTGTACTTCTAAATATTGTCTCGGACATCTACTGGGATTGAATTTAGCCAAACAAAAACGGATGCCAGGCAGGCAGCTTCTTCGCAAAAAGTAGACTAGGGACTGAAATAGGTTACTTTATAAAATAAAATATGTACCTATTCAACATTTTATTTGTTAAATAATTATTGTTTCCATCTGGATATCCCTGATCGCAAATATAAACACTATTTTGTGTGCCTGCAGACACGATGAACCAGGGATGGTTAACCAACAGTTTTGAAGCCTATTTGTTTATATTTATTAATTAATGACATAATATCTGTTCAGAATGCAAACATGTTATTTATGCCTTATATAAATTAAAATATAAACTTTTCATAATTTATGCTTCTTGATTTACTCCTCAGTCCCCAATATTTCCATATCTGGAAGAAACTGACACATATTCCGTGAGACGATCTTCGATACAAATGTAGTGATGTTTACTTAATCTGGGTTCCGTAGTAGCACAAAAAAAGCAGCGTTGCGCCAAAATACAAGTATGAATAACGCGGTGTCAATAAATAGCCCCGCTCAAATCAAGCTACCAGCTCTATTGGACCACGTAATAAACAGCCGAAATTGACAGGAAGTTTCGATAACAAATAAAATGGCCATTACATGATGGAAATAAAGTTATAAAATTACAAAACTTTAAAAGTAATGCATATTTTAAAACACTGTTTTCAGTCATCATTGGTATATTTAGCTCATGAAGATCCCTAAGACATTTTGATTGGTTTGGAACATTTATATTTTATGAATTTTCAAAATTATTGTAAAAGCAACTTTGTCGACACCTTTTTATACTCTACTCCCAGTATAGTTCACTTAACACAAACTTGTTTCAACAAATTGTGAAGAATATGCTGTAGAACACAATCCAAACATGATGAGCATAAGAAAGTAAAAATGTTATTAAGTACTCCTACTTTGCAACATAATGATGGGATAATGTGCATGCACAAATCGATCGATTGCACAAATCCATTTGAAACGTAGTGATGTACATATTCCCAGCAGAAGCCACACGGAACTAATGTGGCAGAACAAAGTCAGACATCTTCTTCACTACTGTGTCAGTTAACATATTGTCCTATTAACAGCACTGCTATGCATTTTGATACACAAAGCTATCAGATGCACACATCCATTTGAAACTCGAAGTGAGGTACAACTTCTCAGTAGATGTTACACAGAACAGAATGGGGCAGAAGAAAGTCAGACATCATCTTATGTCAGGTGACCCATTATCCAATTAATGGCACTGTTAATTAGAGCTCTTCAATATCCTCTTTCCATCAGCTCAGCTATTTCCAAAGTTCCTGCAAATAAACAAAGATGAATTTAGGAAACTGAGCCTAAATATGAGTTAACTAATTCAACACTGTGCAGATTAATTCACTTTAGATATTGGATTATATACTAGAGTGCATATCTGCTGATCTCCAAAATTTGTGCATTGCAAAATTCGGTGGCAACATGGTGTTGTTTATTTTTTTAACAAACCTAAAACATTTACATTAAATGATGACATGCCAGCCAGGTTTACTAACAGAGAAAGTACTTATGGGAAATTAATACGTTTTGATACGGTACACCTCGAATGTATATTAACTTACAAAGAATCCCTTTAAATTGGAGAAATGCATAAGGAGAGTGTGCAATCCCTCCATGGTTGGTTATGCCTCCATGGTTGGTTGGACGCAGATGTCTTTGTTACCACTCTTGGTACGTGTTGTCTCAGTGAGTGCTGGTGGACAAAGTTTCTCCACAGTCATAAGTGTTAACACATTTGTAAACAATGAGTTTCCTGGTAATATGACATATACTGTTACTGGCATGTTTGGCTCAGTGTCAAAGCAGTTGTTTGTTAATTTCAAGTTGCTTTTACATAGAACAACTGTTCTAAATAACTCCAAATAATGACATGTTTCTTATTAAATATGGATCGGTTGTGCAAACGTTAGAGTACATCTTTTGTAAATACTTCGTAAATACAGTTTAGCAAAACATGCACTGTAGAACCCTGTGAAAACTGTTCTATAGAATTTCTATAGAACAAAATTTAATGAAATTCTATAGAAAGTGACTATAGGATTCTATAGAACTTCTAAAGAACTTTAGGACCCAAGTTGTATAAAAAACTGTCTAAAGAAATTTGTTCTATAGAAAATTAAAAACTTCTACAGAAAAGATTGTTAAACGGCTGTTCTTTCCGTGAATTACAATATCTAGCTAAGCTAAAGTTAATCTGTACGTACACTGTTGATTATTGGTAATCTTAATTTAAACCCATATAAAAATAGTACCATCACAACTGTGTGAGAACACGTACTCCAAATTAGCGTGCTGTTTGGCAGCAGTTTGAGGGAATAAGGAAGTTAGTGAGCATACCTCGGGTGCAACAACACATTTCCACAGTTTAAGGTTTGCCTGCAGAGTGTGTTTAATGAAAATTTCATCTGCACCGATTCTATCCACAGATGGTTGCCCCTTTGGAGACCACAAGACAAAGTCACACCATTTCAGTCCAGTGACACCCAGCTGGTACTGAACCTGGTAGTAGTAGGCATGGGATGTTTTGAGGATTAGCTGGCCTTTCACAATTTTGAAGCATGCTGATTGCAGTGTTCTACTCAGGATTTAGCCAGATTCTGCTGCAGCCATTTCGATGACGACGCCATGAATGGACTGCATCTGTGCTTGCATGCCGCGCATCTGTTCTTGCATCGCAAACAAATCCGGGTGAGCAGCCGCTGTCACATATGACTACGTGTTAATTGCCGTCATATCTGAACTCTCTCCTGATGTGACCGATCGAGGGCGCTTACGATATGATCGCAGCGATGAGTCATCCCAATATCGTGCAGGCAATCATAGAATGATCTCTCCTTGTTGACATTCTGAAAACTAGAAAAAGGCAGACCGGCAGATAGTGCCACCAGTGATAGAACTGTCTACCACTGACCAAAACAGCTTCTTGATAACACAGACTTAGACATACCAAAACTAAAAAAATAACGTTAGGTAGTGCAAAACAAGTAAAACAAAAAAGTTACCCTCCAAAATGAATGTCAATGCAAATGACGAAAATGCCTGTGTATGTTGCACTTGTAATGTGATGAAAACACTGTGGATAAAGCCTGTACTCAGCGTGCAAGCACCGGTAGGGTGACAGGCAGACGGACATCAGGTATTGACCCGAGATTACAAGCACCTGCTAACAACTTAGAAACAAGAAAACAATTGGACGGGTCGGCAAACCCATTAATCTTATGGAAATAAGCGACTGTTGATACTGTTGAAACAATGGATGCCAGAGAAGAGCCAGTAGCATGCAGGTGTGCAATAAATAGCAACATCATAGGTACAGAAACTGGCAGACAAGTTGTGAGAAATAATGAATCATGAAATGCAACCAACTTCTTCCATGCACGCTCGTAATGTATCCTAGAAGATGGTGCCATTGAGGCCTCCATCAACATGCTGAAAGACTGTCTAAGCCAGCTGGGGACACACTGTAGGGTATTTCCACTGGGTTGGCATTTGCCCATGGTGCCAGTTCGTGGAACTCTTCCACCTGTGAACGAGATAGTTTATCAGCCAAAGTGTTAAAACGGCCTGGAATATGGCTTGCTGCACAACCTAAGCATTTCTGGTAGCTTAGATAAGAAAAATACTAGACATCAGCAAAAGTGGGGGGAAACAACCACACCAGGCCATTGTGAAATAATGCCCCCCACCCCCTCATATTGACACCATGGCATGGAATTGTGAGCTCTAAGTTTACGGAAATCCTTGTCGTACACAAGGAAGACACCAGGTCAGGATGCTGAAGCCATGTTTCTTACAATTTGCATATATTCCAGGATGTCCTGAACTTCCGCAGGGTGTCGTTGGGTGTAAATAGCAATATACACCAGGAGGCATCAGATCACTGCTCAATTGTTGAAATCTTCTTCGCATTGTGGTCTTTAACCTTCACGACGGTCGAACTGCTATCGACATCCAAGAACACCGTAGTTTGGTGAGTAGGGTCTCCCAACAACAGTGCCAGGTCGACAAACTGCTTGGCCCAAATTGTAAATTTGAGGGTGGAGTCAATGAGACTCCCAAGTGACACGGAAGCGAAACTAGCCATGTCCATTGGAACATCACCCGGGACGTCCTCACTGCCTGCCGACATTGCAGAACCGGTAGACCTAGACCCTGCCGTTGCAGACTCAGCCATTGCTGCAGGCTCGGTCGGTGGTGTAGCATGCTGTGCTGCAGCCATTTCGATGAGATAATCACCTGTCAGAAATTTCTCCTCCAGAAAGAAGGCCCTGCCATTAAAATGCTGGATAAATTCCAACCATACTCCTAGGTCAAGTTTAGTTTGTCTGTTTAAACGAATATGATAGTGTGGTTTTAGCCTACCCATGGTTTGGTCGATTAACTGCCTTGGAAATGGCTCGCCAGGGACTATGACGGCCGCAGCAAACGAAAGTACCCTGATTAATAATTATAATGCCTTATGTGTGACCTTCTGCTTAGGCAGAAAACTCAAAAGCAATAACCTAGCCCTCTCGAGCTTATCCTCTGGAAGTCTAGCATGCTTCTGGACAGTATCCATGATGGTACCCAGAAAAGGGAGTGAGGTGGATGGGCCCGCAGTTTTACCAGGAGCAAGGGGTACCCTGATTTGTTCACACATGGCGATAAATGCCCTAAGGTCATCATTGCACTTCTCAAATGAGGGACAAGAATTACAGATGACTTTTTGGAACATATTTACAATCTATTTACATCCACCACACCAAAACCCACAACATATTTACATACCTACTGACATACATAATGACAGCAGTCAGCAAACCATGTGGCAGTTGTCAGCTTTGACCCACTATCCACCCATCTCACTTAACAGCAAAACAGTCTGTGATCGACTTCTGCTTCGCAAGAGCAGACTGCTTAATGCAGTGGTCCTGTACCAGGCCTTGCACAGTTGCAACTGCCTCCAGCATGGCTGGATTGCTAGCATGCATTGCATAGGCAACAAGTTCGTTTACATGTCCGAGGGCCTCCCTGTTCGTCAACACTGGTGGACGCTCAGCCTCCACCTCCTTCTCCTCCTCGTCACTGCTGGCATCATCAGCTGGCACCTCTCCCCTTGCCTTGGCAGTGAGGGCAGCCTCCCAGTCATCACTGACCACATCAGTGGTGCTGGTGGCATCGTCCATGGAAACATATTCTGCCCAGGACACGACACCTAGCAGATCGTTGTACGCCGATCCTTCTGGCTGCTGCACAAACAGCTCCTCCGGATCGTCACTGCTGCCCGAGCCAAATCCGCACATGGCGAAGCACTTGCTAATCGTGGCCTCTGACACACTGGCCAATTCCAAGTGTAACCAGCGGATTGCATCGAGGATGTCCACACGCTTACTCAGTTCGGTGACTGTTCGTGCATCGTTCATCTCGGACAGGACATGTCGCATCAGGCGTTTGCGGTAGTGCCCCTTTAGGGCAGCGATGATACCGGCATCACACGGCTGCAGTCGAGATGTGGTGTTTGGCGGAAGATACACCATCTTGATGTTCGACATCATCACCGCTGGATGTGCGCCACAGTTGTTGATGAAGAGCAAGATGTTGCGTCCTTGTAGCTTCATCGTGCTGTTGAGCTTGTCCAGCCACTCCTGTACGTCACAGGGAGCGCTGCCTTGTCGACTCCTTTGAAGCACCGTGGCTTGGTTGACTTCCCGATCAGCAGTGGCTTGAGCTTTTACCCTGCTACAGAGCAGGCCAGCAACACGGTGACATGCTCCTTGGAAGTCTTAATCCCCTTGCGAGGATCGCCACGAACAACCATGGAGCGTTCAGGCAGGGCACGGTAGTAAAGCCCTGTCTCATCGGTATTGTAGATGTCTGCTGGAGCGTAGCCAGCAGTCAGCTCTGGCAGACGCATCGTCCAGTCGGTCACCACGTCCTCTGGCACCTCGGCTGCCTCGTCGTATCCATTTCGACGTTCGTCGATTTTGTCGTTCTCATCGGATGACTCACCATTGCAGACATCTGAGTCGGGGTCAGTGCCACTCTCGTCATCATTTCCACAGAAATATTCCTCTGACAAGCTGTTTATGTTCTCACGATCCGATTCTCCACAATTACTTCGCTATCTCCAATGCCATTACGCAACTTCTTGCTGGATTATGTATTAACATTTTAGATTAATAATTACTTACTCGAACGAATTATTTCATGAACAAATTTGTAATAACCTCAGTCATAAAATTGTACATTTTAGTGAAATGTTCATTGAAAACACACTGCAAAGTGATATTCAAACAAGATATGGCAAAATAATGTGTCTCTGTCTATAGTATTTCTACATGGGCATGCAAACATGACAATTGAACAACTCGTTGTTCCAGGTTCATGTGAACATTAAGTCTATGCACACAAGATCTGCGGCCAGCTCATACTTTGACATTTCAAAGTCTATGGTATCATCACGTTTCGTCTTGGCGCCAATAACCTGTGACATAAGTCCCACCACCTTTTCTACTTTACAATTGTAGACCTCTTTCTGTCTAGTCACATGACTATACCAGAGATGGCAAATACCCGGCCCAACAACTTTCCCCCCTAGAACGTTCACAAGGTTTCTACTTTCACTGTTGGCCAAATCAGGGAATTCTCTTGTGACATCCAAGTCGGCACTCTAGCAGTTTCTCCATCTTCTTTCTTTCTGTTGTGTGCTTCTTTTCTAATTTTTGTGCAACGTGCTGCAACAGTTCTTCCCTGATCTGCACCAATTTTCTCCTGTTTGCTTTCCGTTGCTTCCTTCCCATGGTCATCGACAGCCGCTCCACCTCGTTCCTCTTCTCTTGGTCGAGACTGTCGAGAAACTCGACAACACCATTCTTCTGGGTTCTTATCCTTGCCGACAGGTAGCACAGTATAGCGTTAGGTGCATGCTCCTTTGCCACACTGAACATTCCCATTACTTCCTCTGCATCGATGTTGTGGCATCTTGCAGATTCTGTCTCCATCCTCAGTTTGTCTGTGACATCCATGGTGAAGTACCTGTTATACTGTCGTTCGAAGACAGTGATAACAAATGATATACAGCCTTCACAATGTTGATCTCCTCCATGTAGCTGATCTGTTTCTCTGCAGATGTATAAAACTTGGTCATCCACGGACCAGAGAGAAGCTTGCCAATCAGCCCAAGGACACACATCTCAACTTTTGCAACTGCAGTGTCGAAATAGCTCAAGATTGAAGCTTGAAGGCCGTCACAAGATATGGTTGCCATCTGCAGAAACTGCAGGAAGTGATCATGGTGTTCCACAAGTTTGCTGCATATGTGGAACAGAACATGCAGACGATTTCCTCGATACCTTGGATCTTTACAACTAAAATGTATTTGTTCTTGCCCTATTGTACTTGTATATATTTGTACTTGGTAAGTTTCAGTGCAATAACCTCCCGGCCATGACCCCGGTGAAACACCTTTGATACAAAGGCCGGTATTGCTATAGGCCTGAACTGGCCAGGCTCCTTCGGGTCGGCCACTTTGGGGATCAGGACGGTCCTACTGCGGCGGAATTCCCGGGGCTGGTAGCCGGGAAACATCCACAGGTTAAAGTGCACTAGGAGGGCACGCGGATCCAGTTTCCGTACATCATCATGTGAGATTTTGTCAAGTCCTGCAGCACCATCCTTGGTTTTCCGCAAGGCGGCATAAATCTCATCAGCCGTAATGGGCTGCACAAGGCTCCACAACACCATACCCTGAGGGTGGACGGTACGGTCATCATGTTGAGACTCAACCCCGAATACTCGACTCCAGAAGGCCACTTGGTCCTCCAGAGAAATACCCGGGGTCGCCTCATTTCGCCTATCACCACTCAGGATCTTGCGCGAGCACTCATTACGGTTAGATTGGTACAACTTTTGTACTCGACCTTACTCGGCCCCCCTCCCCTTCTTCTTGTGGCCCTTTCCTTGAGTGGGCATTGCCCAGCTCCACCTTTACCCAATCCAGATATTCTCTGTCCATCATAGCCTTCTGTTCACGGCTCAATTGGCCAGGCTGAAAATCCAGAAACTCAGATTGCACAAATCCATTTGAAACGTAATGATGTACATATTCCCAGCAGAAGCCACACGGAACTAATGTGTCAGAACAAAGTCAGACATCTTCTTCACTACTGTGTCAGTTAACATATTGTCCTATTAACAGCACTGCTATGCATTTTGATACACAAAGCTATCAGATGCACACATCCATTTGAAACTCGAAGTGAGGTACAACTTCTCAGTAGATGTTACACAGAACAGAATGGGGCAGAAGAAAGTCAGACATCATCTTATGTCAGGTGACCCATTGTCCAATTAATGGCACTGTTAATTAGAGCTCTTCAATATCCTCTTTCCATCAGCTCAGCTATTTCCAAAGTTCCTGCAAATAAACAAAGATGAATTTAGGAAACTGAGCCTAAATATGAGTTAACTAATTCAACACTGTGCAGATTAATTCACTTTAGATATTGGATTATATACTAGAGTGCATATCTGCTGATCTCCAAAATTTGTGCATTGCAAAAGTCGGTGGCAACATGGTGTTGTTTATTTTTTTAACAAACCTAAAACATTTACATTAAATGATGACATGCCAGCCAGGTTTACTAACAGAGAAAGTACTTATGGGAAATTAATACGTTTTGATACGGTACACCTCGAATGTATATTAACTTACAAAGAATCCCTTTAAATTGGAGAAATGCATAAGGAGAGTGTGCAATCCCTCCATGGTTGGTTATGCCTCCATGGTTGGTTGGACGCAGATGTCTTTGTTACCACTTTTGGTACGTGTTGTCTCAGTGAGTGCTGGTGGACAAAGTTTCTCCACAGTCATAAGTGTTAACACATTTGTAAACAATGAGTTTCCTGGTAATATGACATATACTGTTACTGGCATGTTTGGCTCAGTGTCAAAGCAGTTGTTTGTTAATTTCAAGTTGCTTTTACATAGAACAACTGTTCTAAATAACTCCAAATAATGACATGTTTCTTATTAAATATGGATCAGTTGTGCAAACGTTAGAGTACATCTTTTGTAAATACTTCGTAAATACAGTTTAGCAAAACATGCACTGTACAACCCTGTGAAAACTGTTCTATAGAATTTCTATAGAACAAAATTTAATGAAATTCTATAGAAAGTGACTATAGGATTCTATAGAACTTCTAAAGAACTTTAGGACCCAAGTTGTATAAAAAAACTGTCTAAAGAAATTTGTTCTATAGAAAATTAAAAACTTCTACAGAAAAGATTGTTAAACGGCTGTTCTTTCCGTGAATTGCAATATCTAGCTAAGCTAAAGTTAATCTGTACGTACACTGTTGATTATTGGTAATCTTAATTTAAACCCATATAAAAATAGTACCATCACAACTGTGTGAGAATGCGTACTCCAAATTAGCGTGCTGTTTGGCAGCAGTTTGAGGGAATAAGGAAGTTAGTGAGCATACCTCGGGTGCAACAACACATTTCCACAGTTTAAGGTTTGCCTGCAGAGTGTGTTTAATGAAAATTTCATCTGCACCGATTCTATCCACAGATGGTTGCCCCTTTGGAGACCACAAGACAAAGTCACACCATTTCAGTCCAGTGACACCCAGCTGGTACTGAACCTGGTAGTAGTAGGCATGGGATGTTTTGAGGATTAGCTGGCCTTTCACAATTTTGAAGCATGCTGATTGCAGTGTTCTACTCAGGATTTAGCCAGATTCTGCTGCAGCCATTTCGATGACGACGCCATGAATGGACTGCATCTGTGCTTGCATGCCGCGCATCTGTTCTTGCATCGCAAACAAATCCGGGTGAGCAGCCGCTGTCACATATGACTACGTGTTAATTGCCGTCATATCTGAACTCTCTCCTGATGTGACCGATCGAGGGCGCTTACGATATGATCGCAGCGATGAGTCATCCCAATATCGTGCAGGCAATCATAGAATGATCTCTCCTTGTTGACATTCTGAAAACTAGAAAAAGGCAGACCGGCAGATAGTGCCACCAATGATAGAACTGTCTACCACTGACCAAAACAGCTTCTTGATAACACAGACTTAGACATACCAAAACTAAAAAAATAACGTTAGGTAGTGCAAAACAAGTAAAACAAAAAAGTTACCCTCCAAAATGAATGTCAATGCAAATGACGAAAATGCCTGTGTCTGAGGCACTTGTAATGTGATGAAAACACTGTGGATAAAGCCTGTACTCAGCGTGCAAGCACCGGTAGGGTGACAGGCAGACGGACATCAGGTATTGACCCGAGATTACAAGCACCTGCTAACAACTTAGAAACAAGAAAACAACTGGACAGGTCGGCAAACCCATTAATCTTATGGAAATAAGTGACTGCTGATACTGTTGAAACAATGGATGCCGGAGAAGAGCCAGTAGCATGCAGGTGTGCAATAAATAGCAACATCATAGGTACAGAAACTGGCAGACAAGTTGTGAGAAATAACGAATCATGAAATGCAACCAACTTCTTCCATGCACGCTCGTAATGTATCCTAGAAGATGGTGCCATTGAGGCCTCCATCAACATGCTGAAAGACTGTCTAAGCCAGCTGGGGACACACTGTAGGGTATTTCCACTGGGTTGGCATTTGCCCATGGTGCCAGTTCGTGGAACTCTTCCACCTGTGAACGAGATAGTTTATCAGCCAAAGTGTTAAAACGGCCTGGAATATGGCTTGCTGCACAACCTAAGCATTTCTGGTAGCTTAGATAATAAAAATACTAGACATCAGCAAAAGTGGGATGAAACAACCACACCAGGCCATTGTGAAATAATGCCCCCCACCCCCTCATATTGACACCATGGCATGGAATTGTGAGCTCTAAGTTTACGGAAATCCTTGTCGTACACAAGGAAGACACCAGGTCGGGATGCTGAAGCCATGTTTCTTACAATTTGCATATATTTCAGGATGTCCTGAACTTCCGCAGGGTATCGTTGGGTGTAAATAGCAGTACACACCAGGAAGCATCAGATCACTGCTCAATTGTTGAAATCTTCTTTGCATTGTGGTCTTTAACCTTCACGACGGTCGAACTGCTATCGACATCCAAGAACACCGTAGTTTGGGGAGTAGGGTCTCCCAACAACAGTGCCAGGTCGACAAACTGCTTGGCCCAAATTGTAGATTTGAGGGTGGAGTCAATGAGACTCCCAAGTGACACGGAAGCGAAACTAGCCATGTCCATTGGAACATCACCCGGGACGTCCTCACTGCCTGCCGACATTGCAGAACCGGTAGGATGTTGTCAGTCTAGATTTGTTGGGTTCAGATACATAGCTTCTGTACCTATTTCAGTGCATGTTAATTCTGATTTTATTCCGTTATTGTTTATATCATGGATTAATGTGGCATAATTGTTAGTTTTATGGATGGTAGATGACGAGGTCTGTGCGATCAGAGGTGCACATATGTACGTACTTGTTTGTTGGATGATCTAGCTCCTAATCTTCTAACTGTATATGGTTTATGGCAACTAGTACATTCTGCAGCACCACCTGCTCCAAACAAAGAATTCTAAATCCCCTGCTGTTTGTAATGGACAGCAGTCCACTTGTAATAAAGAATTAAGCATTTTATTTTAAATAAAAGTTTTATACGAATGATAAGCAAACATGGATTATTATTCTGAACAAATTTCACAAAGAATGCATTACAATCCTCTAACCGTATTCATCCCAGTGTTATACCTGGGCCCCTAGGAATATAAAGATACCAAGCAGATTAAGGAAGGCCGTTTTGAAATGTGTCAAGGAAAGGAAAGTGTTAATTTGCTGCCTACTCACACGACTGCCAGTTGGGCGAGGATCGAAATCGATGACACTGTTTTTCTTTGTTGTGTCGGACTTGTACACAGTTCTGTTGATGCTGCAGGGAGTCTTTTTCCTTCCCTTCTTCCACTGGCACGGCATATCAGTGCATGTTGGAGCCCGCTCACCCACATACTTGTTGGAGCCCGCTCACCCACAAACTTGTTGGAGCCCGCTCACCCACAAACTTGTTGGAGCCCGCTCACCCACATACTTGTTGGAGCCCGCTCACCCACATACTTGTTGGAGCCCGCTCACCCACATACTTGTTGGAGCCCGCTCACCCACATACTTGTTGGAGCCCGCTCACAAACATACTTGTTGGAGCCCGCTCACAAACATACTTGTTCATGCACAGCAGCAGTGCAGCAACATAACTGTACCGAGAGAGAGAGAGAGAGCGAGAGCGAGAGCGAGAGCGAGAGCGAGAGAGAGAGTGAGAGAGAGCGAGTGAGAGAGCGAGAGCGAATGCGAGAGAGAGCGAGAGCGAATGCGAGAGAGAGCGAGAGAGAGCGCGATAGCGCGAGCGAGCGAGCGAGCGAGAGAGAGAGAGAGAGAGAGAGAGAGAGCTGGTGCCTTGCAGTGCAGTCACTGCAGACAACGATGCTGTCACAGTGTAGCAAGTTAACTTCATGGAGGCCTCAACTACAGCTCTGAAGTGTCATCTGCCACTTTCACTTTCACACCTCTCACATTCCAAGATAACACATTGTTCCCCGTGCCTCAGGAGCTTCTCAGTAATAACGCAGTTGTTAACATCGTTGTCATCTTCTTCATCTCTTTACCCAAGTTTGCTGCTTAACCTTGGCATTGACTCGACTAGCCAGAGGTAAACATGCCCGTAGTTGAACAACGGTGGCAGGCAACCGACAAAGAAGTCTTTCCATGCGAAGATGGGAAGAACTGCTGTCTTAGCAATATGGGCTGAATCCGGGAACAGCTCTCTCGTCTTCTTCTCATACCACTTTCCAGGGTCAACTTTGATATCAATGTCATCCTGTCGCCAGCTGCAATGCAGTCTTTGCATCTAAAAAATTGACACGTATATATAAAATATGATGTAATTAATTAGGTCACCCATTAATACTTTGTTTGATAATTAAACTGTTTCAGTGTCCATGTTATTGTGCAATTTAATAAAATGTTATTGTACAAACCATTTTGTAATAATTCCTTTAAACTGTTGGCTATTGTCGACAGAAGTAGTTGGTAGATTTTCCACTGAGCATTATTATGACATAGGAATTTTTGTGAAATATTAACATGATTAGTTGCTTTCACCACAATTATTTTTAACTTACAGGTCACTAATATTATTATAGTGGGATGTAGCTGGGTTAGCTTAGGCTTAGCGCTCATTCATTGCAACATCACGTAATCAATCTGAAACATGATGGGGCCCATCGCTTGGTGCTGCGAGACAAGCAGTTTGGCCAATTCCATCCGAAATGCCAAGGCACCACACCCCAGGGTACCAGCTTGCCCGGGTCGTTCCACCAAACACTCCACAGTGTAAGCGTTGTGCACACAGAGCTCAACGCCATGGTAGAGAATGCGTCTGTATGCACGGAAGGTCTTCCTCCCGATGCTATAGTGCTGTAGTATGTTGTCAGCGAGGTCCACCCCTCCCATGTAGTGATTGTAGTTGTGCAGGAGGGGTGGTGCAGGAACATCGATGGGCCCAGCAGCGGAACGATGTCGGATGGTGCGGTTCGCAATAGGCCGATCCGCAGGATACTCCCCGCTGTGAATCGTGCTCAGGAAGTACACCTCTTTGCTGTCGAACCAGCTTTGGGCAAGCAGGTCCCCAAAGCTAAGATAACTGGTCATACAGTGCTTAAACCGTCCACGTCTGGGGAAGCCCACTCTACCTTTCCGCACCGTGCCACACGCATAAATCCCCCTGTCTAAAAGCCACTCAAATAGGCCATGTATAACAATTTTCGACATACAACTGGTGGTGTAGATTCTCTTAGCCTTCCACCAGCAGATGAACCACATGCACACCCAGCGGTACATCCGCATCTGTGTTAGCATCGTGCCCAGTGTAGATGTGCATTCGTGAGACAAAACTGTTCCCGGCATTGGCGAGCACCCAGCACTTGATGCCAAATCATGTCTGCTTGCTCGGAAAGAACTGACGATAGGACTTTGAATGGGATTAGGCTTTCGTCAATCAAAATCTGGCATCCGATTTCATACTTGTCCCCAAGGTTCCTCTTCACCCGATCGATAAATTCGAGCACTTTATACAGTTTGTTATCATTCGGATTTCCGACATCCTCATCGTTCACGTGCAGATACCGTAAGATTTGTAGAAACCTGTTGCGTGGCGAAGGCAGGGTACACAGTGGTATCATACAGTGGTATCCCTCGTGTTGTTCCACATCGGGGGCAGGGAATCTTATTTCATGGCTGGCGCATGCTGGTAGAACTCTCTGTACCCTCCGTCCCAGCTTGCCATGGATCCACCAGGTAAACTGTATGTATGCAGCCCACCCGAGAGACGTGAAATAAATTAGGCTCAGATAAACATCTGACATACAAAATTTTGTTCTATAATGACTGTTCTTTTATATAAATTGTTTACCATTAAACATGTGTTCATCTGGAATAAGGCAAATATTGATAATTTTGCACTACATAAAAAATACATTCTGCAGCACCACCTGCTCCAAACAAAGAATTCAAAATCCCCTGCTGTTTGTAATGCACAGCAGTCCACCTGTAATAAAGAATTAAGCATTTAATTTTAAATAAAAGTTTTATACGAATGATAAGCAAACATGGATTATTATTCTGAACAAATTTCACAAAGCATGCATCACGATCCTCTAACCGTATTCATCCCAGTATTATACCTGGGCCCATAGAAATATCAAGATATCAAGCAGATTAAGGAAGGCCGTTTTGAAATGTGTCAATTTTGCACAAAATGATCGTCATTTTCTTTGTTACCAAAAGAAATGGCTCTGGCTGAAAAATGTTCAATATATATTTGATTCATAAGACCCATTGTAAACTTTGGGCAGAAAAATTGCAGTATGCATAAAGTTTAAAATAATCCTATCTACCTGCCATGTGTTTAAAAGGTTTAAAAAGTAGTACTGCCACATACTGCTCATGTACATGCATGACACGAGTGTCGACGGGATAGAACAAAAGGGGAGTTAATTCCTGTTTATTTTCTATCATAGCTCTGCCTCTGCCCAGGACAATTTTGGTTCATATGAATCATGGAACCATTCAACTACATTTCTTTTAAAAAGTGAGGGTACAGCCTTGGGTGGTATTCACATAAAACGTGAAAATGGGCACGTCAAACACTGAGTCCAGTGGCACTGAGAGTGAGATCTAACAAAGTCTAAAGTCAATCAAGTGTAAGACAAGTGACGTGTCCGCAATCCGGGGTGTCCCGGTCCGAGCGATCATCTCTCGCTGTTTATACACAGTCCAGAACTTACATTCAGTTATTTAAAATATAAACCAGACTGGTTAATAATTACCTTCACCAATAGGCTGTCGATTCGCAACTGCCTCCTGGCAGCAGACATATTCAGTTCTTGTTCCTGAACAAGGAAATCGCTGCGGCATTTTCCACATCGACACCAGTCAATTTCATCTCGGCGTGCTATGCACCTCAACATTTCCACTGCCCCACGGGCAGTGGAAATGTCTTCCTGTTCGTGCCCTCCGGCATATGCCTCTAACCTATCTTCCAACATAGGCCCTTGTTTTTGTGGTTCAAACCAGTAACCAGCTGCTTCGGAATCGATTTGGTTTTCATTGTCGTCAGAAGAATCGGAAAACCTGTATCGACATGCCATCTTATTTACACATAATCACAACGCATGCGCACATAGTTTAATTGGTAAACTTACCATAGCGCCACCTGATGGAGTTGTGAACAAATAGTACGCAGAAAATTTACAAAGTGAGTAACTGATAGTGTGACGTCATTTTCTTCTAACAATGGCGCGGATCATAGAAATTCGGTAATCATGTGTTCAAAAATGTTTTCCTGGTAAACCGCTGACGTTAAACATGTGATTGTAGTTAGAAATTGTTAGTTTGTATTAACTCTTTTAGCTGCTTAACACCAAAACATTGCCTTTTGTTTTCCTTTAAATTTTCTGAAATTATGACGCCAGCAGCTCCCCTATACGGTTGGGTGCACATGGTTGGTGATATACGTACAAACTCATTGCGTTTTGTTTACATTTCAAAAGTAAAATATATGTCATATGAACAAACTGTATCTGATGCAACGTTTTTACTAGCTGATATTTCATTCAGCAGAGGGTAGCATCTGCAGGACCCATCTGAACATCCCCCGGGACCACATCCAAGTCTAACGAAGGACAGTACAGACCAGTTTTCGTCATGTTCCCATAACCTGCTCATTATTTATGAGCATGGTCAATTATATAGTATAGATAGTATTTTCCCAAAAATTTATCATCCAGGCAACGGAATGTATGACAAAGTGTGCAATTTAAAAGTATTTATAAAACCTTTGAAGTTTGATAATTGTATGTGTTTGCTAGTGTATCTTATGATGGCCGAGAAGGGCCATCGAGTTTTTGTGTGGCAATCTGCAGCGCCATGGGGCGATGCGATGGGCGATGCGATGGACGATGCGCGATGCGATACGCGATACGCGATGCGATGCGATGGTATACATTATAAAGGTGCCGCAATGAGCATGCGTACGCCGAAAATGAGACTTAGGCAGCCATTTTTATTTATTTGTATTAAGCACATTTCTGTTTGTGTTCAGAGCATGTGATGATGGCTGATGACGCTGACTGTACGTATACGGTTACACATCTAGTTATTGTGCACAAAAGATTATGTGATTGTACTTCTAAATATTGTCTCGGACATCTACTGGGATTGAATTTAGCCAAACAAAAACGGATGCCAGGCAGGCAGCTTCTTCGCAAAAACTAGACTAGGGACTGAAATAGGTTACTTTATAAAATAAAATATGTACCTATTCAACATTTTATTTGTTAAATAATTATTGTTTCCATCTGGATATCCCTGATCGCAAATATAAACACTATTTTGTGTGCCTGCAGACACGATGAACCAGGGATGGTTAACCAACAGTTCTGAAGCCTATTTGTTTATATTTATTAATTAATGACATAATATCTGTTCAGAATGCAAACATGTTATTTATGCCTTATATAAATTAAAATATAAACTTTTCATAATTTATGCTTCTTGATTTACTCCTCAGTCCCCAATATTTCCATATCTGGAAGAAACTGACACATATTCCGTGAGACGATCTTCGATACAAATGCAGTGATGTTTACTTAATCTGGGTTCCGTAGTAGCACAAAAAAAGCAGCGTTGCGCCAAAATACAAGTATGAATAACGCGGTGTCAATAAATAGCCCCGCTCAAATCAAGCTACCAGCTCTATTGGACCACGTAATAAACAGCCGAAATTGACATGAAGTTTCGATAACAAATAAAATGGCCATTACATGATGGAAATAAAGTTATAAAATTACAAAACTTTAAAAGTAATGCATATTTTAAAACACTGTTTTCAGTCATCATTGGTATATTTAGCTCATGAAGATCCCTAAGACATTTTGATTGGTTTGGAACATTTATATTTTATGAATTTTCAAAATTATTGTAAAAGCAACTTTGTCGACACCTTTTTATACTCTACTCCCAGTATAGTTCACTTAACACAAACTTGTTTCAACAAATTGTGAAGAATATGCTGTAGAACACAATCCAAACATGATGAGCATAAGAAAGTAAAAATGTTATTAAGTACTCCTACTTTGCAACATAATGATGGGATAATGTGCATGCACAAATCGATCGATTGCACAAATCCATTTGAAACGTAATGATGTACATATTCCCAGCAGAAGCCACACGGAACTAATGTGGCAGAACAAAGTCAGACATCTTCTTCACTACTGTGTCAGTTAACATATTGTCCTATTAACAGCACTGCTATGCATTTTGATACACAAAGCTATCAGATGCACACATCCATTTGAAACTCGAAGTGAGGTACAACTTCTCAGTAGATGTTACACAAAACAGAATGGGGCAGAAGAAAGTCAGACATCATCTTATGTCAGGTGACCCATTGTCCAATTAATGGCACTGTTAATTAGAGCTCTTCAATATCCTCTTTCCATCAGCTCAGCTATTTCCAAAGTTCCTGCAAATAAACAAAGATGAATTTAGGAAACTGAGCCTAAATATGAGTTAACTAATTCAACACTGTGCAGATTAATTCACTTTAGATATTGGATTATATACTAGAGTGCATATCTGCTGATCTCCAAAATTTGTGCATTGCAAAATTCGGTGGCAACATGGTGTTGTTTATTTTTTTAACAAACCTAAAACATTTACATTAAATGATGACATGCCAGCCAGGTTTACTAACAGAGAAAGTACTTATGGGAAATTAATACGTTTTGATACGGTACACCTCGAATGTATATTAACTTACAAAGAATCCCTTTAAATTGGAGAAATGCATAAGGAGAGTGTGCAATCCCTCCATGGTTGGTTATGCCTCCATGGTTGGTTGGACGCAGATGTCTTTGTTACCACTCTTGGTACGTGTTGTCTCAGTGAGTGCTGGTGGACAAAGTTTCTCCACAGTCATAAGTGTTAACACATTTGTAAACAATGAGTTTCCTGGTAATATGACATATACTGTTACTGGCATGTTTGGCTCAGTGTCAAAGCAGTTGTTTGTTAATTTCAAGTTGCTTTTACATAGAACAACTGTTCTAAATAACTCCAAATAATGACATGTTTCTTATTAAATATGGATCGGTTGTGCAAACGTTAGAGTACATCTTTTGTAAATACTTCGTAAATACAGTTTAGCAAAACATGCACTGTAGAACCCTGTGAAAACTGTTCTATAGAATTTCTATAGAACAAAATTTAATGAAATTCTATAGAAAGTGACTATAGGATTCTATAGAACTTCTAAAGAACTTTAGGACCCAAGTTGTATAAAAAACTGTCTAAAGAAATTTGTTCTATAGAAAATTAAAAACTTCTACAGAAAAGATTGTTAAACGGCTGTTCTTTCCGTGAATTACAATATCTAGCTAAGCTAAAGTTAATCTGTACGTACACTGTTGATTATTGGTAATCTTAATTTAAACCCATATAAAAATAGTACCATCACAACTGTGTGAGAATGCGTACTCCAAATTAGCGTGCTGTTTGGCAGCAGTTTGAGGGAATAAAGAAGTTAGTGAGCATACCTCGGGTGCAACAACACATTTCCACAGTTTAAGGTTTGCCTGCAGAGTGTGTTTAATGAAAATTTCATCTGCACCGATTCTATCCACAGATGGTTGCCCCTTTGGAGACCACAAGACAAAGTCACACCATTTCAGTCCAGTGACACCCAGCTGGTACTGAACCTGGTAGTAGTAGGCATGGGATGTTTTGAGGATTAGCTGGCCTTTCACAATTTTGAAGCATGCTGATTGCAGTGTTCTACTCAGGATTTAGCCAGATTCTGCTGCAGCCATTTCGATGACGACGCCATGAATGGACTGCATCTGTGCTTGCATGCCGCGCATCTGTTCTTGCATCGCAAACAAATCCGGGTGAGCAGCCGCTGTCACATATGACTACGTGTTAATTGCCGTCATATCTGAACTCTCTCCTGATGTGACCGATCGAGGGCGCTTACGATATGATCGCAGCGATGAGTCATCCCAATATCGTGCAGGCAATCATAGAATGATCTCTCCTTGTTGACATTCTGAAAACTAGAAAAAGGCAGACCGGCAGATAGTGCCACCAATGATAGAACTGTCTACCACTGACCAAAACAGCTTCTTGATAACACAGACTTAGACATACCAAAACTAAAAAAATAACGTTAGGTAGTGCAAAACAAGTAAAACAAAAAAGTTACCCTCCAAAATGAATGTCAACGCAAATGACGAAAATGCCTGTGTATGAGGCACTTGTAATGTGATGAAAACACTGTGGATAAAGCCTGTACTCAGCGTGCAAGCACCGGTAGGGTGACAGGCAGACGGACATCAGGTATTGACCCGAGATTACAAGCACCTGCTAACAACTTAGAAACAAGAAAACAATTGGACAGGTCGGCAAACCCATTAATCTTATGGAAATAAGTGACTGTTGATACTGTTGAAACAATGGATGCCGGAGAAGAGCCAGTAGCATGCAGGTGTGCAATACATAGCAACATCATAGGTACAGAAACTGGCAGACAAGTTGTGAGAAATAATGAATCATGAAATGCAACCAACTTCTTCCATGCACACTCGTAATGTATCCTAGAAGATGGTGCCATTGAGGCCTCCATCAACATGCTGAAAGACTGTCTAAGCCAGCTGGGGACACACTGTAGGGTATTTCCACTGGGTTGGCATTTGCCCATGGTGCCAGTTCGTTTCTTGAGAGGTAAATACACTAAACAGGCATATGGTATGGTCAGTAGGTCATGTTTGCCAAAAAACCATAACTTTCTGCCTGAGCCCATGTCATCTATTCAATGGACGTATACATCAGTGTCACTGAGTACAAGTCCTCATTCATTAAAGGGAATAAAAACATCTATTGCTTGAATTCATGTTAAATTAGATCCTGCTATATATTTCCATGTCCACCAACCACAAAAATACCAAAAAATCAAAGAATTAGAAATTCCACATTTTATGTTGTACATCCGGACATTTTCGAATATGCATATTTTTGGCACGCTTTTTGGGATGCTGAGATGTGACGTCAGACATGACTCTGCCGGTACAGCGACCGCTTGTTTACATTCATTCTCAGCAATATGACAGCAGAGGTGTCTGTAATGCGAATATCATCATGGTTCATTGTGCAGCATTCGGTTGTAATGCAAACTCTTCTAAACATACAGCAACACACCATTTACGCAATGCAACAAGTCAACAACAGACATGGTAGAATATGGCCAGAATAACCTTCTGACAGTTATTTATTACTCACCGGATTATTGGATGAGTTATAACATGCAAATATTTACAAACAAATGTGGGCCATTTGAGGTCTTAAACATTGCCCCGTTTACTTAGCCTATACATTCTAAATAAAGGCCCACATTATAAAGCACTACATTAAAATAGTGGTAGATAATACATAAAACCTCAAAAAGATGTTTCACAAACATTTTGATAACTAAAACTACTACTTATTAAAACATACTAAAGAGAGAGGTGGGGCCATTCCGCCCCACGTGTAATCTATCCTACTTTATTTACCGCCCTAAAAACCCTGCGTACACTGTTACTGTATTATCAGTAAGGAGGAGAAACGCCTTCAGGCAAAACCTCGTGTATAATAGAGCAGGGAAAAGCGTCACAGAAAAAGTACATATACCATATCACACACATGTATTCACAAATCATGCCAAGAACAAGGAATCACACACTAATTACTGAGGGGAGGGAGGTGGAAAAAAATTGATGCTGAATCCTGACGAGTTCGTACAACCGATAAATTCAAATATGGCCACCGCCAGGACCGCTCTGGCCTTTTATACCCTGCGCGGCGGGACTTCTTTTCACTGTATTCATACGCTAAAGCGCGGGAAAACCTGTTACTATTCAAATGCTGGACTCTTGACCTCTTCGGTACCGTGTCCCCTGTTTACCTAGCATGATTTAAATGTTGACTTGATTGCCTCGCGTAAAAATTATTATGCAATGTATTTGCATAACCCCATTTACGCAATGCAACAAGTCAACAACAGATATGGTAGAATATGGCCAGAATAACCTTCTGACAGTTATTTATTACTCACCAGATTATTGGATGAGTTATAACATGCAAATATTTACAAACAAATGTGGGCCATTTGAGGTCTTAAACATTGCCCCGTTTACTTAGCCTATACATTCTAAATAAAGGCCCAAATTATAAAGCACTACATTAAAATAGTGGTAGATAATACATAAAACCTCAAAAAGATGTTTCACAAACATTTTGACAACTAAAACTACTACTTATTAAAACATACTAAAGAGAGGTGGGGCCATTCCGCCACAAGGTCACCTGAGCATGTGACCACCCCACCTCAAATGAGAAGGACTCCTATATCAATATATACAAGGACTGGAAGATCTCGCCCGTGACAAGTCTTGGTATCATTCTAACTTATAGCACCCATCATTGTAACAGCCAAAGCACTATGCTACTTACAAAGCTTAGAAGATCTCGCCCGTGACAAGCCTCCCTAGCATTGTAACACTGTCCAAAAACAATTACTACCCCGTTCTGACAGATCCCGAATCGTCTGAATATATTTTAACATTGCTGGGGCTTCTGGGTAATGAATGGGTTGGGTCAGGTAGATTGACATGTAGATCTGGAAAGCCCTGGACCACAGAGGAAAGGAAGTGATTGATGGTTTAGCCCTTGGTCCGACACATACCACAGATGTACCCTCTTCCATCCCCGACTGAAACCCTAACGATAGCTCTTGGGGGACTGCTTTGCGTTGAGGCAGGAGGGATGCTAATTCAATGAACTCGCCTGCCCACACCATTGCTCTGGTTTTATCGGGAACATGGGCATGCAGCGACAGAGAGGAGGAAGTGAATGCCCTCACCCTGACAGGCTCCCAGTTGCCACTGGGAGCCTGTGGCAACTGTGGCAGTTGTCAGCTTTGACCCACTATCCACCCATCTCACTTAACAGCAAAACAGTCTGTGATCGACTTCTGCTTCGCAAGAGCAGACTGCTTAATGCAGTGGTCCTGTACCAGGCCTTGCACAGTTGCAACTGCCTCCAGCATGGCTGGATTGCTAGCATGCATTGCATAGGCAACAAGTTCGTTTACATGTCCGAGGGCCTCCCTGTTCGTCAACACTGGTGGACGCTCAGCCTCCACCTCCTTCTCCTCCTCGTCACTGCTGGCATCATCAGCTGGCACCTCTCCCCTTGCCTTGGCAGTGAGGGCAGCCTCCCAGTCATCACTGACCACATCAGTGGTGCTGGTGGCATCGTCCATGGAAACATATTCTGCCCAGGACACGACACCTAGCAGATCGTTGTACGCCGATCCTTCTGGCTGCTGCACAAACAGCTCCTCCGGATCGTCACTGCTGCCCGAGCCAAATCCGCACATGGCGAAGCACTTGCTAATCGTGGCCTCTGACACACTGGCCAATTCCAAGTGTAACCAGCGGATTGCATCGAGGATGTCCACACGCTTACTCAGTTCGGTGACTGTTCGTGCATCGTTCATCTCGGACAGGACATGTCGCATCAGGCGTTTGCGGTAGTGCCCCTTTAGGGCAGCGATGATACCGGCATCACACGGCTGCAGTCGAGATGTGGTGTTTGGCGGAAGATACACCATCTTGATGTTCGACATCATCACCGCTGGATGTGCGCCACAGTTGTTGATGAAGAGCAAGATGTTGCGTCCTTGTAGCTTCATCGTGCTGTTGAGCTTGTCCAGCCACTCCTGTACGTCACAGGGAGCGCTGCCTTGTCGACTCCTTTGAAGCACCGTGGCTTGGTTGACTTCCCGATCAGCAGTGGCTTGAGCTTTTACCCTGCTACAGAGCAGGCCAGCAACACGGTGACATGCTCCTTGGAAGTCTTAATCCCCTTGCGAGGATCGCCACGAACAACCATGGAGCGTTCAGGCAGGGCACGGTAGTAAAGCCCTGTCTCATCGGTATTGTAGATGTCTGCTGGAGCGTAGCCAGCAGTCAGCTCTGGCAGACGCATCGTCCAGTCGGTCACCACGTCCTCTGGCACCTCGGCTGCCTCGTCGTATCCATTTCGACGTTCGTCGATTTTGTCGTTCTCATCGGATGACTCACCATTGCAGACATCTGAGTCGGGGTCAGTGCCACTCTCGTCATCATTTCCACAGAAATATTCCTCTGACAAGCTGTTTATGTTCTCACGATCCGATTCTCCACAATTACTTCGCTATCTCCAATGCCATTACGCAACTTCTTGCTGGATTATGTATTAACATTTTAGATTAATAATTACTTACTCGAACGAATTATTTCATGAACAAATTTGTAATAACCTCAGTCATAAAATTGTACATTTTAGTGAAATGTTCATTGAAAACACACTGCAAAGTGATATTCAAACAAGATATGGCAAAATAATGTGTCTCTGTCTATAGTATTTCTACATGGGCATGCAAACATGACAATTGAACAACTCGTTGTTCCAGGTTCATGTGAACATTAAGTCTATGCACACAAGATCTGCGGCCAGCTCATACTTTGACATTTCAAAGTCTATGGTATCATCACGTTTCGTCTTGGCGCCAATAACCTGTGACATAAGTCCCACCACCTTTTCTACTTTACAATTGTAGACCTCTTTCTGTCTAGTCACATGACTATACCAGAGATGGCAAATACCCGGCCCAACAACTTTCCCCCCTAGAACGTTCACAAGGTTTCTACTTTCACTGTTGGCCAAATCAGGGAATTCTCTTGTGACATCCAAGTCGGCACTCTAGCAGTTTCTCCATCTTCTTTCTTTCTGTTGTGTGCTTCTTTTCTAATTTTTGTGCAACGTGCTGCAACAGTTCTTCCCTGATCTGCACCAATTTTCTCCTGTTTGCTTTCCGTTGCTTCCTTCCCATGGTCATCGACAGCCGCTCCACCTCGTTCCTCTTCTCTTGGTCGAGACTGTCGAGAAACTCGACAACACCATTCTTCTGGGTTCTTATCCTTGCCGACAGGTAGCACAGTATAGCGTTAGGTGCATGCTCCTTTGCCACACTGAACATTCCCATTACTTCCTCTGCATCGATGTTGTGGCATCTTGCAGATTCTGTCTCCATCCTCAGTTTGTCTGTGACATCCATGGTGAAGTACCTGTTATACTGTCGTTCGAAGACAGTGATAACAAATGATATACAGCCTTCACAATGTTGATCTCCTCCATGTAGCTGATCTGTTTCTCTGCAGATGTATAAAACTTGGTCATCCACGGACCAGAGAGAAGCTTGCCAATCAGCCCAAGGACACACATCTCAACTTTTGCAACTGCAGTGTCGAAATAGCTCAAGATTGAAGCTTGAAGGCCGTCACAAGATATGGTTGCCATCTGCAGAAACTGCAGGAAGTGATCATGGTGTTCCACAAGTTTGCTGCATATGTGGAACAGAACATGCAGACGATTTCCTCGATACCTTGGATCTTTACAACTAAAATGTATTTGTTCTTGCCCTATTGTACTTGTATATATTTGTACTTGGTAAGTTTCAGTGCAATAACCTCCCGGCCATGACCCCGGTGAAACACCTTTGATACAAAGGCCGGTATTGCTATAGGCCTGAACTGGCCAGGCTCCTTCGGGTCGGCCACTTTGGGGATCAGGACGGTCCTACTGCGGCGGAATTCCCGGGGCTGGTAGCCGGGAAACATCCACAGGTTAAAGTGCACTAGGAGGGCACGCGGATCCAGTTTCCGTACATCATCATGTGAGATTTTGTCAAGTCCTGCAGCACCATCCTTGGTTTTCCGCAAGGCGGCATAAATCTCATCAGCCGTAATGGGCTGCACAAGGCTCCACAACACCATACCCTGAGGGTGGACGGTACGGTCATCATGTTGAGACTCAACCCCGAATACTCGACTCCAGAAGGCCACTTGGTCCTCCAGAGAAATACCCGGGGTCGCCTCATTTCGCCTATCACCACTCAGGATCTTGCGCGAGCACTCATTACGGTTAGATTGGTACAACTTTTGTACTCGACCTTACTCGGCCCCCCTCCCCTTCTTCTTGTGGCCCTTTCCTTGAGTGGGCATTGCCCAGCTCCACCTTTACCCAATCCAGATATTCTCTGTCCATCATAGCCTTCTGTTCACGGCTCAATTGGCCAGGCTGAAAATCCAGAAACTCAGATTGCACAAATCCATTTGAAACGTAATGATGTACATATTCCCAGCAGAAGCCACACGGAACTAATGTGTCAGAACAAAGTCAGACATCTTCTTCACTACTGTGTCAGTTAACATATTGTCCTATTAACAGCACTGCTATGCATTTTGATACACAAAGCTATCAGATGCACACATCCATTTGAAACTCGAAGTGAGGTACAACTTCTCAGTAGATGTTACACAGAACAGAATGGGGCAGAAGAAAGTCAGACATCATCTTATGTCAGGTGACCCATTGTCCAATTAATGGCACTGTTAATTAGAGCTCTTCAATATCCTCTTTCCATCAGCTCAGCTATTTCCAAAGTTCCTGCAAATAAACAAAGATGAATTTAGGAAACTGAGCCTAAATATGAGTTAACTAATTCAACACTGTGCAGATTAATTCACTTTAGATATTGGATTATATACTAGAGTGCATATCTGCTGATCTCCAAAATTTGTGCATTGCAAAAGTCGGTGGCAACATGGTGTTGTTTATTTTTTTAACAAACCTAAAACATTTACATTAAATGATGACATGCCAGCCAGGTTTACTAACAGAGAAAGTACTTATGGGAAATTAATACGTTTTGATACGGTACACCTCGAATGTATATTAACTTACAAAGAATCCCTTTAAATTGGAGAAATGCATAAGGAGAGTGTGCAATCCCTCCATGGTTGGTTATGCCTCCATGGTTGGTTGGACGCAGATGTCTTTGTTACCACTTTTGGTACGTGTTGTCTCAGTGAGTGCTGGTGGACAAAGTTTCTCCACAGTCATAAGTGTTAACACATTTGTAAACAATGAGTTTCCTGGTAATATGACATATACTGTTACTGGCATGTTTGGCTCAGTGTCAAAGCAGTTGTTTGTTAATTTCAAGTTGCTTTTACATAGAACAACTGTTCTAAATAACTCCAAATAATGACATGTTTCTTATTAAATATGGATCGGTTGTGCAAACGTTAGAGTACATCTTTTGTAAATACTTCGTAAATACAGTTTAGCAAAACATGCACTGTACAACCCTGTGAAAACTGTTCTATAGAATTTCTATAGAACAAAATTTAATGAAATTCTATAGAAAGTGACTATAGGATTCTATAGAACTTCTAAAGAACTTTAGGACCCAAGTTGTATAAAAAAACTGTCTAAAGAAATTTGTTCTATAGAAAATTAAAAACTTCTACAGAAAAGATTGTTAAACGGCTGTTCTTTCCGTGAATTGCAATATCTAGCTAAGCTAAAGTTAATCTGTACGTACACTGTTGATTATTGGTAATCTTAATTTAAACCCATATAAAAATAGTACCATCACAACTGTGTGAGAATGCGTACTCCAAATTAGCGTGCTGTTTGGCAGCAGTTTGAGGGAATAAGGAAGTTAGTGAGCATACCTCGGGTGCAACAACACATTTCCACAGTTTAAGGTTTGCCTGCAGAGTGTGTTTAATGAAAATTTCATCTGCACCGATTCTATCCACAGATGGTTGCCCCTTTGGAGACCACAAGACAAAGTCACACCATTTCAGTCCAGTGACACCCAGCTGGTACTGAACCTGGTAGTAGTAGGCATGGGATGTTTTGAGGATTAGCTGGCCTTTCACAATTTTGAAGCATGCTGATTGCAGTGTTCTACTCAGGATTTAGCCAGATTCTGCTGCAGCCATTTCGATGACGACGCCATGAATGGACTGCATCTGTGCTTGCATGCCGCGCATCTGTTCTTGCATCGCAAACAAATCCGGGTGAGCAGCCGCTGTCACATATGACTACGTGTTAATTGCCGTCATATCTGAACTCTCTCCTGATGTGACCGATCGAGGGCGCTTACGATATGATCGCAGCGATGAGTCATCCCAATATCGTGCAGGCAATCATAGAATGATCTCTCCTTGTTGACATTCTGAAAACTAGAAAAAGGCAGACCGGCAGATAGTGCCACCAATGATAGAACTGTCTACCACTGACCAAAACAGCTTCTTGATAACACAGACTTAGACATACCAAAACTAAAAAAATAACGTTAGGTAGTGCAAAACAAGTAAAACAAAAAAGTTACCCTCCAAAATGAATGTCAATGCAAATGACGAAAATGCCTGTGTCTGAGGCACTTGTAATGTGATGAAAACACTGTGGATAAAGCCTGTACTCAGCGTGCAAGCACCGGTAGGGTGACAGGCAGACGGACATCAGGTATTGACCCGAGATTACAAGCACCTGCTAACAACTTAGAAACAAGAAAACAACTGGACAGGTCGGCAAACCCATTAATCTTATGGAAATAAGTGACTGCTGATACTGTTGAAACAATGGATGCCGGAGAAGAGCCAGTAGCATGCAGGTGTGCAATAAATAGCAACATCATAGGTACAGAAACTGGCAGACAAGTTGTGAGAAATAACGAATCATGAAATGCAACCAACTTCTTCCATGCACGCTCGTAATGTATCCTAGAAGATGGTGCCATTGAGGCCTCCATCAACATGCTGAAAGACTGTCTAAGCCAGCTGGGGACACACTGTAGGGTATTTCCACTGGGTTGGCATTTGCCCATGGTGCCAGTTCGTGGAACTCTTCCACCTGTGAACGAGATAGTTTATCAGCCAAAGTGTTAAAACGGCCTGGAATATGGCTTGCTGCACAACCTAAGCATTTCTGGTAGCTTAGATAATAAAAATACTAGACATCAGCAAAAGTGGGATGAAACAACCACACCAGGCCATTGTGAAATAATGCCCCCCACCCCCTCATATTGACACCATGGCATGGAATTGTGAGCTCTAAGTTTACGGAAATCCTTGTCGTACACAAGGAAGACACCAGGTCGGGATGCTGAAGCCATGTTTCTTACAATTTGCATATATTTCAGGATGTCCTGAACTTCCGCAGGGTATCGTTGGGTGTAAATAGCAATACACACCAGGAAGCATCAGATCACTGCTCAATTGTTGAAATCTTCTTTGCATTGTGGTCTTTAACCTTCACGACGGTCGAACTGCTATCGACATCCAAGAACACCGTAGTTTGGGGAGTAGGGTCTCCCAACAACAGTGCCAGGTCGACAAACTGCTTGGCCCAAATTGTAGATTTGAGGGTGGAGTCAATGAGACTCCCAAGTGACACGGAAGCGAAACTAGCCATGTCCATTGGAACATCACCCGGGACGTCCTCACTGCCTGCCGACATTGCAGAACCGGTAGGATGTTGTCAGTCTAGATTTGTTGGGTTCAGATACATAGCTTCTGTACCTATTTCAGTGCATGTTAATTCTGATTTTATTCCGTTATTGTTTATATCATGGATTAATGTGGCATAATTGTTAGTTTTATGGATGGTAGATGACGAGGTCTGTGCGATCAGAGGTGCACATATGTACGTACTTGTTTGTTGGATGATCTAGCTCCTAATCTTCTAACTGTATATGGTTTATGGCAACTAGTACATTCTGCAGCACCACCTGCTCCAAACAAAGAATTCTAAATCCCCTGCTGTTTGTAATGGACAGCAGTCCACTTGTAATAAAGAATTAAGCATTTTATTTTAAATAAAAGTTTTATACGAATGATAAGCAAACATGGATTATTATTCTGAACAAATTTCACAAAGAATGCATTACAATCCTCTAACCGTATTCATCCCAGTGTTATACCTGGGCCCCTAGGAATATAAAGATACCAAGCAGATTAAGGAAGGCCGTTTTGAAATGTGTCAAGGAAAGGAAAGTGTTAATTTGCTGCCTACTCACACGACTGCCAGTTGGGCGAGGATCGAAATCGATGACACTGTTTTTCTTTGTTGTGTCGGACTTGTACACAGTTCTGTTGATGCTGCAGGGAGTCTTTTTCCTTCCCTTCTTCCACTGGCACGGCATATCAGTGCATGTTGGAGCCCGCTCACCCACATACTTGTTGGAGCCCGCTCACCCACAAACTTGTTGGAGCCCGCTCACCCACAAACTTGTTGGAGCCCGCTCACCCACATACTTGTTGGAGCCCGCTCACCCACATACTTGTTGGAGCCCGCTCACCCACATACTTGTTGGAGCCCGCTCACCCACATACTTGTTGGAGCCCGCTCACAAACATACTTGTTGGAGCCCGCTCACAAACATACTTGTTCATGCACAGCAGCAGTGCAGCAACATAACTGTACCGAGAGAGAGAGAGAGCGAGAGCGAGAGCGAGAGCGAGAGCGAGAGAGAGAGTGAGAGAGAGCGAGTGAGAGAGCGAGAGCGAGAGCGAATGCGAGAGAGAGCGAGAGCGAATGCGAGAGAGAGCGAGAGAGAGCGCGATAGCGCGAGCGAGCGAGCGAGCGAGAGAGAGAGAGAGAGAGAGAGAGAGAGCTGGTGCCTTGCAGTGCAGTCACTGCAGACAACGATGCTGTCACAGTGTAGCAAGTTAACTTCATGGAGGCCTCAACTACAGCTCTGAAGTGTCATCTGCCACTTTCACTTTCACACCTCTCACATTCCAAGATAACACATTGTTCCCCGTGCCTCAGGAGCTTCTCAGTAATAACGCAGTTGTTAACATCGTTGTCATCTTCTTCATCTCTTTACCCAAGTTTGCTGCTTAACCTTGGCATTGACTCGACTAGCCAGAGGTAAACATGCCCGTAGTTGAACAACGGTGGCAGGCAACCGACAAAGAAGTCTTTCCATGCGAAGATGGGAAGAACTGCTGTCTTAGCAATATGGGCTGAATCCGGGAACAGCTCTCTCGTCTTCTTCTCATACCACTTTCCAGGGTCAACTTTGATATCAATGTCATCCTGTCGCCAGCTGCAATGCAGTCTTTGCATCTAAAAAATTGACACGTATATATAAAATATGATGTAATTAATTAGGTCACCCATTAATACTTTGTTTGATAATTAAACTGTTTCAGTGTCCATGTTATTGTGCAATTTAATAAAATGTTATTGTACAAACCATTTTGTAATAATTCCTTTAAACTGTTGGCTATTGTCGACAGAAGTAGTTGGTAGATTTTCCACTGAGCATTATTATGACATAGGAATTTTTGTGAAATATTAACATGATTAGTTGCTTTCACCACAATTATTTTTAACTTACAGGTCACTAATATTATTATAGTGGGATGTAGCTGGGTTAGCTTAGGCTTAGCGCTCATTCATTGCAACATCACGTAATCAATCTGAAACATGATGGGGCCCATCGCTTGGTGCTGCGAGACAAGCAGTTTGGCCAATTCCATCCGAAATGCCAAGGCACCACACCCCAGGGTACCAGCTTGCCCGGGTCGTTCCACCAAACACTCCACAGTGTAAGCGTTGTGCACACAGAGCTCAACGCCATGGTAGAGAATGCGTCTGTATGCACGGAAGGTCTTCCTCCCGATGCTATAGTGCTGTAGTATGTTGTCAGCGAGGTCCACCCCTCCCATGTAGTGATTGTAGTTGTGCAGGAGGGGTGGTGCAGGAACATCGATGGGCCCAGCAGCGGAACGATGTCGGATGGTGCGGTTCGCAATAGGCCGATCCGCAGGATACTCCCCGCTGTGAATCGTGCTCAGGAAGTACACCTCTTTGCTGTCGAACCAGCTTTGGGCAAGCAGGTCCCCAAAGCTAAGATAACTGGTCATACAGTGCTTAAACCGTCCACGTCTGGGGAAGCCCACTCTACCTTTCCGCACCGTGCCACACGCATAAATCCCCCTGTCTAAAAGCCACTCAAATAGGCCATGTATAACAATTTTCGACATACAACTGGTGGTGTAGATTCTCTTAGCCTTCCACCAGCAGATGAACCACATGCACACCCAGCGGTACATCCGCATCTGTGTTAGCATCGTGCCCAGTGTAGATGTGCATTCGTGAGACAAAACTGTTCCCGGCATTGGCGAGCACCCAGCACTTGATGCCAAATCATGTCTGCTTGCTCGGAAAGAACTGACGATAGGACTTTGAATGGGATTAGGCTTTCGTCAATCAAAATCTGGCATCCGATTTCATACTTGTCCCCAAGGTTCCTCTTCACCCGATCGATAAATTCGAGCACTTTATACAGTTTGTTATCATTCGGATTTCCGACATCCTCATCGTTCACGTGCAGATACCGTAAGATTTGTAGAAACCTGTTGCGTGGCGAAGGCAGGGTACACAGTGGTATCATACAGTGGTATCCCTCGTGTTGTTCCACATCGGGGGCAGGGAATCTTATTTCATGGCTGGCGCATGCTGGTAGAACTCTCTGTACCCTCCGTCCCAGCTTGCCATGGATCCACCAGGTAAACTGTATGTATGCAGCCCACCCGAGAGACGTGAAATAAATTAGGCTCAGATAAACATCTGACATACAAATTTTTTTTCTATAATGACTGTTCTTTTATATAAATTGTTTACCATTAAACATGTGTTCATCTGGAATAAGGCAAATATTGATAATTTTGCACTACATAAAAAATACATTCTGCAGCACCACCTGCTCCAAACAAAGAATTCAAAATCCCCTGCTGTTTGTAATGCACAGCAGTCCACCTGTAATAAAGAATTAAGCATTTAATTTTAAATAAAAGTTTTATACGAATGATAAGCAAACATGGATTATTATTCTGAACAAATTTCACAAAGCATGCATCACGATCCTCTAACCGTATTCATCCCAGTATTATACCTGGGCCCATAGAAATATCAAGATATCAAGCAGATTAAGGAAGGCCGTTTTGAAATGTGTCAATTTTGCACAAAATGATCGTCATTTTCTTTGTTACCAAAAGAAATGGCTCTGGCTGAAAAATGTTCAATATATATTTTATTCATAAGACCCATTGTAAACTTTGGGCAGAAAAATTGCAGTATGCATAAAGTTTAAAATAATCCTATCTACCTGCCATGTGTTTAAAAGGTTTAAAAAGTAGTACTGCCACATACTGCTCATGTACATGCATGACACGAGTGTCGACGGGATAGAACAAAAGGGGAGTTAATTCCTGTTTATTTTCTATCATAGCTCTGCCTCTGCCCAGGACAATTTTGGTTCATATGAATCATGGAACCATTCAACTACATTTCTTTTAAAAAGTGAGGGTACAGCCTTGGGTGGTATTCACATAAAACGTGAAAATGGGCACGTCAAACACTGAGTCCAGTGGCACTGAGAGTGAGATCTAACAAAGTCTAAAGTCAATCAAGTGTAAGACAAGTGACGTGTCCGCAATCCGGGGTGTCCCGGTCCGAGCGATCATCTCTCGCTGTTTATACACAGTCCAGAACTTACATTCAGTTATTTAAAATATAAACCAGACTGGTTAATAATTACCTTCACCAATAGGCTGTCGATTCGCAACTGCCTCCTGGCAGCAGACATATTCAGTTCTTGTTCCTGAACAAGGAAATCGCTGCGGCATTTTCCACATCGACACCAGTCAATTTCATCTCGGCGTGCTATGCACCTCAACATTTCCACTGCCCCACGGGCAGTGGAAATGTCTTCCTGTTCGTGCCCTCCGGCATATGCCTCTAACCTATCTTCCAACATAGGCCCTTGTTTTTGTGGTTCAAACCAGTAACCAGCTGCTTCGGAATCGATTTGGTTTTCATTGTCGTCAGAAGAATCGGAAAACCTGTATCGACATGCCATCTTATTTACACATAATCACAACGCATGCGCACATAGTTTAATTGGTAAACTTACCATAGCGCCACCTGATGGAGTTGTGAACAAATAGTACGCAGAAAATTTACAAAGTGAGTAACTGATAGTGTGACGTCATTTTCTTCTAACAATGGCGCGGATCATAGAAATTCGGTAATCATGTGTTCAAAAATGTTTTCCTGGTAAACCGCTGACGTTAAACATGTGATTGTAGTTAGAAATTGTTAGTTTGTATTAACTCTTTTAGCTGCTTAACACCAAAACATTGCCTTTTGTTTTCCTTTAAATTTTCTGAAATTATGACGCCAGCAGCTCCCCTATACGGTTGGGTGCACATGGTTGGTGATATACGTACAAACTCATTGCGTTTTGTTTACATTTCAAAAGTAAAATATATGTCATATGAACAAACTGTATCTGATGCAACGTTTTTACTAGCTGATATTTCATTCAGCAGAGGGTAGCATCTGCAGGACCCATCTGAACATCCCCCGGGACCACATCCAAGTCTAACGAAGGACAGTACAGACCAGTTTTCGTCATGTTCCCATAACCTGCTCATTATTTATGAGCATGGTCAATTATATAGTATAGATAGTATTTTCCCAAAAATTTATCATCCAGGCAACGGAATGTATGACAAAGTGTGCAATTTAAAAGTATTTATAAAACCTTTGAAGTTTGATAATTGTATGTGTTTGCTAGTGTATCTTATGATGGCCGAGAAGGGCCATCGAGTTTTTGTGTGGCAATCTGCAGCGCCATGGGGCGATGCGATGGGCGATGCGATGGACGATGCGCGATGCGATACGCGATACGCGATGCGATGCGATGGTATACATTATAAAGGTGCCGCAATGAGCATGCGTACGCCGAAAATGAGACTTAGGCAGCCATTTTTATTTATTTGTATTAAGCACATTTCTGTTTGTGTTCAGAGCATGTGATGATGGCTGATGACGCTGACTGTACGTATACGGTTACACATCTAGTTATTGTGCACAAAAGATTATGTGATTGTACTTCTAAATATTGTCTCGGACATCTACTGGGATTGAATTTAGCCAAACAAAAACGGATGCCAGGCAGGCAGCTTCTTCGCAAAAACTAGACTAGGGACTGAAATAGGTTACTTTATAAAATAAAATATGTACCTATTCAACATTTTATTTGTTAAATAATTATTGTTTCCATCTGGATATCCCTGATCGCAAATATAAACACTATTTTGTGTGCCTGCAGACACGATGAACCAGGGATGGTTAACCAACAGTTCTGAAGCCTATTTGTTTATATTTATTAATTAATGACATAATATCTGTTCAGAATGCAAACATGTTATTTATGCCTTATATAAATTAAAATATAAACTTTTCATAATTTATGCTTCTTGATTTACTCCTCAGTCCCCAATATTTCCATATCTGGAAGAAACTGACACATATTCCGTGAGACGATCTTCGATACAAATGCAGTGATGTTTACTTAATCTGGGTTCCGTAGTAGCACAAAAAAAGCAGCGTTGCGCCAAAATACAAGTATGAATAACGCGGTGTCAATAAATAGCCCCGCTCAAATCAAGCTACCAGCTCTATTGGACCACGTAATAAACAGCCGAAATTGACATGAAGTTTCGATAACAAATAAAATGGCCATTACATGATGGAAATAAAGTTATAAAATTACAAAACTTTAAAAGTAATGCATATTTTAAAACACTGTTTTCAGTCATCATTGGTATATTTAGCTCATGAAGATCCCTAAGACATTTTGATTGGTTTGGAACATTTATATTTTATGAATTTTCAAAATTATTGTAAAAGCAACTTTGTCGACACCTTTTTATACTCTACTCCCAGTATAGTTCACTTAACACAAACTTGTTTCAACAAATTGTGAAGAATATGCTGTAGAACACAATCCAAACATGATGAGCATAAGAAAGTAAAAATGTTATTAAGTACTCCTACTTTGCAACATAATGATGGGATAATGTGCATGCACAAATCGATCGATTGCACAAATCCATTTGAAACGTAATGATGTACATATTCCCAGCAGAAGCCACACGGAACTAATGTGGCAGAACAAAGTCAGACATCTTCTTCACTACTGTGTCAGTTAACATATTGTCCTATTAACAGCACTGCTATGCATTTTGATACACAAAGCTATCAGATGCACACATCCATTTGAAACTCGAAGTGAGGTACAACTTCTCAGTAGATGTTACACAAAACAGAATGGGGCAGAAGAAAGTCAGACATCATCTTATGTCAGGTGACCCATTGTCCAATTAATGGCACTGTTAATTAGAGCTCTTCAATATCCTCTTTCCATCAGCTCAGCTATTTCCAAAGTTCCTGCAAATAAACAAAGATGAATTTAGGAAACTGAGCCTAAATATGAGTTAACTAATTCAACACTGTGCAGATTAATTCACTTTAGATATTGGATTATATACTAGAGTGCATATCTGCTGATCTCCAAAATTTGTGCATTGCAAAATTCGGTGGCAACATGGTGTTGTTTATTTTTTTAACAAACCTAAAACATTTACATTAAATGATGACATGCCAGCCAGGTTTACTAACAGAGAAAGTACTTATGGGAAATTAATACGTTTTGATACGGTACACCTCGAATGTATATTAACTTACAAAGAATCCCTTTAAATTGGAGAAATGCATAAGGAGAGTGTGCAATCCCTCCATGGTTGGTTATGCCTCCATGGTTGGTTGGACGCAGATGTCTTTGTTACCACTCTTGGTACGTGTTGTCTCAGTGAGTGCTGGTGGACAAAGTTTCTCCACAGTCATAAGTGTTAACACATTTGTAAACAATGAGTTTCCTGGTAATATGACATATACTGTTACTGGCATGTTTGGCTCAGTGTCAAAGCAGTTGTTTGTTAATTTCAAGTTGCTTTTACATAGAACAACTGTTCTAAATAACTCCAAATAATGACATGTTTCTTATTAAATATGGATCGGTTGTGCAAACGTTAGAGTACATCTTTTGTAAATACTTCGTAAATACAGTTTAGCAAAACATGCACTGTAGAACCCTGTGAAAACTGTTCTATAGAATTTCTATAGAACAAAATTTAATGAAATTCTATAGAAAGTGACTATAGGATTCTATAGAACTTCTAAAGAACTTTAGGACCCAAGTTGTATAAAAAACTGTCTAAAGAAATTTGTTCTATAGAAAATTAAAAACTTCTACAGAAAAGATTGTTAAACGGCTGTTCTTTCCGTGAATTACAATATCTAGCTAAGCTAAAGTTAATCTGTACGTACACTGTTGATTATTGGTAATCTTAATTTAAACCCATATAAAAATAGTACCATCACAACTGTGTGAGAATGCGTACTCCAAATTAGCGTGCTGTTTGGCAGCAGTTTGAGGGAATAAAGAAGTTAGTGAGCATACCTCGGGTGCAACAACACATTTCCACAGTTTAAGGTTTGCCTGCAGAGTGTGTTTAATGAAAATTTCATCTGCACCGATTCTATCCACAGATGGTTGCCCCTTTGGAGACCACAAGACAAAGTCACACCATTTCAGTCCAGTGACACCCAGCTGGTACTGAACCTGGTAGTAGTAGGCATGGGATGTTTTGAGGATTAGCTGGCCTTTCACAATTTTGAAGCATGCTGATTGCAGTGTTCTACTCAGGATTTAGCCAGATTCTGCTGCAGCCATTTCGATGACGACGCCATGAATGGACTGCATCTGTGCTTGCATGCCGCGCATCTGTTCTTGCATCGCAAACAAATCCGGGTGAGCAGCCGCTGTCACATATGACTACGTGTTAATTGCCGTCATATCTGAACTCTCTCCTGATGTGACCGATCGAGGGCGCTTACGATATGATCGCAGCGATGAGTCATCCCAATATCGTGCAGGCAATCATAGAATGATCTCTCCTTGTTGACATTCTGAAAACTAGAAAAAGGCAGACCGGCAGATAGTGCCACCAATGATAGAACTGTCTACCACTGACCAAAACAGCTTCTTGATAACACAGACTTAGACATACCAAAACTAAAAAAATAACGTTAGGTAGTGCAAAACAAGTAAAACAAAAAAGTTACCCTCCAAAATGAATGTCAACGCAAATGACGAAAATGCCTGTGTATGAGGCACTTGTAATGTGATGAAAACACTGTGGATAAAGCCTGTACTCAGCGTGCAAGCACCGGTAGGGTGACAGGCAGACGGACATCAGGTATTGACCCGAGATTACAAGCACCTGCTAACAACTTAGAAACAAGAAAACAATTGGACAGGTCGGCAAACCCATTAATCTTATGGAAATAAGTGACTGTTGATACTGTTGAAACAATGGATGCCGGAGAAGAGCCAGTAGCATGCAGGTGTGCAATACATAGCAACATCATAGGTACAGAAACTGGCAGACAAGTTGTGAGAAATAATGAATCATGAAATGCAACCAACTTCTTCCATGCACACTCGTAATGTATCCTAGAAGATGGTGCCATTGAGGCCTCCATCAACATGCTGAAAGACTGTCTAAGCCAGCTGGGGACACACTGTAGGGTATTTCCACTGGGTTGGCATTTGCCCATGGTGCCAGTTCGTTTCTTGAGAGGTAAATACACTAAACAGGCATATGGTATGGTCAGTAGGTCATGTTTGCCAAAAAACCATAACTTTCTGCCTGAGCCCATGTCATCTATTCAATGGACGTATACATCAATGTCACTGAGTACAAGTCCTCATTCATTAAAGGGAATAAAAACATCTATTGCTTGAATTCATGTTAAATTAGATCCTGCTATATATTTCCATGTCCACCAACCACAAAAATACCAAAAAATCAAAGAATTAGAAATTCCACATTTTATGTTGTACATCCGGACATTTTCGAATATGCATATTTTTGACACGCTTTTTGGGATGCTGAGATGTGACGTCAGACATGACTCTGCCGGTACAGCGACCGCTTGTTTACATTCATTCTCAGCAATATGACAGCAGAGGTGTCTGTAATGCGAATATCATCATGGTTCATTGTGCAGCATTCGGTTGTAATGCAAACTCTTCTAAACATACAGCAACACACCATTTACGCAATGCAACAAGTCAACAACAGACATGGTAGAATATGGCCAGAATAACCTTCTGACAGTTATTTATTACTCACCGGATTATTGGATGAGTTATAACATGCAAATATTTACAAACAAATGTGGGCCATTTGAGGTCTTAAACATTGCCCCGTTTACTTAGCCTATACATTCTAAATAAAGGCCCACATTATAAAGCACTACATTAAAATAGTGGTAGATAATACATAAAACCTCAAAAAGATGTTTCACAAACATTTTGATAACTAAAACTACTACTTATTAAAACATACTAAAGAGAGAGGTGGGGCCATTCCGCCCCACGTGTAATCTATCCTACTTTATTTACCGCCCTAAAAACCCTGCGTACACTGTTACTGTATTATCAGTAAGGAGGAGAAACGCCTTCAGGCAAAACCTCGTGTATAATAGAGCAGGGAAAAGCGTCACAGAAAAAGTACATATACCATATCACACACATGTATTCACAAATCATGCCAAGAACAAGGAATCACACACTAATTACTGAGGGGAGGGAGGTGGAAAAAAATTGATGCTGAATCCTGACGAGTTCGTACAACCGATAAATTCAAATATGGCCACCGCCAGGACCGCTCTGGCCTTTTATACCCTGCGCGGCGGGACTTCTTTTCACTGTATTCATACGCTAAAGCGCGGGAAAACCTGTTACTATTCAAATGCTGGACTCTTGACCTCTTCGGTACCGTGTCCCCTGTTTACCTAGCATGATTTAAATGTTGACTTGATTGCCTCGCGTAAAAATTATTATGCAATGTATTTGCATAACCCCATTTACGCAATGCAACAAGTCAACAACAGATATGGTAGAATATGGCCAGAATAACCTTCTGACAGTTATTTATTACTCACCAGATTATTGGATGAGTTATAACATGCAAATATTTACAAACAAATGTGGGCCATTTGAGGTCTTAAACATTGCCCCGTTTACTTAGCCTATACATTCTAAATAAAGGCCCAAATTATAAAGCACTACATTAAAATAGTGGTAGATAATACATAAAACCTCAAAAAGATGTTTCACAAACATTTTGACAACTAAAACTACTACTTATTAAAACATACTAAAGAGAGGTGGGGCCATTCCGCCACAAGGTCACCTGAGCATGTGACCACCCCACCTCAAATGAGAAGGACTCCTATATCAATATATACAAGGACTGGAAGATCTCGCCCGTGACAAGTCTTGGTATCATTCTAACTTATAGCACCCATCATTGTAACAGCCAAAGCACTATGCTACTTACAAAGCTTAGAAGATCTCGCCCGTGACAAGCCTCCCTAGCATTGTAACACTGTCCAAAAACAATTACTACCCCGTTCTGACAGATCCCGAATCGTCTGAATATATTTTAACATTGCTGGGGCTTCTGGGTAATGAATGGGTTGGGTCAGGTAGATTGACATGTAGATCTGGAAAGCCCTGGACCACAGAGGAAAGGAAGTGATTGATGGTTTAGCCCTTGGTCCGACACATACCACAGATGTACCCTCTTCCATCCCCGACTGAAACCCTAACGATAGCTCTTGGGGGACTGCTTTGCGTTGAGGCAGGAGGGATGCTAATTCAATGAACTCGCCTGCCCACACCATTGCTCTGGTTTTATCGGGAACATGGGCATGCAGCGACAGAGAGGAGGAAGTGAATGCCCTCACCCTATCCTGCGTTGCCACTGGGAGCCTGTCTAGAACCCCCCCCCCCCCCCGACACCTGTCTCAAAACCATTGACAGATGGCCAAGGAGTCGCCAACCCAGAGGCCGTCACTCTGGGCAGGGAAGACTCTGGTGGACCTATGTCCCCGACAGACTGACCCAAGGCCGTCACTTGGGACAGCTGTGGAGCAGTTGGTAAGAACTCACCACCATGCACATTATCATCAATTGGGACTACAGTGTCTCTAGTCAATTGTTCAGTCAACATCTGGTGCATCTGTTGCAGCAAAGTGTTCGACTGCTGCATACGCTCCTCACTGTTCTCTTCCCACTGCTGACGAGCTGCTGTCGCTGTCTCACTTTCAAGCAGTGGCGCTGCGGTTGCGCCCCGCCGCTCATAGTCGTGAGTCAAATGGCCATCTCCAGGATGCGCTTCGGACAGACGTGCCCGAGTTACAACAGGCCGCCTCGCACGTGTTCGGGGTCGACCCCGAGTTACGGTTGGCATTGGCTGTCCAGTTGGTGGGCGATCCGATGTCACTGTCCGGCTGCGAGTCCGAGTTGGCTCTATTATGGCTGCCACCGGGTGAGTCGAACTGTGGCTGCGTGCTCTTTTCGGAGCCATCCTGCAACAATTATGCATTGCCGTTGTGGCACGTGTTATTTAATGCATGACAGAATTGCTTTGCTATCGTACTGACAATTAGAGTAACTATTAAGATCTAAAGATCAACCAGCTGAAACAGATAAACTAATGTGTCCGGATGCTAACCTGAAATAAGTTGTAATGTCATTATGGCCACCTTAGTCTGGAATAAAGTTAATTAATTAGCCATGGCACGCCGCCAACATACAACATTAAATACCATAACAAAGATGTCAATCAGACCGGCTTCCTGAAACGCCAACATGGTTGGCAAGAACACCACACTGGTACCATCTGGGCTAAAGCGCCAGGAACCCCAAGCTGGCCATATTATCACACTGACAGGATGTTTCACTGGAAAGAACGCCACACTGGTACCGTCTGGGCCAAAGCGCCAGAAACCCCAAGCTGGCCATATTATCACACTGACAGGATGTTTCACTGGAATGAACGCCACACTGGTACCATCTGGGCCAAAGCGCCAGAAACCCCAAGCTGGCCATATTATCACACTGACAGGATGTTTCACTGGAATGAACGCCACACTGGTACCGTTTGGGCCAAAGCGCCAGAAACCCCAAGCTGGCCATATCATCACACTGACCGGATGCTTCACTGGAAAGAACGCCACACTGGTACCGTCTGGGCCAAAGCGCCAGAAACCCCAAGCTGGCCATATCATCACACTGACCGGATGCTTCACTGGAAAGAATGCCACACTGGAACCGTCTGGGCCAAAACACCAGAAACCCCGAGTAGGCTACATCGTCACACAGACAGGATGCTTATCTGGACCGAACACCCAGCTGTCCGTATGTCTCGGTGCTATGCTATTAACACAAGTCAATATAGATCGAAAACAATCATTACATCCATGTTGCAGATGTGCTATCAAGCAATGTCACCATCTAAGAAACTAGAAACTTAGTTAAATATAAAGTTATTACTATCTTGGTTGGAGCGACAGTTATTGGCCGACTCCGCAAGATGTTGAAAATGATGCCTTCCTGTCTGACATGGGTGACCTGCTACTATTATTTCTAATTGACAGTCGAATATCTGCAACGGAATTATAGTGAACACAGTAAATGCAGTAACCTGTGACCTTACACCAGATGTCTGTCCTGAAGAAAAAAAATGGGGAAAAAAATACCTGCCTAAAATTATGTTATTCTATCCGAAACAGTTTATGACAACTGTGAAGGCAGGACATGACCACCTGGCACAAACACGAACTAAATTATGACAATATTACCGTTGTTACATAATCAGCCACATTATAATGTGCAATCGATACAAGACCACTAGGCATAACAAACAATATATACACCTTACAACCCAATAAAGTTGGTAAAAGTCGACTCATTGGCTAGTCTGCCCTCAAAATACCACCACCTGTCAGAATACAACTACACACAGACATGATTTGAAAATGAGGCTGCAAAACACCATCCATATTACGAATGAACACTGTTGGTAACTAATCAGCGAATCATGTAATCTACACGCAAACACACCACCACCTGTGATAAAAATTGACCACACACAACTGACAACCGAACACTGTCGGTAACTAATTAGCAATGCATTTATAATGCAATCTGTATAACACTGAAAATATCTATGTAACGTACACTCTTTGGGCAAAGACACAGACGCTGCATTATAGATGAAACCGAAGTGGTTGATTTTTAATTAACCTGACTAATAAGACTGCTATCGGACAACAGCACTCGAACAGGTGTGAAATTCAAAACTGCAGGAGTAATATTTCCTAGCAGTGGCCTGCGCCCGTGACACAGACCATGAACTTCAACTTTTAAATTTATCACAAACTTTCAGTGAAACAACTAAACTCGATTATTAACTACAATTAACTAATCCTAGCTGCAATGCCACCAAGTGTCTTAATTACCTCATAGTTAATTTCCGCGAGTTACCTCGGGCCATTACCATCAATTATCAATCTTACTAGCGTGTCCCGTGACCAGCCCTCTTTATCGCCCACAGCTACATCCAAGTCTACAGCCACTTGGCAGCCTTGAGAATCGCCCCCCGATAACTACGGAATAATTTGTAATTCCCCAAGTCGTTGAAGTGTACACCATCACTACGAAATATCTGTTCCTGCGGATTCCAAAAACCTTTATGTTTCCAGAACGAAACTTGGTGGCATTGCTCGCATTCGGCCCTAATGATCTCGTTCACCATAACGGCGCGCGCTGCCCCGTCAGCATGCGAAAAATCTCGCCAACTTTCACGGCGTATCAGTTGGCCAATAACAACATGACCCACCCCGGATGCAATAAGTTCGGTGGCGAACTCAAAAATTTCCCACGCGATCTGTTGCAGAGAGGACCCCCCTGTCGACACATCGTTCGATCCGGTGTGGATAAGCATGAGCTGGGGAGTTAACAACGCAAATCGTTCCCAGTGCTCCTCCGACCGCAGCGATCGCACGGTGGCCCCTCGACGGCCAACGTATTTCACATCGAAACCGTGGCCGTCGACGGCAAAATCTGTTGAAACCCTGGGCCAAACCCACGAAGGACCGGCTGACTCTAAAAACCGAGCCAACCAAAACACATGGCTATCTCCCACAATCATGGCTCTATTCAGCCCTCCAGTCGCCATTTTAACTTAACTAACTTAGCGATTAACGAGTTCGTACAACCGATAAATTCGAATATGGCCGCCGCCATACTGTTGCTGTTCAAATGCTGGACTCTTGACCTCTTCGGTACCGTGTCCCCTGTTTACCTAGCATGACTTAAATGTTGACTTGATTGCCTCGCGTAAAAATTATTATGCAATGTATTTGCATAACCCCATTTTGTTCAGTTCCCTATGGATCCAGTTTTATTGAAGAAATGGATCGCAAAAATCAAGCGAGCTAACTTCAAGCCGACGAAACACAGCCGGCTTTGCTCCGCTCATTTTGAGAAACTGTTTTGATCGCGATCCGGAGATGTTGGCAACCCTTGGATATCCTGGTGCTCGAATATCGTTGAAAAGCGATGCAGTCCCAACAATATTCCCGGCAGTAGAAGCTGCATTGATGCCGTCAATCTGCCGAAGACAGGCGTCGGCACGGGCAGGATCGACGGCCGCTTTGCCCGAGTCGAAGGCAAGCGGGTCTCGCAAGCGTAGTTCCAGTGCCGCAGTCGCCGCTGCAGGCTCCGCTGCTGCTGTCACTACAGCCGGCTTCGCAACTACACCCATGGCTTCTTCGGGGTACCAGGTTCCTTTTACGAGTGGTGAATTTACGAGGTCTGCTTACCGAAAGCGGCAACGAATCAAGGTAATTCTTATATGTGATTTCTGCTATTATTATTATTCTGTAGGTCTAGTATAATGCCTGGACTGGACGGTCTCGTGTGTGTCAAGTGTCAAAATAAGTTATTCAACTTATTGTCACTGTACCCCATTGGTTCCAATCATATCACGGAACTCTTCCTAAGTATCTTATATTCTAAATGTTGTAGATATGTACGATACTACTATAATAAATCTACATATATTAAGTTTTGTGGAAAATTTGATAGTGTAATCAAATCGATTCAGGTGACTGTTTTTATCATTATCATGGTTACAGGAATGTAAGGCAATAAAACAAAAACGTCAACAAATTAATTGATGCTAGTTTGTTAGTTATGCATTTAATTAATATTTGTACTTTTACATGCAAATCAGAAATAATTATTTTAATTATACTCATTGCCAAGTCAGGTTAGTCAGTTATCATAAGTTTTTTAAACAGTAAGAAGCAATACTTAAATATGTTCACATTCGGATGTGGGTCGTTGCCCAGCTACCAAGTGTGAAAATGGTAATTTGCCAAGTTGTGAAACAATAACAATAAATGCAATGCAAGTTGCAAACCTATCTATTGTATATTTAGTAGATGATTAGTTATAACAAAAAATAAAAAGTAATATATTGTCACATTTTCCAGGTAATTGTTTGCATAAAAGTGTAACATAACAAAAGTAACTATGTCTCTGTGTAGATTCTGTAAGCGTGATATCAATTATTTATGATGTTTTTTATCATAGAATAAACAATACATACCTTGCAACTTGAAATTAATTTATTAATTTGTATTTTTAACAGCTAGGCAGTCTTTTCACACTTGGAAGCTGGGCAAATGACTAGACAAATGGATGTACTCCTTTCTGACAAGATGGTAAAAGACAGGATTTAGTTTGCTTTTGTCAGAAACCTACAAAAATTTATTTTTTGGCAAATTCTATAAGGGTAATTTGTTATTTCAGTTAGTTGCTGACATTCTGGCAGCAGCTCAAGATAGTCCACCGTCGACCAAGACTGGGTCATCTGAAGATACAGCAACTGAATATGACAGCTCTCGTACGGATTCCTGTGATACAGAGGATTCCACACCTGAGTCAGTCACAGCTTCCACTCCAAAAAGGAGCAGCAAATGCTTTCAGGTTGACATCAGGCCATCAACTCGCACGAGAAGAGTGCAAGCAGTCTGTGCATCAGAGCAGGTTGCTGTGCAGGTGACATCAGCAGTGAGGTCAACGAGTGTGCAGTGCAGTTTGTTGACTGGTCCGATTAGTGACTCGAGTGACTCAAACGGGGAGGAAGTGACATCTGCTGCAGATCCAGAGTATGTTTGCTCTGACAATGAGTCGACTAGTCGTGACAGCAGCAACAGTGACAACGATAACCACATCGACCAGTACACTGACAAAGAGGAGGGTGTTACAAACAAGACTCCCTTGAGGAAAGATTGCTGCCCTTCCAAGGAGAGGTACTTCTTGGTGGCAGAGTCTTCACTTCATCATCTTTTCGCACGTTGCCGAAACAACACTGGCCAAACCAATGTCGTAGTGCAGCAGTTTCCCGGCTCAATGGGAAGTTGCCCTTTAAAGATAATTGGTCTGTAGATGTGAAGCTATGCTATTTATTAGCATGTCATAGGTAAAGTGATCAACAAAATGGACTAGATAACTTGTTTATCAATGGGGAGGTATTTGCTGAAGCCATATTCTCATCTGCCTGCAGGGGAAGTATTCCCATGGGTGTTGTTTGGCTTATAACCATTGTCTGTGCACCGTGTGGTGATTCACATTGTGTTACCAGGTCTACACAGTTACCAACATTTGGAATGATTCATCCCAGTAACACTGTGTTCTGAAACTTGCTTGATGAATTTGTAATGATTCAACCCAGTAAAACTGTGTTCTGAAACTTGCTTGATGAATTTGTAATAAATATGTCACACAAAAAATGTGATTAAAAATGCTATGTCCTTATGATTTTTATGGACATAGTCGTAGGGCACATACATACCCACTGGTAACATCTCATATATAAGACCCCTAAGGTTACACTAAACCCCTAGGTCTAGGACATAACCCTTAAGGCTATAACCCATTACCATAATTATTCAATTGTTCTGCATGTTGTTTTAATGTTTATTTTAGTTTATTTTGATTATATAGTAGCTATATTGTTATGTGTCAGACTCAGAGTAATACAAATCATTGTTCCACATAAATGACATAATCTAGAGCTGTCATTATATATGATATTATGATCATCTCGCGAACAACTGTCCATCTAAAAAAGTGTGGGTTTTGTCCAGAGGGGTGATATCGTAAGTAGCTATAACGTCCTAAACTCGATCCGCATAAACCAGACAACCATGCTTACGACGTTCGACGGTTCGTAACTTTGTGAAGTTTGTCTTTGACAAGTCTGTTTACAATTACTTCGTCTGATGACCTACTTAGCTACAACCTCTAGCTAACTCTCTGTACAGCTTTGACACCGCATTTTATAATATAACGTACTAAAACGATATAATTGTTGTCGACAATTTTCACACCATAGGTGTCATTATAATGAAGTTGCAGCTTACCAGTCGGTGTTGCCTGAGTGAACATTGTGACTGTCCGACTCCGCATCATCTTCTTCGCTACCGTCGCTGAAACGCTCGGAAAGAGCGGAATCAGACGAATCATCCGCTGTAACCGTTCCCGCTAGTGGCTCAAAATCGTATGATTTCACTTGAAACTCTGAGAAACTCCCAATAGCCATGATGTTACAAGAGAATGGAGAGAACAACAATGGCGATGCATAGATGTCAACAAAGCCGAGAGTCAGGTTTGACGTCACGATATCACGTGATCGCCTAGCTCATTAAATTTCAACTTTCTGCGGGAATCTCTACACAGACGGGTTTAAAATAGAATTTGGTCTACAAACGTATTTTTCTGTATTTTTTAAATGTTGTCAAATGTTACAATACAATGTTAATCTTTGTGTACACATGGAAAACGGATTTTAGCTAATGCCTTGTTTTTATTTACTTTAATCGGTCCTGTTCAGACATGCACAATCTTCTGAACAGGTGGATGTGTACGTTGGAAGTTTCTGTGAAGAGCTTTCACATCTCTACAACTATGCGTCTTGAATTTTGTGGTCTGTTATGGGTGATCTGTAATTAATGTATACTCTTGGCAGCTCGCTTATCTTCTTTCTCTTGTGTCGATGATTTTGATCTTCTTCATATAAGTGCATAATCCCACTCTGGAGCATTGTCGCACTGAAAATTTCAAAGGATTCAGTTGGGAAATAGCCGAGATCTACGCAATAATAGAAGTCAGTTCAGTGAAACAACTGTATTGTAGAAAAACAACGTCAAAGTTTGTGAACATTTCAACAATGAATTGTATAACAACAAATAGACACAGAGTCCTGAAATTACACATAGTGTCCTCCAAATTATGATCTTTCTGAGGATGTAAAGTACAAGATTATAGACTGAAAAGTAAAAATGTTATCAAACATATACTTTGTGAAGCACATATAAGAATTATATTTGAAAAACGTCACTTGATGTAATGTTCACAGTTCATTATAATTATATCTGCACTGTTCTGCTGGAGCCTGGAGCCTAAAACACCTCTGCACCATAGTCAGTCGGTGCTGATTCCGCCATCCGTGTACTTGCAATCCGCCTGGCTTGCGTAGCCTCCTTCAACGCTGCTACAGCCTGGCCGTGAATGAGACGTCAGTCGGCCTTCTCTGCAGATGCCAACAAGTGGGCACCTGTTGGCACCTGCATCACCTCACAGAGGTTCCTCATCGTCACCTCGATGCCAGCGTTGAATTCCAAGACTGCGCTGCAGGTGACAGAGATAATACGCTAGACTGTAACGAAGCTCGTCTTTGGGCACTTATTCCACACCACTGAGTGGACGCTTTCATTCGCATCCTGGGTCTTCCCCAGTGTACAGCGCTTGAGGAGGTCTACATGGGCCAGCCGGGTGTAGACGTCCTTGACGTGCTCAGCGACGTCGGGTGCAAGCGGCGTACCCACATTCGTCCGGTGTGGGCCTGGTTCCTGCCCGGTGGCGAGTGCCTTCTGGTAGAAACACCAGCTGTCAGCTCCCACCGGGCAGCGGTCGTGCTGGAGCCTCTCGTCAATGGAGACGGCATGCTCGAATGTCGCCAAGATCGTATCCCACATCCCGTTGACATCATGGGGATGGGCTCGCACTGCCTTCCCATAGTAGGCAGTGAGTTTGTTGATTGTGACCTGCGTTAACTTCCCGAAGCCCCGGCCTCCGAGGGTGACGCCAGCCTTCTTCCCAGATGCCGCCAACTTGCGCAGTGCCGTGCCAAGTTGTTTGGCGATGTAGTTGATGCACTCTTCCTTCTGTAGTCCCACGTCGCCATAAACACGCAATCTGGTGAGGTGGTTGAAGGTCCTGGCATCTCATTCGGCGAGCATGGTTGTGTAGCAGAAGTTGCAGTTGGTGGAGCAGATCCACAGCAGCTCTGCAGCCTTCACCTCCATGCCGCCCGACGCCCCCTCGTAGTTGCGGTTGCATTCTGGCTCGTGCGTCCTCAACCAGTCCTTGAACATTGCTGTGTTCATGCCGCCATGCCGGGTGCTTGCGTAAGCACAACGCTGGCAGTATAACGACATCACCTGGAGGTCAATCACCAGGCCCGTGATCACCTCAATGACAGCCTATCCCGTAGTGCAACTTGTGGCCGCGGGTCGTAGCTGATGGTCAAGTCGATGGCTTCATCTTCGCCGATCGACGAGTCGATGTCCCGGTAGACGCGACGGACAACGCTGGCAGCATTGTTGGCATTGCAAATGGCGTGTGTGTGTTTGCTGAAGGAGGTATGTGTCAGTGGCTTCATGTCGAGGAATCTACACAATTTCACCAACCCGGCATGGCCAACTCCCATGTCCTTCGATGCAGCTACTGCATGGCGCACAACAGAGAAAGGCACGTTCCCTTCAGTTAACCCCTCGATGCGGTCAGACGTGTGGGTGGAGTTGAGCACGGTGTCACACTCTGTGCACACAGTCTCCATCGCTGCAACAAGGCCAAGTCGGTGGTCGGTGACGCGGATCACCAACGACGCTGCACCACACTCCAGACACAGCAGACCCTTCACGAGTGTTGACAGCATGCTCGATGCCGTCAAAGTTTATGCAAAATATTTGTTATGTTTCATGAAATGTACCTTAGTTACCCTGTACAGATCTTGCTAAAAGTTGGACTACTCAAAGACAATGTCATTTTCAAGACATTCTGTTAATATGAATACAACATATTTGTTAGATAAAAATTGCAGATAAATTAATGTATCATGTAACTACCACCATTTTTAAGAAAAGCAAAAACCTGCACTACTATTATACCTTGGTTAGCAAGGGCACATCTGGATAAAATTTGGGTAACTCGCAGATGATGGCATTCTCTCTTTTTTTAGAAATAATTAACAATATAATTAATTGCCTATGTAATTACCACCATTGTTATGAAAAGCGAAAACCTGCAGCACTATTATACCATAGTTAGCATGGACGTATCTGGCTGAAATTTGGAACACTTGAAGATAACGGTACTCTCGTGACATTCAATTACTATGAAAACAAATCTTTGTTAGAAATAATTAGCAATGACATTAATTGCATTTGAAATTACCGCCATTGTTAACAAAAACCTGCACCACCGTTATACCTTAGTTAGCATGGACATATCTGGCTGAAATTTTGACAACCTGAAGACAGTGGCATTCTCATGATATTCTGTTAATAGGAAAACAAGATCTTTGTTAGAAAATAATAGTTTGTGTAATAACATTGTTAAGAAAAGTGAAGACTGGCAACACTATTACATCAATTTATACATCATTTTTAGAGACAATTGTCATTAGTATCTGTAACACAGGTGGGTCAGTAAGAATGTTATAATTATTATTATAAAAAACTACTTATTTAAATGTACGAAAACATGTATTGTCTATATGCTGAAAGTTTTTTTTTCTTCACAGCAAGCACCAGAACAAACTACCATATTTAACAACTTTAATACTAAATAACAACGTAATTACATAACAACAACAGATCAGTAACAATATCCAGGTCAAGCGTCCCGTCCAGAGCGGCCACGTCCTCGCTTGCGTGGTATCGACACGGGTGCATGTGATGAATATGGCTGATGGACACAACGCCCTCGTCCACGTCCCCTTCCTCGACTCCTATGCCTTTGTCCGCCTCGCTTCCATCCGTCAAAAAATACTCCTCGATCAAACTGTCAATCTGTGTGCGATCACTTCCATCCGAATTTAACAGCTTCGTCACGTTAAATGCCATTCTTCCCGTCTTCCTAATCGCTATCTGGATCAGCAGTTACGTGGTGGAAATACACGGTGCGCATGCGTGTGTTTACACATTATGTAAATGACCCATCACTGAACCAATGAGAACAGCTGCCTGGGTCATGCAGTTGCCGTTGCTACCACGTGATCCGAATTGTTTACACAGCTGGCCTAAACAGGGGGCGTCTACCAAGCTCTCTGGAGGTCACAGAATATAGTTATTAGCATATTTATGCACATATATGGGAAGATGACGTGTCAAGCTTCGTGGTGATATCTGATATGTTAGGAGCGTCCCAAAATTAGCGGCTGCGAACGCGTGCAATTAATGGCATTTTCGGCTTTATTTTAAGGAAGTCGAGCGGAACACTTTGAATCAGTTTTGCCGACATCCGACTCATTTCGTTAAGATGGGTCACATATATTCAGTTCACAGTAAATACTATATTTGAAAATACATTTTTTGTTTTGGAGTTATAAACAAGTGTGATTTTCCAAATATTCCTGCATTTTATAACAGCCTATATAACTGGTCATTGGTGTGACATAAAGCTACTACATGGCTACTACCATAAATTACAAGAATAATTCCAGCCTAGCCTGCCTGCCGGCAAACTTGTAATTCCATTCACCATTGAAATTAGCAGTATTATTTTTATTACATGGTGGAACATTTGTATTCATAGCCTGGGTACATTAGCCAAATATAATGTGATAAAAATGTACATGCACGAAATTATATTTTGTCAGCTAAATGTGAAAATAAAAAATGAATAATACCTGGCTGACAGGAGAGTGACGGGTGTTGCTCGCGTCACTGTCCGAGCTGACTTGAGCAGTGTCTTCGTTGAGCCGCCTCTTAACTGCCACCTTCTCTGCTTGATTGGCCTCTAACTTTCACTTTGAGTTGCTTGTTGTACCCTGCTCTGTATTCAATGGTTTTTTTTAGCTTTCAAGTACGCCATGTACTTTTGTTGTGCTCCCTGTGCATAGGAAAGCATTGATTTGGTCACTGGCACTTCACACAACACCACCAGCTGTTGAGATTGCATCGTTCACAATGCGCTATGCCACAACGGATTCCTCCTTCAGGTTCTCAACAGCCACATGACTGTTGATCGAGAAACCACGTTCGACAGTGGCTTGCCCATGGGAGAGGATGAGAAGTTTCTTTGTCACCACCCATAGGTTCTCATACTGTGTACACTTGAGGTAGACCGCAAGGAAAGTGTCCAGTCTCTCCTCATCTGGGTTGAAGTCCTTGAATGTGCTGCAGTTGACAGGAACCACCTCATTCATGAAGGACCGGAACTGCTGCTGGATAGCATCGCAATCCGCATATCAGATTTGGTTAAGATCTGACAACTTGTAAGGCACTCTACCAAACTTCACAATGCAGTTGTCTTTGCTGCCAGCCATCAACCAAGGGTCGAGACACATCAAGTTTCTCGTCATCATGTATGTGATGGGACATTTCTCCATGAGTTTCTGTGTGGCACAGACAAGCCCTTTCTTGCATTCCATTCAAAATGCCATTCAGCTGGCCGTTACAACTGAACAGAGGCTAGCAAAGTTGGTTTAGATTAGCAACAGTGCCAAGAATTATGTAAATTAAGCAGATAAGACGATCAGGGTCCAAGGCTGGGACCTCAGGGTCCAAGCTGGAACCTCAGGGTCCAAGGCTGGGACAGGTGGTAAAACCAACTGCGGGACTGGCAATGTATGCCCTAAGCCTGGTTAACAGACGCTGACGGCGTCGGTGAACAAAGGCAAGCATGTACCCATTCCAAGCATAATGTGGTCTAAAATTGTTACTTCTGGCGTTGTTAGAATTCAAGGCTGCAAGCTTGAATTCAAGGATTCCAAGGCCTTGATTTTTAGTTGGTGAAATTCAAGGTTTTCAATGATTTCTAGGCCCTATATGGACCCTGCTGTCACACGTCATGTACACATCAAGGAACGTGTCTAGTCTCTCATTGTCACACTTCGTGTACACACCAAGGAACGTGTCTAATCTCTCATTGTCACACTTCGTGTACACACCAAGGAACGTGTCCAGTCTCTCATTGTCACACTTCATGTACACACCAAGGAACATGTCTAGTCTCTCATTGTCACACTTCATGTACACACCAAGGAACGTGTCCAGTCTCTCATTGTCACACTTCATGTACACACCAAGGAACGTGTCCAGTCTCTCATTGTCACACTTCATGTACACACCAAGGAACATGTCTAGTCTCTCATTGTCACACTTCATGTACACACCAAGGAACGTGTCCAGTCTCTCATTGTCACACTTCATGTACACACCAAGGAACATGTCCAGCCTCTCATTGTCACACTTCATGTACACACCAAGGAACATGTCCAGCCTCTCATTGTCACACTTCATGTACACACCAAGGAACATGTCCAGCCTCTCATTGTCACACTTCGTGTACACACCAAGGAACATGTCCATCCTCTCATTGTCACACTTCGTGTACACACCAAGGAACATGTCCAGCCTCTCATTGTCACACGTCATGTACACACCAAGGAACGTGTCCAGTCTCTCATTGTCACACTTCATGTACACACCAAGGAACATGTCTAGTCTCTCATTGTCACACTTCATGTACACACCAAGGAACATGTCCAGCCTCTCATTGTCACACTTCGTGTACATACCAAGGAACATGTCCAGCCTCTCATTGTCACACGTCATGTACACACCAAGGAACGTGTCCAGTCTCTCATTGTCACACGTCATGTACACACCAAGGAACATGTCCAGCCTCTCATTGTCACACTTCATGTACACACCAAGGAACATGTCCAGCCTCTCATTGTCACACTTCATGTACACACCAAGGAACATGTCCAGCCTCTCATTGTCACACTTCGTGTACACACCAAGGAACGTGTCTAGTCTCTCATTGTCACACTTCGTGTACACACCAAGGAACGTGTCCAGCCTCTCATTGTCACACTTCATGTACACACCAAGGAACATGTCTAGTCTCTCATTGTCACACTTCATGTACACACCAAGGAACATGTCCAGCCTCTCATTGTCACACTTCATGTACACACCAAGGAACATGTCTAGTCTCTCATTGTCACACTTCATGTACACACCAAGGAACGTGTCCAGCCTCTCATTGTCACACTTCATGTACACACCAAGGAACGTGTCCAGCCTCTCATTGTCACACTTCATGTACACACCAAGGAACATGTCTAGTCTCTCATTGTCACACTTCATGTACACACCAAGGAACATGTCCAGCCTCTCATTGTCACACTTTGTGTACACACAAAGGAACATGTCCAGCCTCTCATTGTCACACTTCGTGTACACACCAAGGAACGTGTCTAGTCTCTCATTGTCACACTTCGTGTACACACCAAGGAACGTGTCCAGTCTCTCATTGTCACACTTCATGTACACACCAAGGAACATGTCTAGTCTCTCATTGTCACACTTCATGTACACACCAAGGAACATGTCCAGCCTCTCATTGTCACACTTCGTGTACACACCAAGGAACGTGTCCAGTCTCTCATTGTCACACTTCGTGTACACACAAAGGAACATGTCCAGCCTCTCATTGTCACACTTCATGTACACACCAAGGAACGTGTCTAGTCTCTCATTGTCACACTTCGTGTACACACCAAGGAACGTGTCCAGCCTCTCATTGTCACACTTCATGTACACACCAAGGAACGTGTCCAGCCTCTCATTGTCACACTTCATGTACACACCAAGGAACATGTCTAGTCTCTCATTGTCACACTTCATGTACACACCAAGGAACATGTCCAGCCTCTCATTGTCACACTTCATGTACACACCAAGGAACGTGTCTAGTCTCATTGTCACACTTCGTGTACACACCAAGGAACGTGTCCAGCCTCTCATTGTCACACTTCATGTACACACCAAGGAACGTGTCCAGCCTCTCATTGTCACACTTCATGTACACACCAAGGAACATGTCTAGTCTCTCATTGTCACACTTCATGTACACACCAAGGAACATGTCCAGCCTCTCATTGTCACACTTCATGTACACACCAAGGAACATGTCCAGCCTCTCATTGTCACACTTCATGTACACACCAAGGAACGTGTCCAGTCTCTCATTGTCACACGTCATGTACACACCAAGGAACGTGTCTAGTCTCTCATTGTCACACTTCATGTACACACCAAGGAACGTGTCTAGTCTCTCATTGTCACACTTCGTGTACACACCAAGGAACGTGTCCAGTCTCTCATTGTCACACTTCATGTACACACCAAGGAACATGTCCAGCCTCTCATTGTCACACTTCGTGTACACACAAAGGAACATGTCCAGCCTCTCATTGTCACACTTCATGTACACACCAAGGAACGTGTCCAGTCTCTCATTGTCACACTTCATGTACACACCAAGGAACATGTCCAGCCTCTCATTGTCACACGTCATGTACACACCAAGGAACGTGTCCAGTCTCTCATTGTCACACTTCATGTACACACCAAGGAACGTGTCCAGTCTCTCATTGTCACACTTCATGTACACACCAAGGAATATGTCCAGCCTCTCATTGTCACACTTCGTGAACACACAATGGAACATGTCCAGCCTCAAAATTTCGGAGTAAAATCAGAAGTTGTCACGATGGCGAAGCGAATGGAAGTGACAAGAAACACTGCATCGTCTCCTGCCCACAGAATTTTTTTCGCGCCCGCTGCTGGCCAATAGGATGTCGCGTAACTGACACGGGCTGAATGGGTGTTTCAGGCCAGCTTATTAAGCGTTGAGGCGATTCAAAGGGGTGTGCAGACTAGGAGGGGGAACAGGTATAACCACCTAGCTAGGTGCTCGCTCTGTTTTTACAAAAAAATTATTTTCATGCTGAAGGCCAATGATCAAAAGAGACACAGGCCAGTGCAACAGTGTGTTGTTGTTGCTAATTGCATCTTGGTCACAGGTAACAACTGACAGATCCAACCTTCACTGGTGTGCCCTCATAATAAGCTCAGTGACTTCCCACATAATGGTTTTCTTTCTGACTGGAAAATGTGGTCAATTGTCAAATGAACCAGTAACATTTTTGACTCAAGAAATTAAACAACACAGGCGAACACAAAGTCTTACCTTATCATTTATTAATGACCATGCCCAGATAAAAGTATTTGAAATTTTCAAATATTTTAGGGAAGTATTTAAATACAAATACGTTCATTTAATTAGTGTCAAATGCAATTACAAATACTTAAAAAAATGTATTTAAATACTTTCAAATACAAATGTATGTGACACCATGTGTGATCAAGTATTTGTAGACGTTCACAATTGTTGCCTTGGCACATACACATAATAATTGTGTTTGAATACTTCATAAATTATTCAAGTACTTTAAGAAGTGTTTCACCCAAGTATGTGTTACTATGAGTATGTTATATTAGGGTCATATTCCATAATGGTTTTAGCAAATTGAAAATAGTTGATAAATCACACGTTACCTGCACGTTTATGGAGTGGAAATTCTTCCGGTTGACATAATCGTGCTCGTTGAATCGGGGTGCCTGGATACAGACATGGGTACCGTCAATGCACCCCACCACGTTGGGGAATCCTGCCAGCCGGAGAAATTTCGCCTTTTGTAGGTCGGCTTGTTGCTGCGTCGGCAGGTGTACCCAGTCGTGCATCCAAGCGACCAAAGCGTTGGTCACACGGTTAATCGTTCTAGACGCTGTCGACTGGTCTATCCTGATTGTCTCTGACTCCAAGTTCTGAAAACATCCCGTGGCATACATTCGCAATGCTACCATGACTTGCAGAGCAGCTGGCAAAGAGCCTTATCACGTTTCGGGGTATTCCAACTGGTTTCTGAGTTCATCCATGATTGTCAGTATATTATCACGACAAAATCTGAACTTCTCATACAATTCTGTATCATTGTATATTTCCAGTGGGTTCTTTCTATCCCGGAATATGCGATTTCTTCTCAGATTCCTCCGCTGTCGTCTTTGCCAAACTATCACGGCCGCCATTTGTCACAAGTTACGACCACAGCCTAAGTGTTAGACCTAGTGGCTCGTGGGCCTAGAGATAGGCTGCCGCTGGGTGGGGAATCCCCGAAAATCGAGCCTAACTAGTGCTCATGCATACTAGCGAAGTTACGACCTCGTCACTGGGTTAGTCTAACATGTGATGTCCATTTGCACAATACAGTTTCATAAACAGGCCACTACCAACATGTGTTTTGGTATTGCAAGACTCGTCAACATTCTCGGTGCACTGGCTACAAGGTAACATGCAGAATACTCTGTCTAAGCAGCTCTCGCATACAATGTACATTTTCTATGTAACATGAGTAGGCTTTGGTGTTTGTTTTGCAATAGTGTCATCTCCTGCCTGGATATCATCAACGTTTGGCACATACAAGGGATCTTTACTTTTTTCGTCGTCAATGATTGTGAACGGCTGCATGTGGAAGGCATCTGGTGTCCTTGGCTCATCTGTTGACATGACATCTACATTTACATACGGATTTAGTTTCACAGGCTCACTAGAACTGGTCTGGTTCATTGATAAAATACCTGACTCAACAACTGAAGAAACGTCTGGCCTAAAAAACCATTATGCACAGTCGATGTAGCAATTGTTTATCATAAGGTGTGCGCTAAACATAGACAACAGATTTCGTTTAGCCATCATCTATAGGTTTTCCAAGTTTTGGGCGTGTACGTCACGATGTAGTGGATCCACAAAGTTTTGCAGGTGGACCACTACATCATGAAGATACACATAGATACATTCAGCCGTGCCACGTTGTGTAGGCAGCTCAGTGGTCTTTGGCAACATCGGGAGGTGCCAAACAATGGGGTGCCTGGGTATTTGAGTCGCCCATGAGAACAGAAACCACACCACTTGAAGAGATCAGGTGACGTCTAGAAGTTGTCTACGTACAACTGGTAGTTGAGGTTCTCCAAGCCCTGAACGGGCTGACGGACAACGCGAGTGCTTAGCGGGACATCTGATGCAGCATTCTCCTCATGGTCCATGTACACAGAGAACCATGACACAAAGCTGTTGGCTGCATCTGCTAACACCCAATACTTTATCCCAAACCAAGCTCGCTTTCTAGGGAAATTACTACCGAAATTACATTTTTTGCTCTTGAACGGGATAGAGATTTGGCAACCCATTCTGTACTTGGTGGAGAAGTTCTTGTTGATGCGCATGATGAACTCCCACACCTTGTACACCTTGTACACCTTGTTGTTGCCAGGGTTGCCAACCGCCTCATCATTCACATGCAGGTACCGCATTATCTGCATGAGCCTGTCCTTGGACATCACCGCCAGGCAGGTCACACAGTGGGTTACTGGTCTCCCAGTACATCGGCATCTTCGGAAGCCAAATGATTCCAGTAATGATGGTGAGCCCGATAAACACCTGCATCTCAGGAATGTTGACTGGTTGTCACAACACCTTGTCATGCCCTGTCACAATCCCTTGTCATGTCCCATCAACCTTTGTGAGTGGCGTCGCGGTTGGTCATGACCACCAGCAGGTGTCACACCTGGTAGTCCATGAACATATGCAGGTAGTCTGCAGGCATTTATGTCACAGATACACGGGTGCATGGCCCCTGCATGCCTTCCTATCCACGGATACGACACTGCACATCATCTTCACACCGCACATCACCGGCTACAGCAGCTGCTACTTGATGGCGACCGCGTCCACGACTGCTACGAAGAGGTCAAAGTTGAATGTTATAACTTGCCATCACACAGACTCGCTCATGTAACACACTTCAAATCCTGTTTAACGGTTTATGAAAGAGTTGCAACATTATGCTCATAGTCTAAGTAAGGGTGTTTCAACTACACACAGTATGTTGTCCGGTATTCAACATTTATCGGATTGTCTAGGCCAATGAAACTGCTTTGCTGGGCCATGTGGATGCATGAAGTTTATATTGAAATCACCAAATTAATTTGAGATTTCATCCACCATTCCTATATAATATACATATATATGGTATAAGTGACGATACCAGCTTAGAAATTTGCGTAGACAATGCGGACACCGAGTGAGCGAGTTGTCTGTAGGATTCATCAGTGTCACACTGTTTATCACGGAGGTGTGAGCATGTAAAACGTCTTTGGCAGTTGCAATGTCATCATCTGTAAAATTGTCTAAAACAATGCGATTTAGGACAGATCGAGGCAAAATGTCCATTCGGTTGATTATAGAAGCATAACAGTTCGTTGATGACGATGTTGTCAATCGCCATGACAACGAGCGATAATATAAGTCAAATCTGAAATCGTAGTAGTAGTATTTTATTAGAGTCTCACTCCACGTATACATGCATTAAAATACAAAACAAATAAATATATTACATTCAAAGTTAGCACTGTATACAAAGACCACTCAAAAAGAGTTATGCGAGACTTGTAAAAACAAAAATGTACAAATAAAAACAGTATTAATTTAATAAACATGTGCTATTATTTTGTTGTATTGTGTAATCTTGTGTGCAGTATTTTTTGGAGGATGCTGGCAGTTTTACTTATTATATCGTCATTACTCAATAAATATACAAATTTATCTTGATCATTCAGACTCGTATATAAAGTATAAAAACCGTAGATATCTCCGTAGACCAGACACACAATATCCGATTTCTTCGATATCTAAATATAGGAGTGTATTATCAGAATATATTTGCCTACATTGTGGTGGCAAAATTATGGTGACCAACTGTGATCCATGGCCTTCCAACATGACGGTGTGTGGTCATGGCACGGAAGGGAGCGACAAGTTGCTCAGCCTGCTGCATCTGGAACTGCAAGACACCTCGCTTACACCTGCCTGCTTGCTGGTGTGGCACGACAAAGTCCTCCGTGAGGTAGGCGTTGTGGATGCACAACTCGGTGCTATAGTAGAGTATGTGTCTGTATACATGGAAGGTCTTGGCCAATGCTGTAATGTTTGATTATGTTGTCTGTCAAGTCCACCCCTAAAGATTACCTTTACATCAACTCTGTTGAATTAAATTGGTCTATAACATAATAAAAAAATAATTCCTGACCTCTTTGTACCGGCAGTGATACAGAATGACATTAAGAACATATACACATCGAAATAAGCAGATAAACCATTTTATAAAGCCCTAAAAATATAAGCCAGTTAAATAAAATTGGCATACCTCCATTATTGCCTGTGTCGTGTTTACCTCTGATTCCGACACACCATGGAATATTAGACAGTTACGTCTAATGACAGTTGGAGCTCATCTAACTTGTTATCAAGTTGTGGCAACTGCAGCAGAAAAACCTGAATATAAGAAGTGTTAACATGAAACCTACTTTGACGTCATCGCGCTTGAAGCCGGGTACTCGGCCAGGTAGAACAAGACTATGTTGCTCGGCATAGTGGAGAATGAAGCACTTCACATGCCTGGTGTCTTCGAGTGTCAGAGCTGTCTTCCTTCTTCCAGCTGGCAACAGCAAATCAAACTAAGCCATGGCCAAATGCTCAATATTAGTATTATATAACAAAGGAATCTGCCAGGCTTCTTATGGAATGTAAAAACTTGTACACAATGAATGAATGAATATATACAACCCATGTTTGGTACGCCATTATGTTAGTATTATCATTTTAATATTAACACAGTTAAGCAATTATATATTTCACTATGGCCAGTTGCTTTAAACTTCCTCTTCATCGCAAATAATTATTGCAAAATTAATTTTTTTAATGACTGTTTCCTGTTTCTATAGAATGATGAAACCAAAAAAATCAAGCTATCTCAGCGAGAAATAAATAAAAAGATATAGTGCATGAATATTGCACGGTGATGGGGCATACCTGACTTCTTCTTCCTCGGACTCAGACCGTTCTCCTTAAAATGCTTCTTCACAGCATTTAGGTGATTGTTGCTCACATTGAACAAGTAGAGGAACAGGTCTCTACAAGTCCTCCGATGACAATAGGAAAACGACCTGATGCTGTTCTTCTTCCTCTCTGTAGCCTGCTGCGTCTTTGACAGGGTAGTGTCCGCAGTGTTGATACTGTAGGAAATGATACCGAGCAACATCAGATCCTTTTCATAAGGTGTCATTTCCATAACATTCAGTCTAAAAACAGATGCATTCTAGGTTTTAACATTCAACATATAATTGTCATAATAAGATGCCATGCAGAGGCAGGACAATCTTGTCATTATTATTTTGTACGACAAAATGTTAGACTGTTGCATTGGTTAGAACAATAAGTATTGATCATAAACAAACATACAGGGCTGAATACATGGCCTCCTGTCGTTGACACAGGTAATTAGTAATAACCCAATTAGTACACAAGGTCAAGCAGGTGAAATATACATGCTCAACCTAATCCACAGATAATAATATAATTATTTCATATTAATATGTTTAATTTGTAAAATGTATTTAGTAGTAACTTTACTGCATTGAAAAGTAATAATCATTACACATTTGTAAAACATATTGTTCAAATAATTACTGCACTCAATTTCACTTATTTACCTAATGTCTTTGACTTCCAAATCATCAAATTGCTGAATGCAAGGCGTGTCATCCCAGAGTTGGCAATTGCAGCGACATCGACTTTCTGGTGAATCTTTGCATTCGTACAGAGTTGCTGCACGTCCTACGGCATCTTCTTCTGCATAAGATATGCTGTTTGGTCCATCATCTAACTCTTCAGTGACTGATGCCTCAGTGACAATTGGCATTACCTCCACACCCTCTGAAATGCTCTCCTCGTCTTCACTCTCCTAACAAATCATAATATCAAACATACAATTTTAAGAAACAATCCAGAAAAGAGACAAAAATAGCAAAGCTGAATGCTTTTTAAGTGTTTTCATTTATAATAATTATTTTTTATTCTTTATTTTAGACTTGCCCAATACCCCAAAATAAAATTGGCCATAACATGTACATCAAATATGTAATAATTATGATAGTTTACAGCTGTGCTTATAGTCCGCATAGTATGGGCCGCACCAATACAATAGCCAGGCATAGGCCATAGCCATGTGACACTGAGACGAGAGTGACAGGTCAGATGTAAACATGGGAAGTGACAGTTAACCTTGCTCAGCGTATTTGAAAAGTTTACGCAATGCGTTTTTTATAATCAAAACAATGAATAATTAACACATTCAGTATGTTACTATTCATTTGACCACTGTACGTGATTGCTGTATGTATTGCATCTTTATAATGCATTAATGGTGAGGGAAATGAGGGTACCAACTCCGGGTTCTAGCGTAGAACTAGAAGTGTCAAAAATACTTACCCGTCACTGTCATGCATGAAATAATCGATCGCCACATCTCTAAGGCTTGTGTCGCGAAGTCCACAGCGAGATGCTTCATTTAGCAGATGGGAGACTAAGTTCTCTTTGCTCAAATTCATGTCATATCAATTTAATAGTTTGTTTAACTGTGAACTGTCAGATGAAAACACGTAAACAAAACACCGGAAGCTGATCTGACGGGCTGTGAATGGCAGTTGGCCAATCGGAGAGCCGGATTGTGGTCACAAGGTGATGCTTAGCCGTCAGGAAAGCCTCGTTAATATTCATATTTATGGAAAGTCTAACAAATATGCTGTCCGTGCTTAGAATAGAAATCCCGCATTCCGGTGGTATCAAACATGGCGCGGTCGAAGAATGTTTACTTGGATTATTCTTGAAGAGAAAGTAGGTAATTTTCATGCCTAAAACAATGACCCTCATTAAACAAAGTTTGATAGGTGTCATAAAACATCCAAATAAACACATTTGAACATCAGACATGACATTTACACAACTAACATATGAAAGATTAGACTATGTGGGACCATTTCGCGATGGAAAGTCATTTAAAAAAAAAATTCAATGCTGTTGTTGTGGCTCGTATCTGATAACGAACTCCACCGAGAAGCGTCTCATTTTGGAATGGCGGGTCACAGATGTGTTAGCTTTGCAACATTGAAAAAAATATGAAATTCTGACGGTTATTTTTCAAGTTACACCATATTTTTCAAGAAAAATATAGAAATTATTTTTTTGAAATGGCCAACCATTGTGTTTTACAACATGTTATACAGGCATGGATTGAACTATCTCTGTGATCATTACATTGAATCAATAAAATTAGTTATAACAATGTTTAGTCACAATGAATAATGATAAGAAAGTCGGAAAAGAGCTGTCGTGTCTGTTGGTGGCTCTTCGGAGCCGCTGTTCATTCTGGCAACCTAGAGACCATGGTGCTCTCGGAAAGAGACTTGCACAGGGATACCCTACACAGCGAGCACCCATATGAAGTTTCCACAAAATGTTTCTTTGGAGTGGATCTGTTAGCAGAAATCCATGCCTGGCAAGCTTTCTTTCGAGCTTTAAACTGGACAAGGTCGTGTTCCTGAATGATGTTCCTCTCGAGGACTTCTGCGACTTCATGGACCGATTCCATGGCAGCTCGCTTGCGAGAACAGAAGTTGTCGCACATCTGGTGCTTCACCGCCATCCTGAAGTTGAGCAGCGACCACTCCCAGTGGTTGCTTGGCATTGGCCTGTTTGCCACACACTTCAGAATGTACGCATTGACCATCGCGAAGTTGCAGAGGGAGAAGAGAATGTATTTCCACCATTTCCTCCCGGCTCGGCCGACATTGTAGTAGGACCAGAACTAGTCTAGGTGGTCGACACCTCCCATGTTCTGGTTGTAGTCCCCAACCATCTTCGGCACTGTGACCATGACACTGGGGGCTAAGCGGGTCCGAGGTTTCACTGTGTCCCCGCCATCTGTGTTCGTTGCGACAATAAACACGTCGCGTCTGTCGTACCACCGCCAGAACACGATGTCGCGATCGGTCGACAACTTCTCACTCTCCCCCTCTGCAGTGGGATGTTGGAGATCTGCTGTGGCAGGCTGCGACTGTTCTTGCATATCGTACCACAGTAGTACGTGTCAGCATCATGCGGGTCACGGATCAGGGCGAGGGAAGAGTAGAAGTTGTCGGCGTAGAGGTGGTGGTTGCGGAGGAGGTAGTTGGATGTCAGCTTCAGAACAATGTTGTATGTGAGTCCCAGGCCGTCTGCCAAGCAATCGTCGTGTCCAGTATACATGTCAAGGGCCAAGCAGTAGCCCATGCATGCGTCACACAACACCCACAACTTGACCCCCCACTTGATGGGCTTCTTTGGCATATACTGTTTCCAGCGTAGTCAGCCGTTGTATTAGATCATGGCCTCAACAAGTGAGAGTCCAACACTGGGCGCAAAGAGAAGAGGAAAGTTGTGCTGCAGTGTCGACAGGAATGGTCGAACCTTCCCCAAGCTTGTCTGCACAATCCTCGGTCGCTGGGTCTGTCACATGCAAGCAGTGCATCAGCTGCTCGTACTGGTTCCTCGAGGTCCGGGAGCTGATGTATGGGCAGTTCAGTGCAGGATCAGTCGACCAGTACTCTCTGTACTGGGGCCGCTCGTTCACCCCCATCAGGATCAGGAGCTGAAGAAGAAGCTCATCTCCTTCTCTGTTGTATCTGTCCACAACCGACCTCCGTGCAGTGCAGCATATGCATTCGTCAATGTTGCCATGTCTGAGAAGAAATTACGTCCAAGGACTGCAAGCAGGAAGTCGAGTTCCGGCGAATCAAAGGGGATGTCGTGCAGTGGTCCAGAATCTTCATGAAACGGACGAATCCGCGAAGTGGGCATCGCCATCAACCAACCCGGTGGTGGATATCCTTGGGCTGGACGTTCCATACCTCTGCCATGACCTCTGCCACGACCTCGGCCACGACCTCGGCCAGGAACTTGGTTGACTTCCTCGCTGGATGTGCTGGAATCGGATGGTTCTTGGGAGTCGGGAGACTCATCCGAACTTGACATGACAGACGGCTCGTGCTCCTGCAATAAATGACACAAAATAAATAAAAAATAAATATGAAAAGTGGACAATATGATAACAAGATAAAATAAAACATAGTAGCTGGTTGCTGAGGTTGCAGACCATCATCATATCAACAGAGCAGAACAGCGACAAGCACTGAAGCAAGCTGCAAGGTACTTGACAGCTGTCAGCTGGCCAGGACAAAGGAAGTTGTACAAATATAGCAGACAAAAAATTATTATTATATATATATATAAATATATAATTGAATTATACACACCATTGTGTAGTTGAAACAGGTCATATATCCATATTATATCAACATAATTATATATCATGACTGTCAACATCACATCAGTGGTGAAATCGATGTACACCGAAGGAGCATAATCCAGTTCAGGCCATAGCAACAGGCTGACAGCAAAGTACAGAAAAACTGCTTACATGATCGTCGACTTGCATGTCGGATCCACCATCCATTTCCCCATCATGACTGCCGCTATCCCACATCATCTCAGCTACATCAGTTGCCGAAAACATGCCACTATCAAATCAAGATTTCGAAAATGGCAACCCATGCACGTGACAAGCATTTAGTTCACTAGTTAATCGCCAGGATATTTTTAAAATAGAGGTTCCTGTATGTGGCTGGCGGCAGCCGTTCCAATAACTTGTTCGTGCAAGTAACTTGTTGATGACTGCAGCCGTCTTTGTCGTTGAGCAGGAAAACCTCTGCGCAGTCTTGCTGTTGGGGAACATCTCCTTCACCAGTTCCGTGAAGTGGTCACCGACAGCAAAAGCATGGTTGTATTCGCACACAAATTCACATAAGAGAAGTTCGACTTTTGTAACCTAAATAGAAGTACAGTAAATTATATTGTGTTCCCATATTGTCTATCCTATACATGGTTGGCGAAACGTCAAAAATATTGTTTGTGTGCGCCATGCTTTAGCAAGATATTTAGTGGGTATGTACACATTAACTCAATTGGGCTGCATTAGGACATTGACATGCGAACTTAAACATAATGTCAGCCTAAAATGTGCAGACAGCAGTAGTAATTTATAGTGTGTCGACGTGTCAAACAAACACAAAATGTGTTTTCTCATTATGGTGTGCTTATAAATTACCTCAACTCACTGAAGTAACATTTTCCACTCCGCAGCAGGGAAAAAATTGATTTAATTTGGCTAATTCATAGGCTCCGTTGTAGGTTCCGTCTATCCACTAAGACATGTGGCAGCACCTGGTGGATAGGTAGAGATCTTAATCTTATGGTGGTCCGCCATTTTTATCTGAAAACGTAGAATTCAAGGCTTTCCATGTCAGTTATAAAATTCCATGGTTTCAAGGCCTTGATTTTTAACTAAAGAAATTACATAATATTAAATGATTTCCATGTCCTTTTAGACATGTTGTCTCTTGATGTTGTTTAACTGAGAGTGTTTGTTGCAGGAGGACAAATATGATGCTGTGTGCAAGGCGCTGAAGGAAGGAGACATTGCCTGGCAGAAGAGAGGACCACCCAACAAGCGGTCAGTATACAGTGTACTTACTTTTACTTTGTACTGATACTCCTTGGACCTGGGTATATCAAAAGCTACCATTCTATGGGGTCCAACTGAATATGTTTGCTGGACTACCAGAGCAGGTCTGCAGACCGAGTGACTGTGTGTACTGAGCCTTCAGGCAATTAGGTTTATCATTACTATGTTTTAGAGACCACTTTTAATTATGTATTTGTTGGTTTATGAATGCTGAATGTGCACACAAATTTCCCTTTTTATTGTAATCCCTTCATATTCTCCCAGTGTATGGGGTTGTACTGACTGTATCCCTGGGGTTGTACTGACTGTATCCCTGGGGTTGTACTGACTGTATCCCTGGGGTTATACTGACTGTATCCCAGGGATTGTATTGACTATCCCTGGGGTTGTACTGACTGTATCCCTGGGGTTGTACTGACTGTATCCCTGGGGTTATACTGACTTTATCCCTGGGGTTGTACTGACTGTATCCCTGGGGTTATACTGACTGTATCCCTGGGGTTGTATTGACTGTATCCCTGGGGTTGTACTGACTGTATCCCTGGGGTTGTATTGACTATCCCTGGGGTTGTACTGACTGTATCCCTGGGGTTGTACTGACTGTATCCCTGGGGTTGTACTGACTGTATCCCTGGGGTTATACTGACTGTATCCCTGGGGTTGTACTGACTGTATCCCTGGGGTTATACTGACTGTATCCCTGGGGTTGTACTGACTGTATCCCTGGGGTTGTACTGACTGTATCCCTGGGGTTATACTGACTGTATCCCAGGGATTGTATTGACTGTATCCCTGGGGTTGTACTGACTGTATCCCTGGGGTTGTACTGACTATCCCTGGGGTTGTACTGACTGTATCCCTGGGATTGTATTGACTGTATCCCTGGGGTTGTACTGACTGTATCCCAGGGATTGTATTGACTGTATCCCTGGGGTTGTACTGACTGTATCCCTGGGGTTGTACTGACTATCCCTGGGGTTGTACTGACTGTATCCCTGGGATTGTACTGACTGTATCCCTGGGGTTGTACTGACTGTATCCCTGGGGTTATACTGACTGTATCCCTGGGGTTGTACTGACTGTATCCCTGGGGTTATACTGACTGTATCCCTGGGGTTGTACTGACTGTATCCCTGGGGTTGTACTGACTGTATCCCTGGGGTTATACTGACTGTATCCCAGGGATTGTATTGACTGTATCCCTGGGGTTGTACTGACTGTATCCCTGGGGTTGTACTGACTATCCCTGGGGTTGTACTGACTGTATCCCTGGGGTTGTACTGACTGTATCCCTGGGGTTCTACTGACTGTATCCCTGGGGTTATACTGACTGTATCCCAGGGATTGTATTGACTGTATCCCTGGGGTTGTACTGACTGTATCCCTGGGATTGTACTGACTATCCCTGGGGTTGTACTGACTGTATCCCTGGGGTTGTACTGACTGTATCCCTGGGGTTGTACTGACTGTATCCCTGGGGTTATACTGACTGTATCCCAGGGATTGTATTGACTGTATCCCTGGGGTTGTACTGACTGTATCCCTGGGGTTGTACTGACTATCCCTGGGGTTGTACTGACTGTATCCCTGGGGTTGTACTGACTGTATCCCTGGGGTTGTACTGACTATCCCTGGGGTTGTACTGACTGTATCCCTGGGGTTGTACTGACTGTATCCCTGGGGTTGTACTGACTGTATCCCTGGGGTTGTGCTGACTATATCCCTGGGGTTGTACTGACTGTATCCCTGGGGTTGTACTGACTATCCCTGGGGTTGTACTGACTGTATCCCTGGGGTTGTACTGACTGTATCCCTGGGGTTGTACTGACTGTATCCCTGGGGTTGTACTGACTATATCCCTGGGGTTGTACTGACTGTATCCCTGGGGTTGTATTGCCTGTATCCCTGGGGTTGTACTGACTGTATCCCTGGGGTTGTACTGACTGTATCCCTGGGGTTGTACTGACTGTATCCCTGGGGTTGTACTGACTGTATCCCTGGGGTTGTACTGACTGTATCCCTGGGGTTGTACTGACTGTATCCCTGGGGTTGTACTGACTATCCCTGGGGTTGTACTGACTGTATCCCTGGGGTTGTACTGACTGTATCCCTGGGGTTGTACTGACTGTATCCCTGGGGTTGTACTGACTGTATCCCTGGGGTTGTACTGACTGTATCCCTGGGGTTGTACTGACTATATCCCTGGGGTTGTACTGACTGTATCCCTGGGGTTGTACTGACTGTATCCCTGGGGTTACACTGACTGTATCCCAGGGATTGTACTGACTGTATCCCTGGGGTTGTACTGACTGTATCCCTGGGGTTGTACTGACTATCCCTGGGGTTGTACTGACTGTATCCCTGGGGTTCTACTGACTGTATCCCTGGGGTTGTACTGACTGTATCCCTGGGGTTGTACTGACTGTATCCCTGGGGTTATACTGACTGTATCCCAGGGATTGTACTGACTGTATCCCTGGGGTTGTACTGACTGTATCCCTGGGGTTGTACTGACTATCCCTGGGGTTGTACTGACTGTATCCCTGGGGTTGTACTGACTGTATCCCTGGGGTTGTACTGACTGTATCCCTGGGGTTGTACTGACTATATCCCTGGGGTTGTACTGACTGTATCCCTGGGGTTGTACTGACTATCCCTGGGGTTGTACTGACTGTATCCCTGGGGTTGTACTGACTGTATCCCTGGGGTTGTACTGACTATATCCCTGGGGTTGTACTGACTGTATCCCTGGGGTTGTATTGCCTGTATCCCTGGGGTTGTACTGACTGTATCCCTGGGGTTGTACTGACTGTATCCCTGGGGTTGTACTGACTGTATCCCTGGGGTTGTACTGACTGTATCCCTGGGGTTGTACTGACTATATCCCTGGGGTTGTACTGACTGTATCCCTGGGGTTGTACTGACTGTATCCCTGGGGTTGTACTGACTATCCCTGGGGTTGTACTGACTGTATCCCTGGGGTTGTACTGACTGTATCCCTGGGGTTGTACTGACTGTATCCCTGGGGTTGTACTGACTGTATCCCTGGGGTTGTACTGACTATATCCCTGGGGTTGTACTGACTGTATCCCTGGGGTTGTACTGACTGTATCCCTGGGGTTACACTGACTGTATCCCAGGGATTGTACTGACTGTATCCCTGGGGTTGTACTGACTGTATCCCTGGGGTTGTACTGACTATCCCTGGGGTTGTACTGACTGTATCCCTGGGGTTATACTGACTGTATCCCTGGGGTTGTATTGACTGTATCCCTGGGGTTGTACTGACTGTATCCCTGGGGTTGTATTGACTATCCCTGGGGTTGTACTGACTGTATCCCTGGGGTTGTACTGACTGTATCCCTGGGGTTGTACTGACTGTATCCCTGGGGTTATACTGACTGTATCCCTGGGGTTGTACTGACTGTATCCCTGGGGTTATACTGACTGTATCCCTGGGGTTGTACTGACTGTATCCCTGGGGTTGTACTGACTGTATCCCTGGGGTTATACTGACTGTATCCCAGGGATTGTATTGACTGTATCCCTGGGGTTGTACTGACTGTATCCCTGGGGTTGTACTGACTATCCCTGGGGTTGTACTGACTGTATCCCTGGGATTGTATTGACTGTATCCCTGGGGTTGTACTGACTGTATCCCAGGGATTGTATTGACTGTATCCCTGGGGTTGTACTGACTGTATCCCTGGGGTTGTACTGACTATCCCTGGGGTTGTACTGACTGTATCCCTGGGATTGTACTGACTGTATCCCTGGGGTTGTACTGACTGTATCCCTGGGGTTATACTGACTGTATCCCTGGGGTTGTACTGACTGTATCCCTGGGGTTATACTGACTGTATCCCTGGGGTTGTACTGACTGTATCCCTGGGGTTGTACTGACTGTATCCCTGGGGTTATACTGACTGTATCCCAGGGATTGTATTGACTGTATCCCTGGGGTTGTACTGACTGTATCCCTGGGGTTGTACTGACTATCCCTGGGGTTGTACTGACTGTATCCCTGGGGTTGTACTGACTGTATCCCTGGGGTTCTACTGACTGTATCCCTGGGGTTATACTGACTGTATCCCAGGGATTGTATTGACTGTATCCCTGGGGTTGTACTGACTGTATCCCTGGGATTGTACTGACTATCCCTGGGGTTGTACTGACTGTATCCCTGGGGTTGTACTGACTGTATCCCTGGGGTTGTACTGACTGTATCCCTGGGGTTATACTGACTGTATCCCAGGGATTGTATTGACTGTATCCCTGGGGTTGTACTGACTGTATCCCTGGGGTTGTACTGACTATCCCTGGGGTTGTACTGACTGTATCCCTGGGGTTGTACTGACTGTATCCCTGGGGTTGTACTGACTATCCCTGGGGTTGTACTGACTGTATCCCTGGGGTTGTACTGACTGTATCCCTGGGGTTGTACTGACTGTATCCCTGGGGTTGTGCTGACTATATCCCTGGGGTTGTACTGACTGTATCCCTGGGGTTGTACTGACTATCCCTGGGGTTGTACTGACTGTATCCCTGGGGTTGTACTGACTGTATCCCTGGGGTTGTACTGACTGTATCCCTGGGGTTGTACTGACTATATCCCTGGGGTTGTACTGACTGTATCCCTGGGGTTGTATTGCCTGTATCCCTGGGGTTGTACTGACTGTATCCCTGGGGTTGTACTGACTGTATCCCTGGGGTTGTACTGACTGTATCCCTGGGGTTGTACTGACTGTATCCCTGGGGTTGTACTGACTGTATCCCTGGGGTTGTACTGACTGTATCCCTGGGGTTGTACTGACTATCCCTGGGGTTGTACTGACTGTATCCCTGGGGTTGTACTGACTGTATCCCTGGGGTTGTACTGACTGTATCCCTGGGGTTGTACTGACTGTATCCCTGGGGTTGTACTGACTGTATCCCTGGGGTTGTACTGACTATATCCCTGGGGTTGTACTGACTGTATCCCTGGGGTTGTACTGACTGTATCCCTGGGGTTACACTGACTGTATCCCAGGGATTGTACTGACTGTATCCCTGGGGTTGTACTGACTGTATCCCTGGGGTTGTACTGACTATCCCTGGGGTTGTACTGACTGTATCCCTGGGGTTCTACTGACTGTATCCCTGGGGTTGTACTGACTGTATCCCTGGGGTTGTACTGACTGTATCCCTGGGGTTATACTGACTGTATCCCAGGGATTGTACTGACTGTATCCCTGGGGTTGTACTGACTGTATCCCTGGGGTTGTACTGACTATCCCTGGGGTTGTACTGACTGTATCCCTGGGGTTGTACTGACTGTATCCCTGGGGTTGTACTGACTGTATCCCTGGGGTTGTACTGACTATATCCCTGGGGTTGTACTGACTGTATCCCTGGGGTTGTACTGACTATCCCTGGGGTTGTACTGACTGTATCCCTGGGGTTGTACTGACTGTATCCCTGGGGTTGTACTGACTATATCCCTGGGGTTGTACTGACTGTATCCCTGGGGTTGTATTGCCTGTATCCCTGGGGTTGTACTGACTGTATCCCTGGGGTTGTACTGACTGTATCCCTGGGGTTGTACTGACTGTATCCCTGGGGTTGTACTGACTGTATCCCTGGGGTTGTACTGACTATATCCCTGGGGTTGTACTGACTGTATCCCTGGGGTTGTACTGACTGTATCCCTGGGGTTGTACTGACTATCCCTGGGGTTGTACTGACTGTATCCCTGGGGTTGTACTGACTGTATCCCTGGGGTTGTACTGACTGTATCCCTGGGGTTGTACTGACTGTATCCCTGGGGTTGTACTGACTATATCCCTGGGGTTGTACTGACTGTATCCCTGGGGTTGTACTGACTGTATCCCTGGGGTTACACTGACTGTATCCCAGGGATTGTACTGACTGTATCCCTGGGGTTGTACTGACTGTATCCCTGGGGTTGTACTGACTATCCCTGGGGTTGTACTGACTGTATCCCTGGGGTTCTACTGACTGTATCCCTGGGGTTGTACTGACTGTATCCCTGGGGTTGTACTGACTGTATCCCTGGGGTTATACTGACTGTATCCCAGGGATTGTATTGACTGTATCCCTGGGGTTGTACTGACTGTATCCCTGGGGTTGTACTGACTATCCCTGGGGTTGTACTGACTGTATCCCTGGGGTTGTACTGACTGTATCCCTGGGGTTGTACTGACTGTATCCCTGGGGTTGTACTGACTATCCCTGGGGTTGTACTGACTGTATCCCTGGGGTTGTACTGACTGTATCCCTGGGGTTGTACTGACTATATCCCTGGGGTTGTACTGACTGTATCCCTGGGGTTGTATTGCCTGTATCCCTGGGGTTGTACTGACTGTATCCCTGGGGTTGTACTGACTGTATCCCTGGGGTTGTACTGACTGTATCCCTGGGGTTGTACTGACTGTATCCCTGGGGTTGTACTGACTGTATCCCTGGGGTTGTACTGACTGTATCCCAGGGATTGTACTGACTGTATCCCTGGGGTTATACTGACTGTATCCCAGGGGTTGTACTGACTGTATCCCTGGGGTTATACTGACTGTATCCCAGGGATTGTATTGACTGTATCCCTGGGGTTGTACTGACTGTATCCCTGGGGTTGTACTGACTGTATCCCTGGGGTTGTACTGACTGTATCCCTGGGGTTGTACTGACTGTATCCCTGGGGTTGTACTGACTGTATCCCTGGGGTTATACTGACTGTATCCCTGGGGTTGTACTGACTGTATCCCTGGGGTTGTACTGACTGTATCCCTGGGGTTATACTGACTGTATCCCAGGGATTGTATTGACTGTATCCCTGGGGTTGTACTGACTATCCCTGGGGTTGTACTGACTGTATCCCTGGGGTTGTACTGACTGTATCCCTGGGGTTGTACTGACTGTATCCCTAGGGTTGTACTGACTATATCCCTGGGGTTGTACTGACTGTATCCCTGGGGTTGTACTGACTATATCCCTGCGGTTGTACTGACTGTATCCCTGGGGTTGTATTGCCTGCATCCCTGGGGTTGTACTGACTATATCCCTGGGGTTGTACTGACTGTATCTCTGGGGTTGTATTGCCTGTATCCCTGGGGTTGTACTGACTATCCCTGGGGTTGTACTGACTGTATCTCTGGGGTTGTACTGACTGTATCCCTGGGGTTGTATTGCCTGTATCCCTGGGGTTGTACTGACTGTATCCCTGGGGTTGTACTGACTATATCCCTGGGGTTGTACTGACTGTATCTCTGGGGTTGTACTGACTGTATCCCTGGGGTTGTACTGACTGTATCCCTGGGGTTGTACTGACTGTATCCCTGGGGTTATACTGACTGTATCCCAGGGGTTGTACTGACTGTATCCCTGGGGTTGTACTGACTATCCCTGGGGTTGTACTGACTGTATCCCTGGGGTTGTACTGACTATCCCTGGGGTTGTACTGACTGTATCCTAGGGGTTGTGTTGACTATCCCTGGGGTTCTACTGACTATCCCTGGGGTTGTACTGACTATATCCCTGGGGTTGTACTGACTATCCCTGGGGTTGTACTGACTGTATCCCTGGGGTTGTATTGACTATCCCTGGGGTTCTACTGACTATCCCTGGGGTTCTACTGACTATATCCCTGGGGTTGTACTGACTATCCCTGGAGTTGTACTGACTGTATCCCTAGGTTGTAGGAACTATGAGAAGACAGGGGACGTCTCCCCTCCCTCTGTACTCTCCCAGGGTATGGGGTTGTACTGAGTATATCCCTGGGGTTGTACTGACTGTATCCCTGGGGTTGTACTGACTGTATCCCTGGGGTTGTACTGACTATCCCTGGGGTTGTACTGACTGTATCCCTGGGGTTGTACTGACTGTATCCCTGGGGTTGTACTGACTGTATCCCTGGGTAGTAGGAACTATGAGAGGACAGGGGACGTCTCCCTTCCCTCTACTCTCCCAGTGTAATAATAATAGTAATAATAAAATTCTTTAGCTCCAACATCCTTGAAAATCGAGCTCCGTGGCACAGCAAGACCAAAGAATTAAGCAATCTCATCCCTGTATCATCCCTGTATCATCCCTGTATCAATGTGGTTTATGAACTATGAGAATGCAGGGAAGTTGTCCTCCCCCTATACTCTCCCAATGTGTGAGGTTGTACTGACTGTATCCCTGGGGTTGTAGGAACTATGAGAAAGCAGGAGAAGTCGCCCTACCCCCTATACTCTCCCAGTGTATGCAACTGCTGCAGTCAGAAGCGATGTTCCTCATCCTGTCAAACCTCACAGGCCTCATCCTCCACCCACTCGCGACCCAACTCTCTGCTTCATCCAGCGATACGGAGACAGCGCTGCCACCTGATGACAGCGGGGAGGGCAGCAGCACGGGGCGGTGCAAGCCGAGAACAAAGAGGCGGAAACTGAGCAGCGACGCAGGCGACGGAGACTGTCACATGACTCAAGGTGATACCTGGTGGAGCATATGTGTGGTGGTTGCTGGAAATGTAGTCTAAGAATTCATTGAAATTAAATATGGCAAGTGTAGCAATGTTTTTGTCGTTGAAACTGTAAAATAAGATTGCTGTGACGAGTTTGTTGTCAGTGCATCAGCTCAGTTGTAGCATTTGGCATGTATCGTTTAATCTTATTTTATAGTCATTATATATATATATATATATAACCTGCCACAGCGAACTAGGTATTAAGTAACACAGGCCTATTCTGCACACGAGCCAAAAATAGCTGTCTATGTCATGTCACATAAATTTTCAGATTTTGGCAGATCTGTCAATGTCCAACTCGACAACTAATCCCAAACTAATAAAATGCCTGCATTTGTGAACCGACGTATTAAAAAACCATAGACAATACGTGTAAAAATTAGCGCATTTTTCAAAATGTCACTTAAAATCACATGTAGTCACTGACTTCAGTGTCTGCTGTTACAGGCGTCGACTCAAGTGCGCGCTGTAGACTAGAGTTGAGGCGGTGGAGACACGGCTGTTACACGTTGCTCCACGACACAGACAATGAGGCATGTGAACTCGCTCTCGACGCTATGTTCTTTTGTCTCTGTAAAGGTGGGTCATAACTTGTTCTTAACTGTGATGTTAGTATAGATGTTAGATGTAAGGACACCCCAACTCTTGTATTCATGAATAATGTGCTGCCTATGACTTCATGAAGGGACAGTAAAGTTCTGTGTGCAAGATGTTCTTACTGGGAGCCAGGCCACTTTAGTCACATGACTGTTCACTAGGTGTTAGCACATGATACAATGTCACCTATTTACAGTCACCCGCATAACTACATCATTAATCATTTTGTATTGATGTACGTGCTGTCACCAAGCGTCAAGACGTGTAGTCGTAGTTACTCACTTCAAAAGGAATGTTCACTTTACTGATGATGGTACTTTCTCTTGGTGGTACCTTTGGTAATGGTACCATTGGTGGTACTCTCTATGGCTGGCACCAAAATGTACATATAGCTCCACTTAATGAAAGGTAAAGGTACTTTGTGTAAATGGTATGACTGATTGTCCCATGATGTCCAGCTGTGTACATGTATTGAGGAGACGGTGCCTGACAGTGTTGTCATTTCAGGTTGGCAGGCAGACTACGGCGGTCACACTACCTACATTGCTAAGGGGGAAGACGAGGAGGTGGGTTTACACATGGGAGACACTGTCAAACAGACGGAACACTGTCAAACACACGGGACACTGTCAAGCACACGGGACACTGTCAAACACACGGGACACTGTCAAACACACGGGACACTGTCAAACACACGGGACACTGTCAAACACACGGGACACTGTCAAACACACACGGGACACTGTCAAACACACGGGACACTGTCAAGCACACGGGACACTGTCAAGCACACGGGACACTGTCAAACACACGGGACACTGTCAAACACATGGACACCATCAAGCACATGGACACCGTCAAACACACGGGACACTGTCAAACACACGGGACACTGTCAAACACACGGGACACTGTCAAACACACGGGACACTGTCAAACACATGGGACACTCTCAAACACATGGGACACTGTCAAACACATGGACACTGTCAAGCACATGGACACTGTCAAAGACATGTACACTGTCAAACACGTGGGACACAGTCAAACATGGAACACTGTCAAACACATGGATACTTTCACGGGACAGTGTCAAGCACATGGACAATGTCAACACATGGGACACTGTCAAAGACATGGACACTGTCAAAGACATGGACACTGTCAAACCTATGAACACTGTCAAACACATGGGACAGTGTCAGACACATGGACACTGTCAAAGACATGGACATTGTCAAAGACATGGGACACTGTCAGACACATGGACACTGTCAGACACATGGGGCACTGTCAAACATATGGGACACTGTCAAACACACGGGACACTGTTAAATACACGGGACACTGCCAAACACACAGGACACTGTTAAACACATGGACACTGTCAAAGACACGGGACAGTGTCAAACGTACGGGACACTGTCAAACACATGGGACACTGTCAAACACATGGACACTGTCAAGCACACGAGACACTGTTAAATACACGGGACACTGTCAAACACACGGGACACTGTCAAACACACAGAATACTGTCAAACACACGGGACACTGTCAAACACACAGAACACTGACAAGCACACGGGACACTGTCAAACACACGGAACACTGTCAAACACACGGGACACTGTCAAACACACAGAACACTGACAAGCACACGGGACACTGTCAAGCACACGGGACTCTGTCAAGCACATGGGTACTGTCAAACAAATAGGACACTGTCAAACACACGGGACACTGTCAAGCACATGGACACTGTCAAACAGATTGGACACTGTCAAAGACATGGACACTGTCAAAGACATGGGACACTGTCAGACACATGGACACTGTCAAGCACATGGACACTGTCAAACAGATTGGACACTGTCAAAGACATGGACACTGTCAAAGACATGGGACACTGTCAGACACATGGACACTGTCAAACACATGGACACTTTCAAACACACGGGACAGTGTCAAGCACATGGGACACGGTCAAATGCACATGACACAGTCAAAGACATGGACACTGTCAAACACATGGGACACTGTCAAACATGGAACACTATCAAACATGGGGCACTGTCAAACACACGGGACACTGTCAAACACACAGGACACTGTCAAACACATGGGACACTGCCAAACACATGGACACTGTCAAACATATGGGACACTGTCAAACACATGGACACTGTCAAACATATGGGACACTGTCAAACACATGGACACTGTCAAAAACATGAACACTGTCAAACACATGGGATACTGTCAAACACACGGGACACTGTCAAACACATGGACACTGTCAAACATATGGTACACTGTCAAATACATGGACACTGTCAAAAACATGGGATACTGTCAAACATATGGGACACTGTCAAACATATGGGACACTGTCAAACACATGGGACACTGTCAAACACATGGGACACTGTCACACATATGAACACTGTCAAACACGGGACACTGTCAAACATATGGACACTGTCAAGCACATGGACAATGTCAAACACACGAGACACTGTTAAATACACGGGACACTGTCAAACACACGGGACACTCAAACACACGGAACACTGTCAAACACACGGGACACTGTCAAACACACAGAACACTGACAAGCACACGGGACACTGTCAAACACACGGAACACTGTCAAACACACGGAACACTGTCAAACACACAGAACACTGACAAGCACACGGGACACTGTCAAGCACACGGGACTCTGTCAAGCACATGGGTACTGTCAAACACATGGGTACTGTCAAACAAATAGGACACTGTCAAACACACGGGACACTGTCAAGCACATGGACACTGTCAAACAGATTGGACACTGTCAAAGACATGGACACTGTCAAAGACATGGGACACTGTCAGACACATGGACACTGTCAAGCACATGGACACTGTCAAACAGATTGGACACTGTCAAAGACATGGACACTGTCAAAGACATGGGACACTGTCAGACACATGGACACTGTCAAACACACGGGACACTTTCAAACACACGGGACAGTGTCAAGCACATGGGACACGGTCAAATGCACATGACACAATCAAAGACATGGACACTGTCAAACACATGGGACACTGTCAAACATGGAACACTATCAAACATGGGGCACTGTCAAACACACGGGACACTGTCAAACACACAGGACACTGTCAAACACATGGGACACTGCCAAACACATGGACACTGTCAAACATATGGGACACTGTCAAACACATGGACACTGTCAAACATATGGGACACTGTCAAACACATGGACACTGTCAAAAACATGAACACTGTCAAACACATGGGATACTGTCAAACACACGGGACACTGTCAAACACATGGACACTGTCAAACATATGGTACACTGTCAAATACATGGACACTGTCAAAAACATGGACACTGTCAAACACATGGGATACTGTCAAACATATGGGACACTGTCAAACACATGGGACACTGTCAAACACACGGGACGCTGTCAAAACATGGGACACTATCAAACACATGGGACACTGTCAAACATATGGGACACTGTCAAACATATGGGACACTGTCAAACACACGGGACACTGTCAAAACATGGGACACTGTCAAACACATTGGACACTGTCAAACACATTGGACACTGTCAAACACATGGGACACTGTCAAACATATGGGACACTGTCAAACAAATGGGACACTCAAACACACGGGACACTGTCAAACACATGGGACACTGTCAAACACATGGGACACTGTCAAAACATGGGACACTGTCAAACACACGGGACCCTGTCAAACACATGGGACTCTGTCAAACATATGGGACACTGTCAAACACATGGGACACTGTCAAACACACGGGACACTGTCAAACACATGGGACACTGTCAAACACATGGTACACTGTCAAAAACATGGGACACTGTCAAACACACGGGACCCTGTCAAACACATGGGACTCTGTCAAACATATGGGACACTGTCAAACACATGGGACACTGTCAAACACATGGGACACTGTCAAACATATGAACACTGTCAAACACGGGACATTGTCAAACACATGGATACTGTCAAGCACATGGACAATGTCAAACACACGAGACACTGTTAAATACACGGGACACTGTCAAACACACGGGACACTGTCAAACACACGGAACACTGTCAAACACACGGGACACTGTCAAACACACAGAACACTGACAAGCACACGGGACACTGTCAAACACACGGAACACTGTCAAACACACGGGACACTGTCAAACACACAGAACACTGACAAGCACACGGGACACTGTCAAGCACACGGGACTCTGTCAAGCACATGGGTACTGTCAAACACATGGGTACTGTCAAACAAATAGGACACTGTCAAACACACGGGACACTGTCAAGCACATGGACACTGTCAAACAGATTGGACACTGTCAAAGACATGGACACTGTCAAAGACATGGGACACTGTCAGACACATGGACACTGTCAAGCACATGGACACTGTCAAACAGATTGGACACTGTCAAAGACATGGACACTGTCAAAGACATGGGACACTGTCAGACACATGGACACTGTCAAACACACGGGACACTTTCAAACACACGGGACAGTGTCAAGCACATGGGACACGGTCAAATGCACATGACACAATCAAAGACATGGACACTGTCAAACACATGGGACACTGTCAAACATGGGGCACTGTCAAACATGGGGCACTGTCAAACACACGGGACACTGTCAAACACACAGGACACTGTCAAACACATGGGACACTGCCAAACACATGGACACTGTCAAACATATGGGACACTGTCAAACACATGGACACTGTCAAACATATGGGACACTGTCAAACACATGGACACTGTCAAAAACATGAACACTGTCAAACACATGGGATACTGTCAAACACACGGGACACTGTCAAACACATGGACACTGTCAAACATATGGTACACTGTCAAATACATGGACACTGTCAAAAACATGGACACTGTCAAACACATGGGATACTGTCAAACATATGGGACACTGTCAAACACATGGGACACTGTCAAACACACGGGACGCTGTCAAAACATGGGACACTATCAAACACATGGGACACTGTCAAACATATGGGACACTGTCAAACATATGGGACACTGTCAAACACACGGGACACTGTCAAAACATGGGACACTGTCAAACACATTGGACACTGTCAAACACATGGGACACTGTCAAACATATGGGACACTGTCAAACAAATGGGACACTCAAACACACGGGACACTGTCAAACACATGGGACACTGTCAAACACATGGGACACTGTCAAAACATGGGACACTGTCAAACACACGGGACCCTGTCAAACACATGGGACTCTGTCAAACATATGGGACACTGTCAAACACATGGGACACTGTCAAACACACGGGACACTGTCAAACACATGGGACACTGTCAAACACATGGTACACTGTCAAAAACATGGGACACTGTCAAACACACGGGACCCTGTCAAACACATGGGACTCTGTCAAACATATGGGACACTGTCAAACACATGGGACACTGTCAAACACACGGGACACTGTCAAACACATGGGACACTGTCAAACACATGGGACACTGTCAAAAACATGGGACACTGTCAAACACACGGGACCCTGTCAAACACATGGGACTCTGTCAAACATATGGGACACTGTCAAACACATGGGATTCTGTCAAACATATGGGACACTGTCAAACACATGGGACACTGTCAAACACATGGACAGTAAGTGGTGTGTGTGTGTGTGTATTCATTCATAGCCTGCTGCCTCCTAAGCAGGTAATGCATTAGTCTGGCTCATCCAATGTGTCAGATAAATAACAACATAAATTTTATTTTAGACATTTTATGGCGAAAAACACAGAATGTCTGATATTCAACAACATAAGATGCATTGTAATAAAAGCCATCTGTGCAAAGGTCTACTGGTATTTATAGAAGTCGTGTGATTAATTACCAGGTTAAAAGAGGTGTCATGAATCATAGATATAGGTAATTGAACCAGGCTGTCAAAGCACTGAAAAAAGATTAAATTAGATTTTATGCTTCTCACGTTTCAGACTCATTTCACCAAAAGCAAACCTGCCAAATATGTTCTGTGACGTGCTAGTTCGTTTGTGCATATAGTTTTTCATTTTGGTGAAATTAATAAAGTATAAAAAGGTAAAGGTAATTCTTATGTCGCACAGTATCCAGTCTTCAGGACTGCTCAAAGTGCTTTACATTTTACTCCCTGGCAGACCTGCTCAACTGAACACCATTAGTTTTGACCCAGTGAGTTCAAAATTAGTTATAGGACTTGAGTCGGGAAATGCTATTTAGCTAAATGTGTCAGTCATGTCAACTATGTTGTAGCGTACAGCTGCTGACAGTGTCAGTCATGTCAACTCTGTCATTCCTTTCACCTGCTGACAGTGTCAGTCATGTTAACTATGTCATTGTTTACAGCTTCCGACAGTGTCAGTCATGTCAATTATGTCATTGCTTACAGCTGCTGACAGTGTCAGTCATGTCAATTATGTCATTGTTTACAGCTTCCGACAGTGTCAGTCATGTCAATTATGTCATTGCTTACAGCTGCTGACAGTGTCAGTCATGTCAATTATGTCATTGCTTACAGCTGCTGACAGTGTCAGTCATGTCAATTATGTCATTGCTTACAGCTGCTGACAGTGAGTCCGGCAGACAACTCACTGGCTCTCGTCTACCGAGACAAGGAAACACTCCGTTTTGTGAAACACATCAATCACATGATCAAAGACATGTCAGCTGACGCAACCTTCTATGACTTCTCAGCCGTCTACTTTGAATGACAGTGTCAATGATATCAACTCCAACTGTGTGACATGGCTAAAACTGAGTGGCGTCTGTCAAAAAAAATAACTCGCCAAGTGTGCATCACTTTTACAGGTGCACCTATACGCATTGTAAAAACACTGCAAAGTATTGGCTAAATGAATAATGTGTGTGTGATTAGGAGATGTATCAAACTAGATAGTATGTCTGCCACACATGCAGTCTACAGAGTATGCAGACCTGCCTATCATTCCGGTTTGTCCGGTATTTTATATGGATCTGGCGAGCGATAGACAATAGTACGGAATTTTACTTTGTTACAATGATTGACAATCATTTTCTAATTATTAAGTGGTCTTAATGCTCACAGCTGTGTCGACTGTCACAAACCAAAGTTCTATTTGGACCTAAAAAATACCATAAAACATAATATTGTGTACCATCATATACCTGAAATGATGTGGAATTATTGCTATAGGGATGACCTGTCTCAGTGTTATCACTGTTTAGGCTAGACACCCCAGGTGAAGTGGTGTTTTTTTACAGAAATTACTCAAAATGTTATTCTGCCAGATTATTCTACTAATGCTTTTATTTCAGACAAGCATTGAGTCCGTATAGTAAAAAGTACATCGATTAAAAATATCCATATAAAATGTTTTTAAAATACACGAATAAATATATCAATTACAACAGGATATTAAAAAAATTATACAAAGCCTTGATCCACTGAAGCCGCAACTGCGACGTACTGCTGTCTATGTCGCTAGTAACAATACTCTGTGCAATTGTATTGACAGACCTGTAAATCCTTGTGATTAAGTTACAAATAGCTGTTCTGTTAATACATTTACATGATTTTACATTAGCTGTAGCAAACATATGGCTAGTGCTACATCTCAACATGTTCAATATCCTGTATGAATTGTTATAGGCAACAATAAATTGCTGAAAATTACCTTTTCAACAATTAACCCATAGCGCACACATAAATATTACTGAAATATGCAGTAAACAGTTTATTCTTTATAGCAGTGGAGCAAAAATGAAATTTTTATGACAATTACGTACCTCTAAGTGAGTTTTAGTCATGGATCAAGCATGCCAAGTAATCAAATCCGTTAAATACAATCTTTGACGGCCATTTTCTCAAAAACATCAAATTTCTGCATTTTTAAACGGGATATCTCTAGTAGTAATTATGCTAAACAAATAAGGTTTTCAGTGTTGCATCCAGTATACTCTGCTGTGTGAAAATGATCTGAGACATTTTTTTAAATCCTCGATAGGTTGAAAGATATAAGCATATTTGTTGACACAGTTTTGAACCATTACAGACTGAAGGCATGTATTTCTAAAAATTAGTATATAAGCAAACTTGGATTAGTTACATAAAATGTTTGGGTAGGCATGTCTGTGTATGCGCGGACTGTCGCACTTATGATGTTGATGCTCGATTCTATGAAATGTGGGACGTTGTAGTACAGTGGGGACGTTGTAGTACAGTCGGAATGTTGTAGTACAGTCGGAATGTTGTAGTACAGTGCAGTGTTCAGAACTCGACCAACAACGTGCTTCAATATCTGCTCACTGCCTGCAGACAACACAGTAACTTTTATTCTCTCTGATTGATATTTGTGTATTATGCATTTAAATATATTTATTTTGGGGATATTTATTGACGTTTCAACCATTTTGTGTAAATGTTGTATGCATGGTGATTTAGTTCTTGAATGACACTATTTTAAATTTGTCAACCAATGTATAACCTCATAAGTTGAAAATGTGTTCCCGAGAGCTAAATCTGAATATGGACACAGTTCATGGTATTCACAAGTCCTTATACAGTCTGTTCTTTGTGAACTTATGTAAACTGTTTATTTAATGTATTTAGACTTATGCTCTTTTGTCTTAACCTCGTATGTTGTTGAACAAGGCATATTCTTGTTCTTTTTATAATAAGTTTATTTTCTAAATTGTTTTTGAAACTATAAAAAATGAGAATGCCATACTGTTACCAGTGGTTAGTAACGCCATTGATAAATATGAAGTATAAACTGTAGTGACGGTAATAAACTTGCCTCACCCGAGATCTATGACTCAGCCATCACATGTATCAATGCTATATATGTTTGTATCTAATGGATAATAAGATGCAATACATTCTGCTATAGAACCAAACTGCAGTTGTTTTTCTCTGGTTTCTTCTCACTCTGGTTTCTTCTCATTACACTCGGATTAATATTAAACACGTATTTAGTTTCACAGGCTTATACACCGGCCACAAATAGCTGTTGAGGTCATGCCTCATCAATTTTGTGATTTTGTCAGAAATGCACACCTTATAATCTCAACTTTCAATGTGCAGTTTATTTTCCTCAAATATTCGTCAAAAACCGATATAATACATGCATTTATAAACCATGTGTATAATTTTGTAAGCTGCATTTGCAAAACTAACAAATTTACCAAATATAACAAAGTATTGGCCGATTCACTGAAATATGAGACAAACTGAGAAGTAGTAACACCACAAAGACCTGGTGCTACTGTATGGATATAACACCACAAAGACCTGGTGCTACTGTATGGATATAACACCACTAAGACCTGGTGCTACTGTATGGATATAACACCACTAAGACCTGGTGCTACTGTATGGATATAACACCACTAAGACCTGGTGCTACTGTATGGATATAACACCACTAAGAGCTGGTGCTACTGTATGGATATAACACCACAAAGACCTGGTGCTACTGTATGGATATAACACCACTAAGACCTGGTGCTACTGTATGGATATAACACCACTAAGACCTGGTGCTACTGTATGGATATAACACCACAAAGACCTGGTGCTACTGTATGAATATAACACCACAAAGACCTGGTGCTACTGTATGGATATAACACCACTAAGACCTGGTGCTACTGTATGGATATAACACCACTAAGACCTGGTGCTACTGTATGGATATAACACCACTAAGACCTGGTGCTACTGTATGGATATAACACCACTAAGACCTGGTGCTACTGTATGGATATAACACCGCAAAGACCTGGTGCTACTGTATGGATATAACACCGCAAAGACCTGGTGCTACTGTATGGATATAACACCTCTAAGACCTGGTGCTACTGTATGGATATAACACCACTAAGACCTGGTGCTACTGCATGGATATAACACCACTAAGAGCTGGTGCTACTGTATGGATATAACACCACAAAGACCTGGTGCTACTGTATGGATATAACACCACAAAGACCTGGTGCTACTGTATGGATATAACACCACAAAGACCTGGTGCTACTGTATGGATATAACACCACTAAGACCTGGTGCTACTGTATGGATATAACACCACAAAGACCTGGTGCTACTGTATGGATATAACACCACAAAGACCTGGTGCTACTGTATGGATATAACACCACTAAGACCTGGTGCTACTGTATGGATATAACACCACTAAGACCTGGTGCTACTGTATGATATAACACCACTAAGACCTGGTGCTACTGTATGGATATAACACCACTAAGACCTGGTGCTACTGTATGGATATAACACCACTAAGACCTGGTGCTACTGTATGGATATAACACCACTAAGACCTGGTGCTACTGTATGGATATAACACCACTAAGACCTGGTGCTACTGTATGGATATAACACCACAAAGACCTGGTGCTACTGTATGGATATAACACCAGAAAGACCTGGTGCTACTGTATGGATATAACACCACTAAGACCTGGTGCTACTGTATGGATATAACACCACAAAGACCTGGTGCTACTGTATGGATATAACACCACTAAGACCTGGTGCTACTGTATGGATATAACACCACTAAGAGCTGGTGCTACTGTATGGATATAACACCACACAGACCTGGTGCTACTGTATGGATATAACACCACTAAGACCTGGTGCTACTGTATGGATATAACACCACTAAGACCTGGTGCTACTGTATGGATATAACACCACAAAGACCTGGTGCTACTGTATGGATATAACACCACAAAGACCTGGTGCTACTGTATGGATATAACACCACTAAGACCTGGTGCTACTGTATGGATATAACACCACTAAGACCTGGTGCTACTGTATGGATATAACACCACAAAGACCTGGTGCTACTGTATGGATATAACACCACAAAGACCTGGTGCTACTGTATGGATATAACACCACTAAGACCTGGTGCTACTGTATGGATATAACACCACTAAGACCTGGTGCTACTGTATGGATATAACACCGCTAAGACCTGGTGCTACTGTATGGATATAACACCACTAAGACCTGGTGCTACTGTATGGATATAACACCACAAAGACCTGGTGCTACTGTATGGATATAACACCACAAAGACCTGGTGCTACTGTATGGATATAACACCACTAAGACCTGGTGCTACTGTATGGATATAACACCACTAAGACCTGGTGCTACTGTATGGATATAACACCACAAAGACCTGGTGCTACTGTATGGATATAACACCACTAAGACCTGGTGCTACTGTATGGATATAACACCACTAAGAGCTGGTGCTACTGTATGGATATAACACCACACAGACCTGGTGCTACTGTATGGATATAACACCACTAAGACCTGGTGCTACTGTATGGATATAACACCACTAAGACCTGGTGCTACTGTATGGATATAACACCACAAAGACCTGGTGCTACTGTATGGATATAACACCACAAAGACCTGGTGCTACTGTATGGATATAACACCACTAAGACCTGGTGCTACTGTATGGATATAACACCACTAAGACCTGGTGCTACTGTATGGATATAACACCACAAAGACCTGGTGCTACTGTATGGATATAACACCACAAAGACCTGGTGCTACTGTATGGATATAACACCACTAAGACCTGGTGCTACTGTATGGATATAACACCACTAAGACCTGGTGCTACTGTATGGATATAACACCACTAAGACCTGGTGCTACTGTATGGATATAACACCACTAAGACCTGGTGCTACTGTATGGATATAACACCACTAAGACCTGGTGCTACTGTATGGATATAACACCACAAAGACCTGGTGCTACTGTATGGATATATCACCGCAAAGACCTGGTGCTACTGTATGGATATAACACCGCAAAGACCTGGTGCTACTGTATGGATATAACACCACTAAGACCTGGTGCTACTGTATGGATATAACACCACTAAGACCTGGTGCTACTGTATGGATATAACACCGCTAAGACCTGGTGCTACTGTATGGATATAACACCGCTAAGACCTGGTGCTACTGTATGGATATAACACCACTAAGACCTGGTGCTACTGTATGGATATAACACCACAAAGACCTGGTGCTACTGTATGGATATAACACCACAAAGACCTGGTGCTACTGTATGGATATAACACCACTAAGACCTGGTGCTACTGTATGGATATAACACCACTAAGACCTGGTGCTACTGTATGGATATAACACCACAAAGACCTGGTGCTACTGTATGGATATAACACCACAAAGACCTGGTGCTACTGTATGGATATAACACCACTAAGACCTGGTGCTACTGTATGGATATAACACCACTAAGACCTGGTGCTACTGTATGGATATAACACCACAAAGACCTGGTGCTACTGTATGGGTATAACACCACTAAGACCTGGTGCTACTGTATGGATATAACACCACAAAGACCTGGTGCTACTGTATGGATATAACTGTCAAAACCCTGATGAAATATTAACTTGCACATTGTCCAGTCAACAGGTAACATGTGCTTCTTGCCGGGTTCACTGGACAAACGTTAAGAGAATTATAGTGTAGTCCAACACAGCTCTGGCTGTGACACCTCACATCAAACACCTTCAATACATAACATCGTAACAATAGCATTTTTATTGTACATCATTACTGTTAAATGTACATGATTATTATGACATAACAAGTGACATATACTCAAGAAAAGCGACAACTTCTAATGAAATTGTCCACATAAAAAGTCGTAATGGCAAGGCACTTGGCAGTATAACTTTGATAACAGAGTACTAGTAAGTTCATAATAAAATAAACAGTACCGGTTTACAACTGATAATAATTTCTACATAACAACATTTTGTATATGTACATATTTATCTGTTTACGCTTATGTGTAACAAACTTATCAGTTAACAATCTAGTTGAATCATATAATACTACACAGTTAAAGATCTAGGTGAATTGTGTAATAGCATGCCTCTTCTATCTCACTTGGTCCCTAAACTGCCTATATACTGGTAGGAATGCAGGAAGGACGCATTAGATAATGCTTTAATACTTTGCGACATGTCAACCCAGACAGAGGTTTGTGTGAGCTGTTTAAAGTTTTATTTGTGCCTGAAGATGCAAACATTAAAAAAGTTGAAAGATTGCGTCCACATTACAATATGAACGCTCTAATAGTGCTCAGGTAATAAATTATGCAATTATACCACAGGTAACGGCACTTGGCTGGTTGTAATAAATTGCCAAGCAAGCAACTACAGCTTGCCATGCCTGCCAGTGCCAAGTAATGTTAGCTAGCATGCTGTTTGGGGATTATATTAAATTATTAACCACTACATCGCAGAAAGAGACCTACTATATACTACATCATTAATTTGTTGCCACATCATTTCTGGCACAATATGTGGTAGAAGTGCTTTCAAGATAATCTGATCAGCCTCGAACTCCATTGCACAGTGGCCAACTGTTTTTCGAAAATATACATTTTAAAAGTGACACTATATACCCAGTAATTACCACTTTGACTTGGCATCAAACTCGATTCTGCCTAGCATCATCTGAACCAACAACACAACAGCTAGACAGTTTTAATGTCAACTGTCATTAAATCTGCTTATTTGCATATACACCTGTATGGTAAAACATTTTCTAAATATTCATCATAACAAAATATATACATACAAACTAAATGTCATACACAAATAATGACCTTCAGATGTGATCTTTGGAATGAAAGTTTGGCATATCAGGTTTCAACAAGTGCTATGAGCCATCAATCAGTTCAATTACATGGGTTCCATCTTTGCCCCTCATACAAATTAATATCTTAACAATATCATACAGTGATATGTGTAAATTATACCTACATACTGAGTAACAGCTGTGTAACAGTATCCTGGTTGATGTGTGTCAATAGCAGTGGCTTGTCGCTGTATGTATTTGCTTGTAGCTGTATGTATTTGCTTGTAGCTGTATGTATTTGCTTGTAGCTGTATGTATTTGCTTGTCGCTGTATGTATTTGCTTGTAGCTGTATGTATTTGCAGTGTGTCTGTCCACTTGCTCTGTTTGCATGCTTCTGTACCATGTGCATTCATATGCAATGTTTGCTTGCAACTTGCTTTGCTGTTTGATTTATGCATAATGTGTTGTCATGATGATCAGCACATCAACAAACAGTGCAGCGTTTGAGTTGCACCTGTCTATACAACAACAGTGTATGACACGAAGTCCTTGCCTGTCCGCTTGACACGCACCATTATGCAAGACTGCCTAGATATGTCGACTAAAAGACACCACTAATGCTTACCTGTCTGCATGAAGTATGCCTTTATGCAGTATTGCCTAGATATGTTGGTTACGGTGACACGACTTCTGTATGACAACCATTATTGATATACAGTGCTTGCCTGAATCACACCATTATGCAATATAGCCTAGATATGTTAACTAACAAGACACAACAGTCTGTACACGAACCATAATTGCTACACAGTGCTTGCCTGTCTGCATGCATGCACACCATTATGCAATATAGCCTAGATATGTTAACTAACAAGACACAACAGTCTGTATACGAACCATAATTGCTACACAGTGCTTGCCTGTCTGCATGCATGCACACCATTATGCAATATAGCCTAGATATGTTAACTAACAAGACACAACAGTCTGTATACGAACCATAATTGCTACACAGTGCTTGCCTGTCTGCATGCATGCACACCATTATGCAATATAGCCTAGATATGTTAACTAACAAGACACAACAGTCTGTATACGAACCATAATTGCTACACAGTGCTTGCCTGTCTGCATGCATGCACACCATTATGCAATATTATCTTGATATGTTGACTAATGCTGCATTCCAATCACCTCGTGTATATCGTGCATATGACTTGGTGAACGCAAAAACCCGTAAATTTATGCAACTGATTCAAGTAGGCGTAACAAAGGTGTGTTTACAATAAACATAAGCCTACTGGAACGCATCATAAGACACCCCGGTGACACGTATCACTGCAGTGAGAAGCTAAGACATATCATGATCACAAGTCCGATGAACAGAAACAACACCTTCAGCAGTCGGTTCCGTTGTTCGTTCATCTCGGCTGGGAGAATCTCGACAAAGACGACGTAGACGAATGTTCCCGCAGCCACACCCTGTATGAGCACTGAAGCCAGCTCCCCTGCCTTATTGGGCACGATCCCGATAGTCATGCCGACGTACATGCCGACTGGGATCATGGCGCTGAGTGTGAGAGACAGCTTGAGGACGTTGGTCATGCGGAAGTGTTGCTTCGCGAGACTGATACCCATTGCAAAGGCAACAAACACCTCATGTAGGAGGACGCCGATGAAGAGGTTTGTCAGTTGATGGACGTCCTCCTGTAGGCCCAGGGCCAGACCCTCAAACACTGAGTGGATGCTGAGGGCAGCCAGCAGTAGCAGGCAGCGCAGGCTAATGTTGTCCTCTACAATGTCCAAGAGGTGAGAGTGACCCTCGTGGCCTGATTCGCAATGAGCGTGGCCATTGCTCGAGTGGGCATGGCCATTGACAGAATGAGCATGGCCATTGCTGGAATGGGTGTCGCCATTGATGGAGTGGGCGTGGCTGGAATGGGCGTGGGTGTTTTCCCTTGGAATGTGTCCATTTTCTGTGGGTGTATGTTCACTGCCTTTGTCGGAAAATGACGCAGCTGTGTCATTTTGTTCAGCTGGGTGTCCATCTAGCAGAGCCACATTTTCCAGACTTGTCACCATCACCTCCGCGTCACTGCTGTTGTCAGGGACCGTGGTGTAGTCGGTCTCTGGGTGTCGCTGACACTTGTGCACCAAGACATCCACGAGCAGGACAAAGAAGAATCCAACCATAAGAACAAGCTGTGTCAGGCGACAACTCATGTCCGCACTGAGGTGGGCCGACTCGAGCACTCGCGAGAACTTGGCCTCGATGTAAGGCACCATCTGCAGGTTGCACGTGCCCAGGAAGATCCCTCCGGAGAGACAGTTGCAGAGGGAGACAGCCTGTTGCACCCGCTGGCTGAGCACCACCTGGGAGTCCTTGGGGATGAGGCGGGAGGGCAGGAGGGTGAAGAGAAGTGTGGACAGGAAGATGACCACGCTGAAGATGACCTGCAGCAACGTCACCGTCTCCATGGCGATGGACAGTTTGGTTGGAAACACAAAGAGGACACTGGAAGAAGAAAAATAATTTAATGAGTATAGTAAATTCTTAAAAATATTATTTATATTAATATGCTAAATTTGGAGCTTTGTAAGTGCATCGCCAGGTCTAATCTGCCCATCTAGTGGTGCAGTAATGTGGTAATTGGTAGATTAACTGAGCTACATATGAACACGCAACTAATCTGCTAATTATGACGACAACCTTAGTGCTATATTAGAATGGCATGTAACATTGGACCTGTATCAGCTATTTCAGACATGTAGCTGGCTTTATGATTTAAAGATAATTTTAATCTCTGTAATGTTCACATTTATTAAGTAATCCTGTTAATATGATTATTTCATGTAATTCTGTGCCTTTATTTCGTTAGAATTATGCTTATTTAATCACAAATGACACTGACAATACATCGAAAAAAATAACTCAGCCTACGCAGAGTTTCTAGTTTGGGCCCCGCCTACACTAACTGCATAAGGCATGCTCATGAATATTCAGTATCACCCGCCAGAATTCAATTTTTAAGGTGCAAGAAATATGTGTTCCACGTCATCAACAAGTGTGTGTTTTGATCAGCTATCGCCATGCAAGTAAATCATGGCTGAGGTGGGTCAATTTGTCAAGAGAACACATAGGCCGGCTGCTGTATATGTGACTGATTCTGCAAAGAAAAGATGCAAAAGGGAAAGGGTCAATTTGTGGAACCAGCACCGAATCAACATAGCAGCAGCCCACGACCAATGGGTTTGTTTAAAAGAAAACTACCATCTTCCACTTATGAATTCGTCGCTTTGTTTTTGTAGGACAACTTTGACAAGTAAGTGTGGTCTACAGTCAACATATTTTGGCTAATAATTTTTTTAAATGTTAATAAAAGAGTGACAAATGATGTCAGATTTGTGTACATGGTACGTGTTGACTGGTACTATCGGAAGTATTGCACTGAGGTGTCAAATTTAGGAATAAATATGGTTATAACAACAAAATGGAGGTGTGTCCGGATTAATTTATTGTACTAGTCAGGAGCAACTTTCCAAAAAAGTGAACCCTGTAGGCATTTCATAGTAGAATATGCCAACAAATGTTTTAGGATAATTTGAGTGAAAAAACCCATGTTGGCAATCTGGAAAGGGTCCATAACCCCCTAAATTTGAAGAAAAAAAACCCACAAAATTACGTCCGATTATCCACCAAATGTAAACCAACACCAGCATAATACTGTCACGTAATAAAACTAACATATGGGAGGGGTCCACGACCCCCTCAATTACAAAAACACAAAACTACAACAGTTTTACACCTGAAAACAAACAGACAAATGATAGTAAATACAGTGTGTAAATGTAAAGTGATCGATGGATACCTGCACTGAAACTGAAAGAAATGATGACTCCTAATGGACGTTTTTAGGAGTCAGCATTTCCGACATACATATTTTGGTTGATGGCTATGTACTGAAGTAAATGTCAATAACATATCTTATATTTAATGCGATTAAAGATTGTAACACAATGTCTTAGTAATAACTAGTGAATGTTACATCATGGTTATCAATGTTAGTTAATCCTAGTTTTTTAGACAGTATTAATCGGTGTTGGTAAGGTAAGTGTGAGCTGTAGATAGAGATGTTACACCTTTGAAATGGACATTTTAGTTATTTATTATTCTGTTCTTGTATTTCAAGTTGTGATCAGTGATTACTTGTGTGTACCGGTAATTACCATTGCTCTGGTGGCTGCATTGTTGGCCTGTATGTCGGTTATCTTTCTGTTTGAGTGCAAGTCTCTACAGCTCACCCTCCCACACATTGTAAACATGGTGACACACCGACAGTTATATACAGCCTACAGGGAGGAACATTTTGCAAAAAGGAATTTTAAATGAGATGACCCAACAAAATTGATTTGAAGAGGCAGTTTCAAAGATAAGATTAATTTAATTTCCGACATGAGAAACTGAAAGACAGTCAGCCTCTGCAGGATGCAAACCTCCAGTCATCATCAAAGAAAACACTGTTTAACACACCAGCCTAAAACACCACAAAGGTAATTATTTTGTCATGGTCTATAGGATACAATTATCAGACAGTTTATTTCTTACTAGATAAGACAGAACCAACTTAAGCCTGGGTTTATTTGTTTACTCAGATGAAAATGTGATTTGCTGTTTATTTTACTGGATTCCGTATTATTAGTAATTAACCTTTTTTATCATTTGTATGTGTACATGTATGACAAATTTTTTAATTTCAGCCCATCAATCCATCATGGCCAGTGGAGGATTGCCGTGCCTTGCTGAAGAAGCAGTTCCAGAAGATTGCTGCGAGAGTGATGCCAGTGAGAGTGATGCTAGTGAGGAGTCATGCCAGTGAGAGTGACGCCAGTGAGAGTGATGCCAGTGAGAGTGATGCCAGTGAGGAGTGATGCCAGTGAGAGTGATGCCAGTGAGGAGTCATGCCAATGAGAGTGACGCCAGTGAGAGTGATGCCAGTGAGAGTGACGCCAGTGAGTGATGCCAGTGAGAGTGATGCCAGTGAGAGTGATGCCAGTGAGAGTGATGCCAGTGAGGAGTCATGCCAGTGAGAGTGATGCCAGTGAGAGTGATGCCAGTGAGAGTGATGCTAGTGAGGAGTCATGCCAGTGAGAGTGACGACAGTGATGCCAGTGAGGGTGATGCTAGTGAGGAGTCATGCCAGTGAGAGTGATGTCAGTTAGAGTGATGCTAGTGAGGAGACATGCCAGTGAGAGTGATGCCAGTGAGAGTGATGTCAGTGAGAGTGATGCCAGTGAGGAGTCATGCCAGTGACAGTCATGCGAGTGAGAGTGATGCCAGTGAGAGTGATGCTAGTGAGAGTGATGCTAGTGAGGAGTCATGCCAGTGAGAGTGATGCCAGTGAGAGTGATGCTAGTGAGGAGTCATGCCAGTGAGAGCGATGCCAGTGAGAGCGATGCCAGTGAGAGTGATGCCAGTGAGAGTGATGCTAGTGAGGAGTCATGCCAGTGAATATGAGTTTGGAAAACAGGTCTCGAATATTGATGATGATGAGTAAGAGATAAGCATGTTGTCTTTTGGTGGGTAGATATTACTTAGATTGGTAGCCATGATGGTTGATGTTGCTTCCATGTGTGTTTTGCCTCACAACATCCGTATCTCATGTTATACATTGACATAAACAGCAGACACCAAACTGTGCCTATGAATAACAGTATAACTATAACTGGCATAGTATAAATTGTCTTTACATTTTAGGCACTTGGTGTCTATGAGTGTTTGCATGATTTGTGGTTATTTACAGTAAGGAGGAATTGTCTACCTACGAGGAGAGTCTTACTGAGGAACTTGATGTTTCTTTGTATCGAGCAACCAAGTCAAAGGTTTTGCTTGAAGATATCATGCTTGAGAAAAAGTAATTTTATGGTTTTGTTGAACCAGTTTTTTGGGTAAAGAAAAAAGTATATATTATTTACAAATGACAATTCCATTTCCTGTGGTAATAATTATGACAGTATGACTACCATATATCTAAAAATTGCTGGTCTAGTAAAACCTGTCTTGAGCAACCACCCTTTCTGCACAGCCAGTGGTCGCTCAAGACAGGTGGTTTCCTGTAGCAGGTTGCACATAAAACAGTAAATCATGTACGTTTTTATGATTGTATGTGTGAGATACGATACAAAGACAAGGTATGTGGCAGACGTATACACCTGTATTGTGTTCATTTAATATTTATTGGCATTTTTGTTTCCTTATATGTACAGTGCATTGGAAGCACGAAGTTCTTGATTAAAATGTCCTAAATCATGCACGTTTGCTTGTACATCACAACATAAATCGGTGGACCAACGTGGCTTTCTTTCCCATCATCAGTGTGTTTCGGACGTTCGGTCACTCATAAGAGGCCAAAATAATGTTGATGTGATGGTCGTTGGTCGCATTTGCCTGCCTTCTCCGTCTTCCCGACACCCTCGATCACCGCATCGCATGTGACCACGGCCATCACCTCGTCCCCGGGCCCCTCCACCAGTTTCTGCCACAAACTAAAATATTAACAAACATCCAATTTAAATTACCATTGTAATATGAATGACTACATGTGTTCAAAATTAAGAATAATTCAACTATGTATGCTACTATTTAGTGCACTAACTATCCTGTTCACAAGATTATTTTCTTTGCACCTCTCTTTTTGAAAAACATCTGGAGATTTGAGAAACCATGGCCAAGGAAATTTGTTTAAAGGTATCTCGTGCGCACAGCTTTAATGTATGCAATCCAACTCTGCTCATATGAGATGTACATATTTACTGGCCAAGTCTAAAAAATCAGGTTTTGTCTATAGTAGGCTACATGACATTTGCTCAAAACACTGAATGCACAATGGCTTATTACTTTGCTGTAAATACCCTGCTTCACCAATTACTAATTAAGACAAAGAATTTTAACAAATACAACACAAGAGAGGGTAATCTCACAAACAGGAACTACCATGTCAATTGTGGCATTTTGCCATCCCTGGCTATCACATTCCAAGGACGGCGCGAAAATCAGAAATATGTTCCAAGTCCCAGATTTAGGCAAGAAAATAACATCCACGACCAGGTTAATCCTCTTGCTATGGTTGCATATACTGATATTGTTGTGTGCATTTTTGTTCAGTGCATGCTAAATACTGTGCAATGCAGTTTTACTAACTGGAAAGGCTCGACACAGACCCAGTCCCAGCTGACACCGACTGCAGCCGTCGCCGTCGGCAGACGTTATAATTCTACTAAATCAAAACATTGCTCTGCTGACGGCATTGGGAAACAGGATAAATAAACAATGCATAAGCTTCCTACACTTATAAAAAATAACTGTCAATAATAACTCAATATACATATGTCTACAAATTGCTTATTTTAAATGTCATTGGTTGAATCAACTCACCTTGGAATCTGACATGTTGGCTGTGTGTGTGACGTCAACGGTCTTTGCGTGCTTCATTGCACGTGCATGAATATTCATTATACTCGGGCTGCATAATTAATTATCCATGTGGCATCAAGCTCAAAATTATTCGTGTAAACACAATTATTTATCGCCTTTTTGTGCAGATAACACCCAAATTATGCATAAACATGCACAGAAAGTACTTATGGAAAATTATTACGTTTTGATACAGTACATCTCGAATGTATATTAGCTTACAAAGAATCGCTTTAAGTAGTGAATATTGTGTAGAGAGGTAAGGTGCACAAGGCAACCAACACCAAACTATTGACGTAACGTGATAATCACTATGCATGTGTTTTTCTCTGTGCATGACAACAATGTAGTATCAACTGTAAATTTTAATATTGACAGTTATCGTTGATCATCACACATTGAACTATTGGTAGTAACAATGGTTGTCAAACAAATGAACAGCACTATTTGTGTACCAAAATAAAATTGTTTTTGTTTTACTTTACAAACCTAACAGCCTAACAAATATTAACATTAATTTATTTTGCTTGTTAAAAATAAGCATATTTTGCCTGCTTTGTGTTATTATTACAGAGATTTAATTTGTCAACTAATTTTGTTTTATTATTCCATTTTAAGTTTTATTTATTTTAATGTATTTTATGTGTGCCGACGCTGAATGAATATCACAAGGCAGATATAAGTTTGTATAAGAGCTTTATACATAAAGCCACAATCATTATGCATGAATATATTATGCAGGTTACATAAATAAAATGATAATTTTTAAAGTATCTTACTTATATTTGTATTATATTTAGTGCCTCTGGTAGGTATTTTACCCAGACACATGGCTCATTATAAATGTTTAATAATAAATAAATAAAGTTTTAGTCCACCGAAAAATATAAACTCTAAATCACAATCCTTATGTTTGTTAAATACATTGTCGATTGGTAGATCAGATGCAAAGGAAGCCAATGAAAGCAGAAAGAGGCAAATAGGCCCTGGCACCTTGGAGGAGATCCACTTACAGTCCCTCCGAGTTAGCGTATTAATATATATGCCAACAATAAATAGTAATGTTAAACTAAAATGTAACAACAAAAGCTATAGGAAGATTTTGAATATTATCTCTGTGGTTGTGACCTACTGCGGACACTTCATAATGCAGATCTCTGTTGCACAAACACGTTCTGTTATTTATGTTAAGGGTAACACAATACCGTCCTCTAGTTTAAGAGGATGTGCTGTTTAATGTCTTAGCATAAATACATCTAATTATGTGTGTGTTGAATATTCGTTGAATATATGTTGATTAAGAACGGGGGCCGGTTTCATGAAGCGCACTTAAAGTTACGCAATTACTTAGCATCACATGTTTGCGTAAACTCCTATACTCGCTTATATAAAAAAACATGTCATTTACTAAGACAGTCATCTTAGCCCTAAGAACATTCTTAGCCGCTTCATGAAACCGGCCCCAGGAGTACAGCACCGTGTCTCCATAGTCCATATTGGATGTCTTCATTTACAACAGTTGCCGCACATACTTAACCAAGTGAACACAATAATTCAATGTATCTTGAAATATGTAAACGTTCAATACAGAAGATATTATTCATGGCTCCAAAATTAATTTAATTTTAATACCATGTTTAATTCTTGCTATTAAAATGTACACATTCAATTTGAATAAAGTTTAACAATCAACAGCATTTCTGCTTATCAACATTAACAAATTATAACACATTTTCTATAAATGCTGTCATTAGGTATTATAACATAAATATGTTTTCTTAATAATTTGTTATTAAACTGAAATGAAGACCATTTGCAATATTCTACCAAAAAACATGGAAATTATATGGTCAATAAATACCTTGTAGTGGACGTCCACTGTGTGTGTGTGTGTGGCCTCAGTGACCAGTGACCAGTTGCTCACGTCATGTGTCCACTGCTCCACAGACCAGACATTCCTACAGGAGACAAACAGTACTATTCCATCAGATGCAAAGTTCACCAGTTCCAAGATGCCAAGAAACAGCTGCAACCAATTAGACATGATCCAACAACTCAGATTTCTTGGCAACAATGAGCCAGGCTAATTACGCATTAATCATCCAGCTGATTGTGTGAATACTATAGGAGTCTATGATGACACCTATAGGTCACCCCACAGGAAACACTGGGCTCTACAGCTCAGACTGACATATCGATTCCAACTAGTAATGTGTCTAACATATGGCTGCCTGGTGGATCCTGATAACAGCAGATCACAGTCATTACACAGGAATACACAATGAAACACCAACAGCTGTTGACAGTTTCCTGTAAAGAGATGCCTGTAATTTTTTTTGAATTAATATAGTAATATTACATGAATTATTGATTAGAGTACCTGGTGATTATTAGATTCTTACTTGGTACATTCTTCTGTAGTTACTCTATTATAATATTCTTAATTACTCTAGATTTATTCTGTAATGCCTATTTTGTTCCCTTCTATGTGAATCAGACACTAACAGTCACTATTTCTTCCTATATTCACTCTTACCAATACTTTGTCACCATATTTTTTCATTGTCAAATTATATGCTCACACTCGAATAAGCATCAGCATAGCCACATTTATTCTAATATTAACATTTATATAATAGTTTATGTGGCCCAACCAACCCACTAACATCCACAATGTCTTCAGAGGCCCTAACCAGTCCACTAACATCTACAATGTCTTATGAGACCCAAACCAGTCCACTAACATCCACAATGTCTTATGAGGCCCCAACCAACCCACTAACATCCACAATGTCTTCAGAGGCCCTAACCAGTCCACTAACATCTACAATGTCTTATGAGGCCCCAACCAACCCACTAACATCCACAATGTCTTCAGAGGCCCTAACCAACGCACTAACATCTACAATGTCTTATGAGGCCCCAACCAACCCAATAACATCCACAATGTCTTCAGAGGCCCTAACCAATGCACTAACATCTACAATGTCTTATGAGGCTCCAACCAGTCCAATGACATCCACAATGTCTTGAGGCCCCAACCAGTCCACCAACATCCACAATGTCTTGTGAGGCCCCAACCAGTCCAATGACATCCACAACATCTGCGATTAAAATTACTATCACACAAAATGGAAACTTCTGATCAATTCAGTAATACAGAATGTTTAAATTGAATATATATATATATATATATATATATAGTTACCGGGTCGTTGATCGGTCCACACCAAAATCCGACCTCTGTGTATCATTTATGAGAATTGAGCGTGACTTTCGGAGATGCATCAACATATCTTTTTCACTGGTTATAATTGCTAGCACGGTAAATGATGTTACCAAAGTTTTCATACGGCACTGTGTTTTCGTACAGAAAATGTAAGTATTTCACTAAATCCAACTTTTCTGACAATTTATTTGCATAACATGAGACGTATAAGTGATAAGGAGCTACAATATGGATATCTTTCACAAATGTTTCTTCAGATTGTTCTGAAAACGGCATGTTTATATTATTGGCATGATCGTCAACAAGACCATGTTACAACGAAACACCTTAATTAAAACATATCAACACAAAACCCACACAAAGTTAGTTCATATCAAGCTCTGGCACCTGGTAAATATAATGACAATGGATAGGTGCCACGAGCAACTCCACCTTCAGTGTCTACCTGTGTTTACCTGTCTACCTGTGTCTAGTACTGCCTACCTGCATTTACCTGTGTGTGCTGACTGGGCTCAGATCTCGCTGTGGCCTGTGTCCCATACAAAGGAAACTCTAACAAAACACAAGTACCCTGAAGGCTGGGTGTGTATGAGAACTACGTATGACCCCATCCATCAAACTGTCACACAGGGCAGGCCTGGGCGTAGGAAGACTACTGGCTGTGTGAATCTCAGAAAACTACTGCTGTGATCTGAGACAATATTCCCACATCCAACTGACAACATGACTGTGGTTTCTACGTTATGTTGTCTAAAGTTTTTGAAAAAATCTTGCTCAGCAGAATGGATGACTTTTTAACAACCAGAGACAACCAGTTTGGTTTTAAAAAGAAGCATGGCACTGACATGTGCATTTATGTACTAAAGAGGTTATTGCTAAATATCAAGCCTTAAATAGCTGCTTGTTTATGTGTTTTGTTGGTGAATCTAACGCTTTTGACCGTGTAAACCATACTGTACTGTTTAAAAAGCTAATTGACAGAGATGTTCCTGGTTACATTGTTAGAATCCTAGTGTTTTGGTATGCGAACCAACAAATGTATGTAAGATGGGGTAGTCATGTTTCTGACAGTATTTATGTAAGTAATGGAGTTAGACAAGGAGGTATTTATCCCCCTATTTGTTCAGTGTTTACGTGGATGGTTTATCCACTCTACTTAATGGTTGCAATGTAGGATGTTATGTAGGATATAATTGTGTAAATAATATTATGTATGCTGATGATCTTGTAGTATTTTGTCCGTCCAGCAGGGGATTACAGACCCTTCTCACCGTCTGTGATCAATATGGATTAACTCATGACATAAGGTACAATGCCAAAAAGAGTATGGTCATGATAATTAGAAACAAGAGTTGTAAGAATGTTAAATTTCCAAGTTTTATACTTGGTAACGACAAACTATGTGAGGTAGAATCTGTAAAATATTTGGGTCATATCATTTCAAATAGTATGCTAGATGACAATGATATATCTAGACAATGTCGCCAGTTGTATGCACAAGGCAACATGATCATAAGAAAATTTCATATATGTTCAAATGATGTAAAGAAAACATTGTTTACTACTTTTTGCTCACCTATGTATACTGCCCATCCTTGGTGGAATTTTCACAACTATGCTATCAGGAAATTGTATGTCTCTTACAACAATATATTTTCAATGGTGTTAGGTTATGACAGATACTGTAGTGCTAGTGAAATGTTTGTTAACAATAATTTACCTAACTGTGTTGTTGTTATTAGAAATTTGACATAGATTTAAATCCCGACTGCAGTTATCAAAAAACATATGATATAGTGACGTAAAATACATGTCTAGAATATGGAAATATTGGTTCAATTCCCTGTATATACATTTTGTTGACGGGTGATTTTTCATTCTGTACATTGTAACTATTGTTTATAACACAACTATAGAACCATGATAATGTACTTGTATGTTGCATGGAGTCTGTGAATAAAGCAATTATTATTATTATATTATATTACCAGATACTGGCACTGTCATTGGTCAAATGGCTGAAAGACCATTTATTTGTACTAAGGTCACAAGATCATTGACATCAACTTTATGACAAGTGCCCTTATCTTCTTTTCATTCCTCAGAAAACATCATGATTTCTAGCCAAAACTGCTCAAACTAATGTGAATTTAACGAAAAAAAGTTCAAAACCATAAATCAGTCAAGTCAAGGATGTGTTTGACAAGGCTCCAGTTTACTGACACAGTCCCTCCGACATATAGTACTACCTCTGTATCAGTACATTTATTGTAATGACATAGCGCTAATATTGCTATGTATGTATGTACGTATATGCTGACACAGACCCGCCAACATAGTGCCATCTTTGTGTATATTGACACAGACCCGCCAACATAGTGCCATCTTTGTGTATATTGACACATTCCCTCAAACACAGTGTCACCCAACATAGTGCCACCTCTCTGTGTATTAACACAGTCCTTCAAACACAGTGTCACCCAACATAATGCCACCTCTCTGTGTATTAACACAGTCCTTCAAACACAGTGTCACCCAACATAGTGCCACCTCTCTGTGTATTAACACAGTCCTTCAAACACAGTGTCACCCAACATAGTGCCACCTCTCTGTGTATTAACACAGTCCTTCAAACACAGTGTCACCCAACATAGTGCCACCTCTCTGTGTATTAACACAGTTCTTCAAACACAGTGTCATCCAACATAGTGCCATCTCTCTGTGTGTTAACACAGTCCTTCAAACACAGTGTCACCCAACGTAGTGCCACCTCTCTGTGCATTAACACAGTCTTTCAAACACAGTGTCACCCAATGTAGTGCCACCTATCTGTGCGTTAACACAGTCCTTCAAACACAGTGTCATCCAACATAGTGCCACCTCTCTGTGTATTAACACAGTTCTTCAAACACAGTGTCATCCAACTTAGTGCCACCTCTCTGTGTAATAACACAGTCCTTCAAACACAGTGTCATCCAACATAGTGCCACCTCTCTGTGTAATAACACAGTCCTTCAAACACAGTGTCACCCAACATAGTGCCACCTCTCTGTGTATTAACAGAGTCCTTCAAACACAGTGTCACCCAACATAGTGTCACCTCTCTGTGTATTAACAGAGTCCTTCAAACACAGTGTCCCTCAACATAGTGCCACCTCTCTGTGTAATAACACAGTCCTTCAAACATAGTGTCACCCAACATAGTGCCACCTCTCTGTGTTTTAACACAGTCCTTCAAACACAGTGTCATCCAACATAGTGCCACCTCTCTGTGTATTAACACAGTTCTTCAAACACAGTTCTTCAAACACAGTGTCACCCAACATAGTGCCACCTCTCTGTGTATTAACACAGTCCTTCAAACACAGTGTCCCTCAACATAGTGCCACCTCTCTGTGTAATAACACAGTCCTTCAAACACAGTGTCACCCAACATAGTGCCACCTCTCTGTGTTTTAACACAGTCCTTCAAACATAGTGTCATCCAACATAGTGCCACCTCTCTGTGTATTAACACAGTTCTTCAAACACAGTGTCACCCAACATAGTGCCACCTCTCTGTGTAATAACACAGTCCTTCAAACACAGTGTCATCCAACATAGTGCCACCTCTCTGTGTATTAACAGAGTTCTTCAAACACAGTGTCACCCAACATAGTGCCACCTCTCTGTGTAATAACACAGTCCTTCAAACACAGTGTCATCCAACATAGTGCCACCTCTCTGTGTATTAACACAGTTCTTCAAACACAGTGTCACCCAACATAGTGCTACCTCTCTGTGTATTAACACAGTTCTTCAAACACAGTGTCACCCAACATAGTGCCACCTCTCTGTGTATTAACACAGTTCTTCAAACACAGTGTCACCCAACATAGTGCTACCTCTCTGTGTATTAACAGAGTCCTTCAAACACAGTGTCACCCAACATAGTGCCACCTCTCTGTGTATTAACACAGTTCTTCAAACACAGTGTCACCCAACATAGTGCTACCTCTCTGTGTATTAACAGAGTCCTTCAAACACAGTGTCACCCAACATAGTGCCACCTCTCTGTGTATTAACACAGTTCTTCAAACACAGTGTCATCCAACATAGTGCCACCTCTCTGTGTATTAACAGTCCTTCAAACACAGTGTCACCCAACATAGTGCCACCTCTCTGTGTATTAACACAGTTCTTCAAACACAGTGCCACCCAACATAGTGCCACCTCTCTGTGTATTAACACAGTTCTTCAAACACAGTGTCACCCAACATAGTGCCACCTCTCTGTGTATTAACAGAGTTCTTCAAACACAGTGTCACCCAACATAGTGCCACCTCTCTGTGTATTAACACAGTCCTTCAAACACAGTGTCACCCAACATAGTGCCACCTCTCTGTGTATTAACACAGTCCTTCAAACACAGTGTCACCCAACATAGTGCTACCTGTGTGTATTGACAGGTTCATCAACTATAGTAAGTAAGTAAGTAACTTTATTTTACAACGTAACAACATAACATACAATTAACATATACATGTCATACAAATGGAAATATGTTACATTGCATGGATGTCACTTGGCTAAAAGCCGTCTTCCAGTGACACCATTTAATTATCATTACTCAATGATTACAATCATGACAATCATCAAAATCATGTTAAACATTCACTCCAATTCATCACCAACCCATCTCCGTACTAGATAATATTAAACCGGAGTATTATTTTAACATATAGTATGTGCTGTTGTTGGTGATATATAACAACGAACTGAGAAGTATGATCAATTGTAGTATATGTAAGTGAATAGAAAGGCGATCCAAACATTTGTATTTGATTAACAACGTAGTGTAAGAACGGTAATAGACTTACAAACAAAGGTAGAGTTTCATTTAATCAGTTTCATTACATTCTGAACATCTAGGATTTATACAATTCACTTGACGAAGATATGCGTTTAAGTAGAAGTCACACAACACGCGTCTAAATTTTAACCTGTGTTTAGTGTTTCTTATTTTTTCGTTTATATTGTTCCAGATTCTTGTGAAATTATGTTTTGGTAGTTTAGACGAAAAATGTGTTCTAGGTGTCTGTTTAACAAGAAGGTTGCATTGTCGGGTTATTCTTATACTTTTGTCTAAAGTCTTTTTGATCGCAAAATTTGTAAATGACTTGGGTAATAAATCATGTTTAAAGTCGTACATAAATAGTGAGACCTGTAGTTTATATACATCTGACACTTTTTGTATTTTGTCAGACTTAAATAAAGGATCAGTATGACTCCTATATCCTTTTTTATTAATTATTCTTAAAGCACGTTTTTGTAAGATTTCTATTTTCTTTGTATTTCCATTGCCCCATGCTTGTATACCATATGTTATATGACTGTGAATTAAAACGTAATATAATGATTTTAATGACTTATATGGTAAGAAATATTTCACTCTATTTATTGCAAAAATAGCTCTAGATATTTTGGAACTAATTATGTTGATGTGTTCTTTCCATGTTAAGTGCTTATCTATATACAATCCCAGGAATTTTACAGATTCGTCATTTTTATACTTGCCAACTTGGTTGATGACTTCATTATTTATTTTAATGCTATTGTTTACTTCGTAGTTTGAGTTTACTGGACTAAAAACACAGAAATGTGTCTTTTTGACGTTCAAGCACAATTTATTAGCACACAACCAATTGTATAATTGTTTTAGTTCTTGATTCACTTTTATGACTAAATGTTATATCCTGAATAATAAACAGTGGTATCATCTGCAAAGGATAGCAAGTTTAGAGAACTAGAATTCACTATGTCATTAATATAAATTAAAAAAAGCACAGGTCCTAGTATGGATCCTTGTGGTACTCCATGTGTCATATTGATCAGTGGAGATTTGCAATTATTTATTTCAATATATTGTTTACGATTAGAAAGGTAACTGGCAAACCATCTATTACTTATTCCTCTGATTCCATAATGATTTAACTTATACAACAAAATGTCATGGTTAATTGTATCAAACGCCTTAGATAAGTCGAGAAACACAGCCAATGTAATATCTTTGGTAGTTTTGTCATTTGCATCTGCTATGTCTTTAAGTAAGTGCAATATAGGGTGTATAGTGGAATGTTTCAAACGAAATCCGTATTGATGTTTATACAGTATATTATATTTCTCTAAATATATTACTAATCTGTTACATACTATTTTTTCCATTATTTTAGAAAGTGTTGGTAAAATACTTATTGGTCTGTAGTTATTAAACACATTAATATTTCCTGATTTATAAATTGGAATTATTTTAGCGATTTTTAAATTATCAGGTACAACACCTGTAACAAAGGAATTATTTATGATGTGCACAAGTGGGATTGTTATTTCCTCAATGGTCTGTTGTACAAGTTTTGTAGATAAACTATCGACGCCTTCAGTGCATTTAGTTTTTAGTTTTTGCACTATTCTTTTGATTTCATTTACATCAGTAGGTTGCATGAAAAAGTTTACAGGATAGTTATCTTTTAGGTGTGCATGAAACGAGGTTGTGGGAGGAGGTATTAGATCACTCATTGATTTACCTATATCAGCAAAGAAACGGTTAAACTCTTCAGCAATAAAAGCAGAATTTTATACTTTTTCTCCTTTTACAATGAAAGTTTGAGGTAATTGAAAACTCTTTTTTTGATTAAATATTGCCTTTCTCAGTATGGTCCAGGTTTCTTTGATGCTATGTTTACGTTCTTCCAGTATTTCAGTATAATACTTAATTTTTGCTGCTCTTTTGATCTTATTAAATAGTCTACAATATACCTTATAAGCATCCTCTCTCGCTGTACTGGGCTTATTTAGCTTTCTGCGGAGTAATTTGTCTTTTTTTATTGAGGACACTATAATGCCTGATGTTACCCAGGGCTCTCTTTTAATATATTTACTATTTACTCTGATAGTTTTAACTGGGCAAGATATTTCATAAAGTGATGTATATGTTAACATTAAGTTGTTGTATGCTTCATTTGCATTGCTAGTAGATAGGACAGAGGAATAGTCAGCCGTGGCCAAAAGACTCCTAAATTTTTAAATGTTGGTCAAGTTTAACTGGCGTTTTTGTTTATATACTAATTTTTGTGTAGCAGGTTTACCATATATTAAATGAAATATTCCAAAATGGTCAGTCATGTCTGTGTGTATTGATACTGTCCCTCCAACACTTGAACAGTGCCATCTCTGTGTTATGGAGTCAACACCCCCATTACCTGTTGACACACACTAGGCTGGTTTTGGGCCCTGTGGGGCAAAGCTGAGTCAACAATACACAATAACAACTGTCATTCCAACTGGTGTAAAGTTATAAACAACTGTCCATAGTCTAGCTTGTGGAAGCAACTGTATATAGAACAAATACAGACAACACAGGCACTCTTTATAGACAATGCACAGACATAGTTTAGTTTTTGAAAACATAAAAAACAAGTACTTAGTTCAACAAACAGTAAAGTGATACACAACTGCGGGTTGACAGTGGAGCCAATTACAGCTGTAACCAGTTGATTTAGATGATAGTAAGATTAATAAATTATTAATTTACCTGGTCAAAGTTCTGGTCACTGTGATAGACGAGATATACGCAAACTAAAACTTAGTAAAACGACAACAGCCAGGTTTAGATTTGGTTCTATACACACATACACAAACTGGTCAGTACAACTTGACCTTCATCAGAAAATGACCACAATATGACAGTAGTTAGGTAAATATCCATTGACATACTGATAGGATTCATGTTTGAACAGTCGTATAGTTGTTTACTCAGACCTCTAGAGAGTGTGTACAGTGTTATAATTGCTCACAATATGGAGATCACGGTGCTGCACTTTGTATGTTTTTAAATATTAAATTACAAATTTGGTTTATAATATGGATAGTGTACTTCATCGCATGTCATTGTAGCTCATGTAGTGCTACTGTTGGTTGTCATTGTAGCTCATGTAGTGCTACTGTTGGTTGTCATTGTAGCTCATGTAGTGCTACTGTTGGTTGTCATTGTAGCTCATGTAGTGCTACTGTTGGTTTTCATTGTAGCTCATGTAGTGCTACTGTTGGTTGTCATTGTAGCTCATGTAGTGCTACTGTTGGTTGTCATTGTAGCTCATGTAGTGCTACTGTTGGTTGTCATTGTAGTTCATGTAGTGCTACTGTTGGTTGTCATTGTAGCTCATGTAGTGCTACTGTTGGTTGTCATTGTAGCTCATGTAGTGCTACTGTTGGTTGTCATTGTAGCTCATGTAGTGCTACTGTTGGTTGTCATTGTAGCTCATGTAGTGCTACTGTTGGTTGTCATTGTAGCTCATGTAGTGCTACTGTTGGTTGTCATTGTAGCTCATGTAGTGCTACTGTTGGTTGTCATTGCAGTTCATGTAGTGCTACTGTTGGTTGTCATTGTAGCTCATGTAGTGCTACTGTTGGTTGTCATTGTAGCTCATGTAGTGCTACTGTTGGTTGTCAGTGTAGCTCATGTAGTGCTACTGTTGGTTGTCATTGTAGCTCATGTAGTGCTACTGTTGGTTGTCATTGTAGTTCATGTAGTGCTACTGTTGGTTGTCATTGTAGCTCATGTAGTGCTACTGTTGGTTGTCATTGTAGCTCATGTAGTGCTACTGTTGGTTGTCATTGTAGTTCATGTAGTGCTACTGTTGGTTGTCATTGTAGCTCATGTAGTGCTACTGTTGGTTGTCATTGTAGCTCATGTAGTGCTACTGTTGGTTGTCAGTGTAGCTCATATAGTGCTACTGTTGGTTGTCATTGTAGCTCATGTAGTGCTACTGTTGGTTGTCATTGTAGTTCATGTAGTGCTACTGTTGGTTGTCAGTGTAGCTCATGTAGAGCTACTGTTGGTTGTCAGTGTAGTTCTTGTAGTGCTACTGTTGGTTGTCATTGTAGCTTATGTAGTGCTACTGTTGGTTGTCATTGTAGCTCATGTAGTGCTACTGTTGGTTGTCATTGTAGCTCATGTAGTGCTACTGTTGGTTGTCAGTGTAGCTCATGTAGTGCTACTGTTGGTTGTGATTGTAGCTCATGTAGTGCTACTGTTGGTTGTCATTGTAGCTCATGTAGTGCTACTGTTGGTTGTCAGTGTAGCTCATGTAGTGCTACTGTTGGTTGTCATTGTAGTTCTTGTAGTGCTACTGTTGGTTGTCAGTGTAGCTCATGTAGTGCTACTGTTGGTTGTCAGTGTAGTTCTTGTAGTGCTACTGTTGGTTGTCATTGTAGCTTATGTAGTGCTACTGTTGGTTGTCATTGTAGCTCATGTAGTGCTACTGTTGGTTGTCAGTGTAGCTCATATAGTGCTACTGTTGGTTGTCAGTGTAGTTCATGTAGTGCTACTGTTGGTTGTCATTGTAGCTCATGTAGTGCTACTGTTGGTTGTCATTGTAGCTCATGTAGTGCTACTGTTGGTTGTCAGTGTAGCTCATGTAGTGCTACTGTTGGTTGTCAGTGTAGTTCATGTTGTGCTACTGTTGGTTATCATTGTAGCTCATGTAGGGCTACTGTTGGTTGTCATGTTCTCATTTTGAATGTTAGGTAAGCATTGCCAATAAACCATGCCGTAGCATTGTAGGCATACCCATAGAAAATATAGGCACAGCCTAGCCCTGCCCCTAAAGGTGGCTTTACACCAGGTGACGGCGTCGCCGCAATGTCGCACGCAACCTGGTTGCAGTCTGATAACCTCGTGTAAATACTATGCAGCTGCTATTGTATCGTTTGCAATGCCATTGCTTCTTTGCCCCGATGCCGTTGCTTGCGATAGAACTGGCTCTAGTTTCAGGCGACTGTTGCCTTGTCACATGTAAACTGTCCAATCACAGACAACACACATGACGCATCTAGAAACAGAATAGCCTTCCCTAGAAATAACGGCTGCATTGACGCCACATAACATCCATTTCCTTTCTCAAGCTAGCACAACACCCTCAACCCGAGCTGAGCGGTTGACGGGCAGCAACCGACGGCACATGACAGCCACTGGTGCCCCACTTGTAGCTTCCATTAATTATTTATCATGCATGACGTAATGCGGTACACGATAGTATGGCTTTCAGGCCAATAGACTAGTGGACATCATGTTTACAGTGCACTGGTAGAATTAAAATAAAGAAAAATAAGGATGATACCTGAAATTATTCAGTACACCCCAACAACAACAACATATACTGATCCAAAGCTCGGTGTTGACAATATTTGTTATATTTGCTGACAGGTTATTATTTACTGCAAGTCTGTCTTGAACTGCCTTTTTTAATAGTGACAGTTACAAGGTACGTTTTATACTTTCTATTGTAAATCTTTGTTTATTTCTAGATCATACAAATACATTAATTTTGGCATGACTTTATTAGTATAACTTTGATACTGTAGAAACTAGTTATTTATTCGTAAAACATGTAGTACTAGGGGAATGTGCAGCAGAATAACCTGATGATTGTCCCTGTGCCGTATCTGTGCCTGTGTGGCTGTGGCAGTGCTGTATGTTCCTGTTTGTGGGTGTGACACTGACAGTGTGAATGTGTGACGGATAAAGTACTTACACTAGGCGTCTTCTGTAATTTTATAACCCATGTACGGCCATGGGGCACATAATTTCTGCCATTTTAAAATTTTTACTTTTAAGCCATATAAAAACAATTCAACTATCACAGCCACTCATCGTCAACACTTAATAACTTGAGATGTCTACTGAGTACATTTCTGACATACAGTTTTCACTTGTTATTGTGCAGAATTTATTGCACGCATATTTAATGAGGACAATTTCATTTTAAAATAAGTTTTGTAGAACCTATTTTCAAATCTGCATGCTGATGAGAAACTGGGAATTATTTTATAAAAGTAAAGGAAAATTATTTTATGTGGCCTTATTGTGAGACAAGATGTATTTAATAGCTTACACATTCTATAGATACTAGGCATTGTACAATGTGCTACCTTCATTGAAGAAATTAAATATTTGTATGTTAATATTCCAGATGCCGTCTGAAAGAATGACGTGTCACAATTGCCACTGACTACAGCATCAAGAGAACCTTCGGAAGCACTTCAAGAGATGGAGAATGCAGCTGGATGTAGCCGCACAAAATTTATCGACTGTAATAATTATAAGCACCCTTTTCATAAAATATTTGAATTGTCATGTCCAACAGGAATCAATGGGCACTAATTGCAACATTACTTTTGATTTACTTGTATTAAATTATTTGTTTGTTATATGCATTGAAGTTGTTTGTGTATTTAATTTTGGATTATAATATTTGATGGGATACTCAACACACATTCTCTTTTTGAAGCTGTTTTACATGTTATGTTCCTTAATTAAATATTACGGTATTATTTTAATTGTTTGAATTTCCAAATTCCAGTTAATCACAAGACATTGGCGAATGTGTATCGAGTAACGTTCATGTTGTCATTATTGCTTGGTGCTTACTATTGAAATGTTCAGGTTATAAGACCAATACATATAAGTATATGTGTATAATTTGGTCGTATTACTTGAAAACACACACAATACACACATTTAGCAAAATTAGGCACAGTCAGCATATGAGCGGTTAATCACCGGCACAGTATCGGACTATGAGCCGCCCTCGGCCCAAAGGCGAGCCGCCAGACAAAAATCCCTCAGCTCATAGGCGGATAACTTTGCCACTCTCGACCTGCTGTAGGTGTGCTATCTGGGTACCCGCAACCCATATCGCTTTTATTTATCACTTGCGATGTATATCGCAAGCGATATCATTCGGCCTTGATATTTCTTAATGACGTCAACATCGTCATCGCCTCGACGACGGTGTCTTGTACAATGCACCTTACGCTAAGTTAATAATAATTAATAGTACTAAGTCACAGTGTAAGATCGATGTGTCAACGTCGAATTTCCGCGACAACGCCAAGGGTACCGGGTGAAGCCATTTCCGTGTTGTTGAGCCTTGACTCTTGACTTTGTCTTTGAGGTGAGATGCTTATTCACCGTTGAAATAACGATGTGGTCCCAAGGCAACGATGTCACTGACTCAAGGTGCGCATACCAACTTCCTCCTTAAAACGGCTTAGCTATTGCATGTGTGAACGCTCACAATTTTCAAAGATGAACCGGTTTAACTAAAACGGTTTAGTAACTTTAGCTAAACCGTTTTAATTATGTAGGTGTGAATGTAGCTAATCACTCACTACGGGTACCCGCTCACTACCAGTCAGTGTCGGTGTCAACGCCGGCCACGGACAGCTAGGTAGTGAGGTAGTGAAGGGATTCGTATAAAGTGTCGCTGTCCTCACACGTACCTTTATCGTTGCCCAAAACTTGCCGGAACTGTACTTGAGACGAAGAACTCCGTCAACATTTCCTAAAGCTTCTTTTCCTCACCAACGCGGAAGCAAAGTACAGATCCGCCCCTCACCGGAACGGACTCGCACCATTGACTTGCACAGGCACGTGCATGGTGGGCGGATGTTATCGTTTCGATCGCAATCAACACAACTACGGACTACTGCCGGACTGTCAGGCAGGACGCATATTTACATGTCACGTGCATTGTGTACCCTTATGTATACACACATTTAATGGCGGCTTATGCGAATTATATTTGCGACACACAATACACAGAAATTCTATGTATGTTGTATTGATCCAATTAGTTCCTGCTGACATTGCTGACAGTCGTGTATACCTGCCAACTTTTTGTAATGCCTGGAGATTCATCAGCGGTTCAGCACTCTTCCCATGTCGCGCGCTGTCTCGTCGCGCTGTCTCTGGTTTTGACATCGGAGGACGGGGGGTGCTGTTGGAGTTATTAAGCGGAAGTCCGGGAAATTTGCCTGTATTCCGGGTGATACACCTAACATCAAGTAGACTCCAGGAAATTCCGGGAGAGTTGGCAGGTATAATATTAATCATCATAATAAATCTAAACAAATATTGAAATTACGATTAATATAAGGCGCATATCGTACTTGTTTCGGGAAGGAAAGGAAAACGCAGTGGACGGATGCTAATTTTATATGCACATTGGCGGATCCAGTGCGCACGTTCCCCCAAATCAATTTTCAACAGCACCCCTCCCCCGTCTTCTGATGACATCAGTGGAGCCGATACAGCGTGACAACGGAGAAGCTGATCGAAGTTATGGCGGCGCGCCGGCGAAAGAAAAATTGCCCCCGCCCCCCTTCCCCGTCTTCCGATGTCATGATCCGCGACAGTGCGATGTCAGCGGAGTCGTGCTAATCGAAACTCCGGTTCAGATCACCCAATATGAATTTGGTTTGTCCGCCTGTGTATGTTTTGGGCGAGCCTCAGGGGGTGCAATTGGAGGTCTCCCCACCCCCGACTACCCTCTCTGGATCTGTCCCTGGTAGGCGTTGTAAATATAGCGTTTGATTCGTTGTTACTATGGTAATGGAATGTGCTCTCTTATACCTTAAAATATAATTTGTTTGATTTGGTTGTACGTTTGTGTAGGAGCTATAGGCTAGGATGCGACCCCTTCGGCCATATAGGTGGGGAACGGGGGAGGGGGAGCAACATGGCCGGTAGCTGCACCACCGGAATTTCGCTGGGGGAAGATATCTAGCGTGTTCTAATTACTAGCAAGAGACACTATCATAGCGATGATGAAACAACACGTGTTGACAACTAGACTTTTTTCTCTCTTGTTTCCTTATGCTACAAACCTCACAACTGTCCATTTGGTTCTACCTGTTTGCAGTCTCTACAGATGATCCCGCGCCAGTTACGAATGTAACGTTCTCGATAATCATTTTACCAACCCGATCCTCAATCGGTTTGGTTTACGCACTGTTCTTGTGGGCCTAGAACGACCACCATTTCTCCCTCCATTTGTCATTTTACAAGTGTCCGTCTTGTCGGTAAATTGACGGGTCTGGCGTACAGTTGGTGTTCATCTCGTAACACGGACGTAACCTGTTACATTGTTATCCTTGTGTTCGAAGCGTACGAAAACACTTTCCTCAACAGCGCACAACACGAAAGCGACCGGTTCGAGTGAAGGCTTGACTTTATCCACACGAACGAGCACTTTCTTTGCGGTCCAAAGGTCCTGCGGCACATGGGTGCGCACTTTAGGCCTCTCATTCCACGGGTTTTCTGTGAGCCGCCGTGCTGCCATGGCCGACGCCAACTCTCGGCCGAACACCTCTCTCGGCGTCATCACAGTGACAGCGGTTGACGGTTCCGGTGTGAAAATGGCCTTACATGCCAAGACTGACGCGGCGTAATCATCAGCTTCGATGGATGTACTCGAAGTGCAAGTCGCCACTGTCAGTTCGTGCTGTGGCTCTTTAGGACTGGCTACTGTAGTTGCTGCAGGGAAAGTCGCAGGAACAAACACCGGCGCCCGGAGTTGCCTGCGCAGTAGGTCTCGCTGTCGCTGTAGTTGTAACAGAAACATGTCATCAACCTCGTCGTTCACTGCTTTCTTAGGAAACGAGTCCTCTGGAAGGAATTTGTCATGTAACCCAGAGAAGGAAGATACACTGAAAGTATCGGTTCTTTCGGCTGCAACTTACTGCGCGACAATGCATCTGCAACAGTATTTCTCTTGCCCTTCATGTAGTTGAGTTGGTCTACAAATTGTGCTATTTTGAGCAAATGGCGTCTTGGGACTGGAAAACGAGAGGCTGGTGGTCCGTCCTAACGATGATTGGCTGCTCTTTTAGATAGGAGCAGAATGTGTCTACTGCATAGGACACCGCGAGTAGTTTTCTGTCAGTAGCCGAGTTGTTGCGTTGTGCTTTGTTCGGCTACTTACTCCAGAAGCTTAACGGCTTCCACATTTCTCGTTGGAATTGTACCAAGACGGCCCCCAACCGCGACATTAGATGCATCCCACCAAATTCATGTACGTGCCTTTGGAAGTGGATGTACCAGAAGGGTTGCGTTTGTGATCGCTTCTATGGTAGCCGCAAATGCATGATCGTGTACCGGAAGCCAAGCCTCCTCAAATTCCTTTTGTCTGGATATGTTCTTGAGTTGGGTAAGAGTTGCCATCTTTCCAGACGCATGTCGAACAAATCGGTGAAAAACGCACAAATACACAGGAAGCGCTCGAGGTCTTTTGGCGTTTTAGGTACTGGGAATCTTCCGATGGCTTCCACTCTTTCAGGTGGACCGAGAAACGTGAGGGACGATCGGCCAAGTTGACATTTCTTCTTGTTCAGGAGGAGTCCCTTTTCTTTGAGCCTCTGGAAGAGACTGCGCAAGTCTTTGACGTGATCCTATTTGTTCTCGCTACCCACGATCACATCGTCCATGTACAAAAAATCGCGAACGGCAGATCACTGAGAAGTTGGTGGACGTTTCGCTGGAAACACTGCGCCGCGTTTTTCAGACCGAATGGGATTCGGAGGAACTTGAAGAGGCCAAGTGTCGTGATAATGGTCGTTTTGTCCTGTGATGCTTCGCGAACGCATATTTGTTGGAAGGCCTGTCGAAGGTCGACCTTGCTAAACACCGTGCAACTAGCCAACCGATCGTTGAAACTCATCAATGCCGGAAGCGGATATCTGTCGAGTTTTGTCATGTTGTTTAGTCGCCGAAAATCTCCGCATACACGCCATGAGCCATCTGCTTTCTTTACTGCATGGATCGGAGATGCCCAACTAGATTCACATCGCTCCATGACCCCCTCTCCTCCCACTGTCGGAGTTGTTTCTCGACTTGAACCTTCTTCTCGCCATGAAGCTTCCGACATGGCGTGTATACCGGTGCACCCTCCGTCGTAATGTGCAGAGGCATAGCCAGGGTCTCCACTTCTAGCGTGTTCTAATTACTAGCAAGAGACACTATCATAGCGATAATGAAACAACACGTGTTGACAACGAGACTTTATTCTCTCTTGTTTTCTTATGCTACAAACCTCACAACTGTCCATTTGGTTCTACCTGCACTGTTTACAGTCTCTACATATATTATGGTGCTGCCCCCCAGTAAATCTGAACCTAAATGTTAAGTTTTTGGCGAGCCTCGGTGGAGGGATCGTGCAAATCGATGTTTTCCGAGAGCCTTAAGGTGGCTTCATGGTGGACGTCAAGAAGAGTGCAATTGGAGGTTTCTAGTGAGCTTCATGGATGTTAAACATCGCCGCGGAAAATATTCAACAGTATAACTATAGAATTCGTGAGTCGTTTTTTACAGACGCTGGACCATCTTTATTCAGCGTAAACTTGATATTGACATCACGTGTTGTATCCCATAATCCTTTCGAATAAATGCAAACATGAAGTATGGTGGCCGACATTGGCTGTTGCTGCACCTTCCACCGAGTATATTGAACATCATATACGTAGAAACAATAACACTGAAAGTCAGAATGAATTACGTGTGTGTGACATAACCGTTGTCTGATTAGTTAACATTAAAAGTGAACTTTAATTAAATGTCTGAACAGCTATTAGTGTTCATAATTCTGACTAGTAGAAGTAATGCACTTTACAAGTCTAGATGCTTTGGTGGTTTCACCGTTCTCCCCGACCGAGTCACCCTTTCAGGTGCCGCTGGTTCAGAAAGTGAAGATGTCTCTCTAGCAGGACGTGAAGCACTCTTCGCTGGTGTAGCTGACAGCTGCATCTCAGCAGCGGGTGTCACGAGGACAGCAGTTGTAGCGAAGTGTGCAGGCAGTGTCCGCTGACCGTCGGAGTGGTCACCAGCGCGAGATCCTGTCGTCTGCACCAGCGCTCTACGGTTGCGACGCACTGTGCCGAGTTCGGTCTTCACCAAGTACGATCGCGGCTCAGGTGTTTGACTCACAGCCAGACCTTGGCGATTTTGGTCTCGGATCCAAACTAGATCGCCTGGCTGTAGCGTCGGCAAGTCACGCGCTTTGTGTCGCAAGTTGAAGGTATGCTGCTGGTCGGAACGACGCAAGCTCTCCTTCTTTTGCAGGGATTCATCGTCAGCACCCCTCTGTTTCAGAGTGTTAGGAAGGACGGGTAGCAGAGTGCGAAGTCGTCGTCCCATGAGCATTTCTGCCGCAGACAGGCCATTCTGAAGCGGCGTCGATCTGTAGCGACGTGTACATCTTCATTCCTCTTCAGAAGCCCCTTCACAGTGCCCACTGCCCGTTCTGCTTCTCCATTCGACTGAGGGTATCGCGGAGAGCTCGTCACATGCACAAACCCATAATGCATTGCGAACTGACGAAAGGTCGCTGCACTGAATTGAGGACCATTGTCCGAAATGATGATGTCGGGAATACCATCTGTTGCGAAAATCTCCTTCAGCACGTGCACTACGCTCTCGGACGACATGTCGTCGAGACGTTTGCTCTCGATCCACCGCGAGTAGTAGTCGATCACGATGAGACTAATTTACCCACGGAGTTCGAACAAGTCCATCGCAAGCCTCTCCCAAGGACGAGATGGGAACGACGAAGTCATCAATGGTTCAGTTGGCACCGGTCGATCTTTCGGACACGTTACGCACTTTGAGACCATTGCCTCGATCATCGTCGACAGACCCGGCCACCATACAGATGCACGCGCTCTGGCCCGACATTTCGTTATGGCCTGATGCCCTTGGTGGAGACAGTCAATGACGTCCAGTATCAATGCTCGAGGAATGACAATGCGTTCATCATATAGGAGAATGTCATCAACGATCGCCAGATGGCTCCTGCTCTCCCCGTATTGGCGTAGTAGCGGCTGGTTTGACATATATGGAGGCCACCCATGAAGACAGTAATCTCGGATTTTACTGCATTCCTCGTCTACTTTCTGCTCGTCGACTATTTCCCGTAGGCGTTTGTTCGTTGCCGGGAGAATGTTCACTGCCTGTTGTGCGAACGCTTCGACTTCTGCGACAAACAGTTTGAACTCTGATGTGGGCGCTTCTACCGGCGCACGCGAGAGTGCATCGGCTGTTGTTTGATGCTTTCCCGGCACGTACCGGACGTACGGTGCTAACCGCATCAGCCGTAGGGGAAACCTTTGTATCCTTGGCGGCATTTTGCATAGTTCGGTGGTGTTCAACAATGGCACTACCGGAAGATGATCTGTCTCGAGTGTGAGCCGTAACCCAAGCACGTACTCGCTGAACTTTTCACATGCCCAAGTCGCTGCCAAGGCCTCCTTCTCGATTACCGCGTAGCGTTTCTCAGTGTCACTCAGCAATCGCGACGCATAGCAAACTGGACGACGCTTGGTGTCATATTGCATTTGTAGCAGGACCGCTCCAATGCCTGTCGATGAGGCGTCTGCTGCAATGATTGTGTGACGTTTTGGGTCGTAGTGGGCGAGTGTCTCGGGCGCGACCAGGGCGTCTTTCACTAGCTGGAATGACTTCTCCTGTACGTTACCACACAACCAGACATTGTCGCTGCGCAATAGTTGGCGTAGCGGCTCATCGCACTCAGCCAGCCCTGGGATGAACTTTCCCATCTGATTTACCATGCCCATGAAACGTTGCAGTTCTTTGACCGTCGTTGGAGTCGTTTTCCGCGGGTCGGCCTGAATGCCGAAGCCATCGACAATGTGACCAAGGAACGTTATTGAGCTTCTGGAAAACTCGCACTTGTTTGCGTTCAGTGTGAGTCCAGCCTCCTGAAGGCGACCCAGAACGGCTCTCACACGTTTGTTATGCTCTGTTTGATCTGTGGCGTGAATGAGAATGTCGTCCATGTGACAGATGACCCCCTCGAGTCCTTCCAGAATGATCGACATTGTTCGTTGGAAAATCTCCGAAGCGGAGCTGATCCCGAATGGTAGCTGGTTGAAGCAGTAGCGACCATGTGGTGTGATGAAGTCGTCAGCAGCCGCGACTCGTCGTCAAGTGGAAGTTGCCAGAAGTCGCTGTTGTCGTCAAGCTTCGAGAAGACTTTGCTGCTGCCCAACTTTGCAAGGCTTTTGTCCACTGATGACATCGGGTGTATCTCTCACTGTACTGACTTGTTCAGTTGCGTCAGATCTACGCAGATCCGCACGGAGCCGTTTGCCTTCTGGACAGGAACCATGCCGGAGCACCATCTTGTCGACACGGTCACCGCCGATATGATCTCCTGTCGCACCATCGACTCAACCTCAGATTTTATTTGTGGAAGTAGAGGATGGGTGATTTTTCTTGCGGTGTACAGACTGGTATGGCGTCTGCGCACAGCGTGATGTGGTGTTCGGTTCTCAGTTTACCGATGCCTTTGAACAGAGAGCTGTACTCGGCACGGTAGTTTGGTTTCTGACTCGTTGTTTCTTGGGCGTTGTCTACACGTGCGACCAAGTCAAGACCGACACACGCTCGCCGACTGAGTAGAGATTACTCTTGGTTTCTAATGACGTACCCCAGTTCATCGAGTGATTTGTTACGCTAGCGCAGTTTTGCCTTGATCACTCCCATTACTGATAGAAGTGTGCCACCCGGACCACGTATAGTGCTTGCTTTTTCGGTAGCAGCTTTTCTGTATTAAGCCACGCGTCTTGATCGCGGACCACAGAGACAGCTGCACCCGTGTCTAGTTTAAACTTTGTGGCGTGACCATTGACATCCACCTCAGCTGACCAGTGTTCTGTGTCGTCTAGTGCCCCAACATAACCGAGGTACGGCAAGTCGACACACTTGAGCTGTTGCACTTCGTTGACCCGGTTTGACGGTTGTTTGACACCCCGACAGACAGAGTGGAAGTGTCCTTTCTTTTGGCAATTGCGACAAATGGCTTTACTTGCAGGGCATTGTTGTCGATCGTGTCGACTGCGGTCACACCGTGTGCATGTGTTGTGTGTGCCTGTTGTAGCAGAATTTGTTTTTGCGTTGTTGTAGTTCTTATGTTTGTGCTTTGTACCGGCTTTGCTAGCGACAGTGTTCTTTTAAAAAAATTATCTATTTTGTTTTCTTGCCTCTGCTTGTCTGCTAATTTCTATCGCTTTTTTTCAGCGACAGATCGGACCTCCTTTGTAGCGTATGAGATAAAGCATCACTGAACACGCCTACGACGATTCGATCCCTAATTAGATCCTCTCGCAGATTGCCGTAGTCGCCGAATTCTGATAGCTTGTACAAGTCTTGTATAAAGGTGTCAATCGATTCACTCGGTGATTGAGTTCTTTTATTGAACCTCGCTCGCTCACAAATTACGTTTCGTCTTACCTTGAAGTATTCGTTCAGCGCCATCTTCACATCGTCATACGCATCGGTTTCTTCGTTTACCGTCAGCGTAGACAGTATATCGTCTGCACAGTCCCCATACTGTAGAGTAGGATGCTGACTTGATCTGCATTCGGCTTATTTTTCAGCCCCGATGCTACTCTATAGCGTTCGAACCGCTTTAGCCACTTAGGCCAAAGTTCTGCCTGTTGAGGGCCATGCATTTGCGCCATCGAACTTTCCCGGCAGTGGAATGTCAAGCTGGATGCCAGTGGGCGCAATATTCTGCGCTGGCTGAACCGTAGGATTCTCCCCTGGTATGCTCATGTTTACGTTGTTGTATCAGCGTCGACTGTGGGTGTTTTAAAACCCGCTGCCACCATACAGAATTCGTAACTGAGTCGTGTTTGACAGACGCAGGACCATCTTTATTCAGCGTAAACTTGACATTGACATCACGTGTCGTATCCCATAATCCTTTGGGATAAATGCAAACATGAAGTATGGTAGCCGATATTGGCTGTTGCTACAATAACCTCCCCGTCTTCCGATGTCATGATCCGACAGCGGAGTGGTGCTGAAGCTGCGGTTCTCAGCTCCACTAATATTAGTTTCTTTCCCGCGCCTGCGCCTCTCCCCCGCTGAGGAAAGAGTTATACTCGAGGGACGAGTTATACTTAACTTGATTAGTCTGACGTTTTTGTGTAGGTGGCTGTCTCGGGAAGGGCGGCAATTGGAGGTCTCAGGGGAGTGCAGTTGGAGGTTTTTGGTTAAGCTGAAAAACGCCACCCTAAAACAACACACTATACGCTCTTAGTGCGTGTGCGTGCGTGTGTGCGCGCGCGACTGTGCGTGCGCGCACTTACACACCCACGTGTACGTACTTGCATGTGTGTGTGTGTGTGTGTGTGTGTGTGTGTGTGTGTGTGTGTGTGTGTGTGTGTGTGTGTGTGTGTGTGTGTGTGTGTGTGTGTGTGTGTGTGTGTGTGAGTGTGTGCATGTACACGTGCTCGCGCCCACGTGATTACGCATCTAGCTACATTTATATTTGATATAAACTACAGACCTCAAGTAGTTTGAAGAAAAAAGAAGAACTAGACAAGAAGACCAAAAACAAAATTAATGTTATTTTACTTGAAGCTATATACTGTCATCTAAATCATCTTTCCAATGGTACTATAGTAGACACAGAGAGTACAAACGAACATTTGTCAAAGAACAGCTAAGTAGGTTAATTGGATATGAGAAATTAAGTGTTCATTAGACATATCACAATTATTAACTATACACGCGGAACACATTGTCGTACAATGACGATTAGATGTACCTGTACCTGCCAAATTATGTTTGTTGAAATCCGGGAAATTCATCAGCGGTTCGATCAGCACGCTTCGATCCCGTGTCTCGTTGCATCGTTGCGCTATCTCGGATCGTGGGTGTGTGGGGGGTGTATCATGACAAACATATGTGGTCAGTGGTGATTTACCTCATTCCCACGTGCCTTTATTTGCCACAGTACCGGCAGTACCGTAAAGTACTGTTTTTGTGACATGCTATATATGCATCATTATATACATCTCGGATCTTCGCTTTTTCTTTAAAGTACATTATAATTATAATGCACAATAGCTTTGTACATTTCTTATGCATTATCTCTTTCAGTTCGTAAATCTTCACTCGTTCACTTCGTAAAAAAACACTGTTCATTCAACTAAACGCAGGATAATGTCCACATTGACTATCATTGACTAGAAACTTGATATGCAAATATCTGACAGGTAGCTATGACAAGAAACTAGGGGTAGACTGCCCTTTGTTTCGCCTAACGTCAAACGGGATTGTTCTGCCCATTGTCATCACTCATCAGTCGTGCACAAAACGACTCGGCACTTTGATCACCCGGCCACTGCATGTAGTTCTCACATCAGCTGTTGTCGGTGGCACAGGCTGTGCTGTGGTGGTTAATTTCACTTGGTTCCGCTGCCTCCGCAGTCACTGCTGGTTGCTTTGCTGCGACTGTGCAGCTGGCTCCGCCCGATGAGTGGTCTTCACTCACCACTACCTCTCTGTCGTCGTCTTCGTGTGATGGCACGAACTGTTCCTGCGTCTTTAAGCAAATGTCGTCTGTTTCTTCTCAGACATCTACACCTCCCTCGAGCTCCACCAGGTACAAGTTGGATGCTACCTGCAGTTATTCCTTGCCCCATGGACCTTTGGAATTTGGCGTGCCCCAGACCTTTTTGTGTAGGTGACCGTGCTACCAAACGCTTTTGAATGTGTCCCCCGACCCCGTGAATGAAGTTACGGCGGTGCACTGACGCACACAACATTTTCAACAGCACCCCCGTCTTCCGATGTCACATGTACTGCCGAGCCAGCCGAGGCAGCGGAAAAGTTGAAGCTAGTTAAGGCGCGGTAGCGAAACATTTTCTATACCATTTGGTTGGGCCGCGCCAGTAGAGGTTTTTGTGCCCCCTCCAGACCACCCTCTCTTGTAATCCATAATTTACATAAATTATAATGTACGGATTGTGTGAAATATACTTCACACCGTGAGCTGTAGTTTAGTATCAAGTGGCGCCGCGTAGCGGAGCGGCTGAAATTTTTCAACGAAACATTTGGCTGTCTCCCTCGAGCGACACAAGTGATTTGTGCATGCGTGGCATCAACACGATTGATGAAAAAAAACTGCGTTGTATTTCATAACGTTAAATATGGTGGTAAGGTTTTATTAGCACAGTTTAGCTAATTTGCTGTTGTTGATATATGTTAGACAAATAGTAATGCTTTGCAAGATGCCACTTTAATTTCGTATTGCTGTCACAAAGTTCTGGTTGTGACAACGACAACGCTGATGGAGTGATGGCAACGGTGTTTAACTAAATCTGTGAGTGACCGCTTTTGCTGTTTCAGAAAGTTGGTCTTCAGATTAAAGCACAACTTGAAAATATAACGAATTTGTGTCCGGACGGTGAGGACTTCAGATGGTATTTAAAGGTAAACATTGTTAAAAAGAAATTTATTTCCCATTTGGGCGATAATGCGGGGTCATCTCCATTTATTTCGATAAAGCAGCCGATTTGTATTCGTGTTTTTTTTATGGAATACTTTGGGTTATTTCGCATATGTGTCATGCGTGTATTGGGTGGATCAGGAGGACCGATCTGTTCCATTTTTACAACTACAGAGTACACTGTAGTAGCCCGTGTAGTCTGTAAATACCCTGTAGGCTGTACTACTGTAGACGTAGTGTACAGTACTCAGTAGTAACGGTAGCCAAAATGCTCGTCTCTTGACGGGATACCTTGGGCTTGGTAGTTGACAGTCGTGATAGTAATATTTAGCAGATGTTATAAAGCATACAGTATTGTCACACAACACTGTGTACTCGCAAATACTCGTTGTTTCTTCAAAATGATGAAATTCAGAGAAAATGTGAAGTTCATGTTCATCGATAGGCCCTGATCGTGATAGTGTAGAATTGTCAAATAGTATTGTTATGCTATTGGCATGAGGGTAAACAAAAGCATTATTGTGTCAGCATATGTTGCCAAGTCCATGATGCAGGGTCGATTTCCTGAAGTATTTGCCACATGGCCAATCCCTAGGGTGTTAAATAATTAATCTCTGAAAATGTATTTACAAGTCCACCTTATCTTTCAGTTGAAGTGTGCCAACTGTGGAGACATTACACCTGAATATGTCTACCTCAACTTGTTGGTGAGTCTCTTATATTCTCATTAAGTATAACAGTGGTGTTTGCTGCACAGACTTGTCACTACTGGCATGTTTGTTATTTACAGATTCAATCAAGTGGTTCATATACTGTATGAAGTGAGAGCAACTTTGTACATGAAAGTAATGTTTTTCTATGAATGGCATTATTACAAATACATCTTGGCAACTTTACCCAAATTGCTTGTCTGTCATGTATTCCTAATTAATTACGTATACATCACATGCATCAGTATACCTATATATCTGTACATCACATGTACCAGTACCTATGGACATCACATGTAGCAGTACCTGTGGGCATCACACTGGCTCACAACGCTATGTCAAGTGTTCTCCGTAGGACACAGTCGCATGTTGCGGCCATGGAAATTGTTGATTTGCTCATCAGCAGTGTATTTCTTACATTTTCATGTGTTCTCTCAACACACTCCTTCTATTACCAAACTTTCTGTTTTAATTTCTCCTAATTTATTTCCTGCTTAAAGATTGTTGAACTAGTAGTTATGTAGATGATAGAAGGAATTGTGTGTTTCAGGAGAGTCAGCCATTGAAAGGAGGCCGAGGCTCGGCAAGTCTTGTGATCAAATGCAAACTGTGTGCCAGAGAAAACTCTATTGGTGGGTGTATGAGAGAACTAACCCAACCTTTGTCATCTCAATGACTATAATATGTATTATGGAGTCACTAGGCCATTGTGCCAATATACACTGCTGGTGTTTATACTTGCCAAAGAAATAATTGCTGCACAATAAGTAGCTTGAATCACTAACTTTACAGAGTTGTCATTCAAAATGTATTGTTTATATGGGGTTTGCAGTTCATGAGCGTAGTTTTAAACTATTAAAGAGCACATGGTTGTTGCATCAGCAGCTCATTTGCATGCTGGATAAGTTGCTGCCATCCTGCTTGGAACAATCCGGAACATCACAATAATAATTGTAGTGGTCATATAACTTTGTGTTAGGTTGTGCAGGAGGTCAAAAGTTTATTATTGTAGTTTTGTAATATCCACACTTATCTTTTTTATTTTTTATTCAGGCAGTTTTGCATTAAAGAGACATAGTCTGTTTGTCTACATGGAATTAGCTAGCGTTGTAATTTGTAACAGGAAGTCTGCTGTGTTGAAAGTGGGAAAGTTAAGTACCAAAGGGTGTAGTAGTTAACTCAGCCCGACTCAGCCATATTGCTGATGAAGCTTGTTTTGAAACTGGATGTTTTGTTTACTATTTGAACATGCAACGGTGGTCGTGCCTTCAAAGTGTGACCGTTGTTACGGGCTTACTAAACACAATTTAGTGGGCATGACACCTTCAACATATTTAGTGTAGTCTTAAGAACATTATATTAATTAAATAAAAAACTAGGAACAGACTGCCTGTTAAGGATAACTGTATTGGGTAAGATAACGTTGGTGTTGGTCTCCCAGAATGGTGACATGTGCTCACTCAGAATGGTGACATGTGGTCTCTCAGAATGGTGACATGTGCTCACTCAGAATGGTGACATGTTGTTGCAGACATGTCAATATTCTGAGAGACCACATGTCACCATTCTTAGTCAGAATATTGACATGTGCTCACTCAGAATGGTGACATGTGGTCTCTCAGAATGGTGACATGTGCTCACTCAGAATGGTGACATGTGGTCTCTCAGAATATTGACATGTGCTCACTCAGAATGGTGACATGTTGTTGCAGACATCATGAAGGAGAGCCTTGGCAAGTACACGAATGATGATGAGAACAAGTTCAAGACAATAGTTGTGTTTGACTGTCGGGGAGTTGAGCCCATTGACTTCTCACCAAGGGTAAATCTGCTCAGCCCGATTGTATTAAGATCAAGTTGTGAATACTTGACCAAATTCCTCCCATTCTCTCAAATTTCTGCAAACAGTGTTAGAAATATAATTTTGAGTGACTTACGTATGAAAATAAATCAATGGAATCCAACTCTTGTCAAACACCTGTGTCAAAAATCGTGTCTTATCTGTCCTGTGTAAAGCATATCAAGTGACTCGGTGCAAGATCGGGCAGTGTATTGAAATAGGCTGAGAATGTTAGAACACAAGATTTCTATGACACAATTTTTGACCTGGCACAATATTTCCAGGTCACGGGTATATAACATAAATATGATTACATTTGCTACAATGTTTTTTATTTATTAACTCTAAGCATGGTGAAAACTTGGTTTACGGACAATGTTGAGATGACCAGTATGAGTATGTAATCTAAATACCTGGATATCTTTATAATTTAGAAATAACTACACAGGTGAAGCTGTGTCACCAGCAGACAGCTATCGTGTTGTGGAGTTGGGGACTGTACATATAGTGATATGAATGTATGACAGCTATCTCTCGCAATTTATTATTACTACATATTACCACAAATATTCCAATATGAATATGTGCATTTAGCCATGCATGCTCTTTCTTCTACTGCACATGGCATTTCATTAGAAATAATGAATGATACATTATTTTTGGTGGCTCATATGAAAGTGACTGGTATGTCTAATAAGTCACAGGTACCTTGAATAAAATGTATAAAAAGATATGAATATATATGCCCTCTTACTGCTTATGTCACAGGTTGACGAGGTTCCCGTAACTAGTTGGCTCAAGTCTAGATAGGTTCAGAATTAATTAGCTCAGTGCAGGTGAACGATGGCAGCAACAGTGAACAAAGCTGCAAAGAACACTGAAAATATTTATTTTATTACACAGGAATACAGTAAAAGAAGTCTTCAACACTGAAGTCTGTCGTAAGTTTAAGTAAGTTTAAAAATAATTCTAGTGCCCACAAAAAACCTGTCAAGTACTGATACTCTACAAGTCCGATTCCACACAGACTTTGTTTACTAACAATGGGTATTATATCTATCCAAAAGTACCCGGATAACAGTCTGTGGTTCATACAAACAAAGAATGTCCTTCAGGCAATGATGCCTAGCCGACATTATGACACATTCCCTATGTGTGGCTGAGTCACGTAGTCATTAACAGAGTCGGTTCTCCCCTTCTCGACAGTCTAGTTCGGCTGTGTGATCCCGTCTGGTCCCCAACAGGTCAGCTGCTCTGCCACCTTGGCGTCGGCCATACTGTCGCAACCCGCCTTGGCCGTTGATCATGCTGTCGCAATGTCTGTAGTTGACACACTTTGCTGCCCCGCTCAGTGTCCAATGATTACTGCTGTTCTGGAGACCCCGTACTGGGGCGCCTTCAAACACACTGTTGCGGACGCCTTCAAACACACCTGATTGCTGACACACCTTTTCGCAGTCCGTCACAGCCTCCACCCACCGACTCTCCCAATCGGTTTTACAATGCTGCAACACTATAGAGTCCTCTCTGTTTATATCAATTTGCGCTTGGAGTATAACCTCATTACTCGCCACCCACACGACATTACAGTGTCCCATCTTCCTCTAGGCAATAAGGTAGCAAACTCTTTAAACACTCACTTCTGATCCCCAGGAAGCGGCCTCCTGTATAACGTATCCTTTTATACTCGGTCAGCAATGCATAACACATGACTGGATTTAACCAATCATCAAACGTATCAGACGTGGGTCAGGCCCATTATGGGGCACAACTCTAAAAATATGCATCTAATTAACTTTAAAAAATAATAATCAATAATGAGATAGTCGGCCGGCAGTGTTGAGTTAATTATAGCCGTTCCTTCAGGTTGGTTCACCTGCCGCGGCTTACACACATTACGTGACACAATCTGTTCTGCTTAAAGGTCATGCTAGACTGGCTGGCCTGCCCCAACATAAAAAGGGAAAGGAAATATGATTCTGAGTACATAAATAGCAGAATACTACATTATGTCAATTGATATTATTCATACTGTAAACTGGGGTCAGCATAAACTTTCTTGACCTTGTTTTGAAGTGACATGGCATGTATGAGATGTTCTTGTGTTACTCAGATTGGCTGGGTGGCTGAGGGGGCGGAAACTGGCACACCGTTTAATGACGTCAATCTCACAGAGAAGGTCAGTTGCAGTTAGTGACAAAGTTGGCACACCGTTGTTGGCTAGTTTAACTGAACAGGTGTGTTAAGTGATATAATACTCACATTACTATTGGTGTACTATTTCGTAGAATTCGTCAGTGAAATACCAAACGGATGAAGGCAATAAGGCATGACAGACCATGCAAATACAGCCACTACTAAACTACCATTACCTTTTATGTATGGATATTGGTAAAAACAAATATATATGAGCTGTCCCAGCAAACCGAGTATTAATTAGAAGGACTTATTCTGCATGCGAGCCAAAACTAATTGACTAGGTCATGTAAAGGGTAAAGGTAAGTTCTTATACAGTGCAGTATCCAGTCCTCGGGACTGCTGAAAGCGCCTTACACTTTACACAGATCTGTTCAATTGAACATCACCTCGACTTGTCCCATCTATTTTGTGATTTTGGCAGAAATGCACACCTTGTAGTCTCAACTTTCAATGTCCAGTTTAGTTTTCTCGACAAATAATTAAAAACTAATAAAATACCAAATGTTGTTCTTTCACATACCCCAATTTTTAAACCTATTTTCTCAAGATACTACTTTACTGAAGATATTTCAACAAGTGAAGTATAATTTTCAAACTTATAATCTGTAGAATCAAAAATGGTACAACACACTATTTCACAACTTTGCAACTAAATACCCACTTTGATGTGAAGGTCACATGTGAGATAAACATTCAAATATATATATGTACATTATTTATAAAACATTGTGACTGTACATCTAATTGTTAATCATAGCACTTCATGTTTAATTTTCTTGGAGTACATGTCTGTTCTACTCTTTGATGTGGATGTTTGTTTGTATAATACAAACACCTAAAAACAATTGTCATAGTTTTTATCACATAATATGCCTAATATTATGACATGCATAAAGTTGGCACACATTCATCGTTTCACTGTGGCTTCTGTCTTTGTTCTAGGAATGGGTTGACTACGACGAGAAGGCAAAAGAATCAGTTGGCATTTATGAACTTGAGCACAATTTTGTAAAAGTACACTGATGCCGAGATCCTTCCTCACCAGAGAACTGTAGGACCTCCCCGAGACTGCCAGGGGTGCTATGCTATAGGTTCCAGCAGTTGGACTTACACCAGACTCACAGACCTGCTGAATAACCAAACATACAGGAGGTCTGTGTAAACTGTACCACAATTCAAGGTCTATACCTACATAGGCTTCAATGGCTGATGGATCTACTGGAGAACCACCAACTATTGCAATGTTGTGGTTTTTGTAAAACATCAAATGAACTGAGTACAATAGTTTGCCATCGCAAAGTTGAGTAGACCTGTTAAGAAGTTTGTTGCATATTTGTGAGAGGAAAATGTGTCTGTTTATTGAGTATAGCTTTAACAACTTTTAATGTGTATCTTACAAATAGGCTGGCTGTATAATAAAAAGTACATCAGGTAACACAGTATTTTCTGGATCAGTTTTTGCAAACAAATTCAGTGGTTTTGTTGAAAACTACTAAAAAGATTACTGGTAGTTTATTTACCTGCACCTGCATTAGGAATCTTCATATTTATTTGCATTCAATGAAGGAGTCCTGATTTGAATCGATAGCCAAATCCATGGTAGCAGTGTTGTCAAGAGAAGTGGGGTGTGCCAAGCATGAGAAGATATTGAACTGCTGCCGTGTATCTTCCCTGGTCACGTTTTTCGTCTACCTGGCTTAACCTATTATTCTATTTGCAAATATAATTTATTGGGGGCTGGCTATTCCACTTGGATATAGTGCATGGGAACAATAACACCTTCCTATATTATGTATGGTGGGAGGGAAGATTGTACCCGATGTGTGATGTTATTTTGGCGCTCATTTGCATCTCCAGCAGATAGTCAGGGTCCAGTATGCTGCAGTTGTACCAGTCATATATTGCCAAGTTGGGAAGCTTGCAACTGAAAGGGTGGTTCCATGCAGTCTGTCACATAGGGTCAGGGCGAACATTGGAAGAATGGAGACCATCTCCGTATTGCTCCACCAGAAAGTAAAGGTTTTGTTCTCCTTGTGTGTGTCCAACAGCATTGAAATCACAGGATTTTTAGTATTGTTACAGTATCAACTTCATCAGGGTTAGTCTAAGGCCAGACACCCCAGGTGAAATAGGGTTTTGACAAAAAATACTCAAAATGGTTTTGTCAGATTATACCTTTGTAAGAATACTATCAATAAAGTTCATTGCTATAACAATTACATTTAGTCATGGATCAAGCATGTCAATATCAAGTAATTAAATCCATTATGCAATCTTTGATGGCCATTTCCTCAAATAAAATTTCTAAAATGTCTGCATTTGGAAATGGGATATCTCTGAAAATCTTAATTGTATATCGTAATTACTCCCAGTGTTGTAGTCGGCAGAATCTGCTGTGTTAAATGATCAGACACTTAAAATCATCAATAGTTTGAAAGATATAAGTATATTTGTGGCCAAAAACCATGTTTTTTCAGCACTTTACAAATTATTTTTAAAATAACAAAATGTATGGGAAAATGCTCCGATCATCTTGCAATAGAATGTATACAGAACATGGATTTGCTATTTTGTTTGTTACCATGAAAATGGTGGTCTGGCCATGTCTTAGATTTTAGGCAGAATGTCATGTGACAGCAGTGGTCTCCACAGTGATCAAAGAGATGCTACATTACAAGCTGAAGTCTTTTTTGCAAAGTATTATGTATTGTTTTCATTGTTTGGGTCATTTTGTGCATGCTATGATCATGTTAAAAGTTTTTAATACTGTTTTTAATGACATTTTGAATTGCTGAGTTTTGTCTACATAATTGTATTATAATGACAGAACAATTCCAAATATCATGTGGGTCACACATATAATTATGTATGTACCTACATTACATACATACACACATACATACACACACACACATGTGTACACCAAAGAAAGTGAAATGCAGGAGTAAAAACTGGTTGTATTGAAACTAGTCACCAGCATAAACATTGGTATCTTATTGGTGCTTTCTCTACCAAGTCACTAATTACAAATGTTCAACAGTCGCTTGATTCCAACAGACATCTGTTGGAAAGACGAGCTTGAAAATATACAACATTCACATTTCTGTCTACAACCGCCTGTGTCATTACACCAACTGTCTGTATGGACACTTGTTTCTTGTAAGAAGATTGGCTGCATGTAACACAAATCAGACAGATTGTTCTGTGTTACTCTATATGAGATGCTAATAGTTGTTGAGCACCATAATGTCCTTGCTTGCAACCTTCCTCTCATGAACACTATTTCACCTGCAAGCAGAGAGCAACAGTGAGGCTTCAGCATGACTCTGGCAGTAAGTGTGACATACGAGAACAATCATGTTAAATTATGAAGATTATCACGTATGATAAATTAAAAAAATTTAAAAAGGACGTAAACCAACTGTGAACTAGGTAAAGATGAAGCATTCGGTGAACAGTAACATCATTTACAGAGTTACGCGGTTAGAAACATACTACAGCGCGGGCAGTTTAGGGGTTACTCACAATTGTTGATATAAACCTATTCATATGAAGCTTACAAAAAGGGGATCAAAGCCTGCATACTAATTATAAAAATGGGCCAAGTGGCCCTGAAGTCCTTTGGACTAATACGTTTATATGTGACCCTGGCTGACCAAATGAGTGATAAGTCGGACAAATTGTAACATTGTTTTCTTACATCCTTGTAAAGGTTTGGTAAGGAGCTTTACACGGTTTCAAAAATTATGACTGCTAAAAATTGCCAAAGTTATGGAGCATTGAACATGGTAGGGGTCAAAAAGTGAAAATGAAGAAAACGGCCGTTGAAGTTTTACATTATATATGCAAATGGATTGCATGGAAATATTACATGCACAACATTCAAATGTGGCACACAGTATGTAATAATGTATGTTATGTTGCAATGATACACTGGAAGTACAAATGTGCTGCTACAAAGACTTATCAAGTTATGCCAGATTATGTCTTCATGTGTAAAACTAAGAGGACAGATTATTTGAGCAAAAGGTAGACTCACTGTTTGACACAGTTTAAAACCTACAGGCAACTGTCCAGTTTAACAGGGGTCTAGTGGCTTAATGCTGTCTGTTGACAGAATCTACTGCCAGTGACCAATTACAGATTAGTCACAGTTTCCATCAAACATTACCCGGCAGAGAATCTTAGCTCCACAGCTGGGTGTAATACACAACAAGTGATAAATATATGAAAAACTGGAAGTACAAATGTGCTGCTACAAAAATTTATAAAGTTATGCCAGATTATGTCTTTATGTATAAAATTAAGAGGACAGATTATTTGAGAGCAAAAGGTAGTCTAAAGAAAATAAAAAATGAGTCAGCTGGACGGTGATAGACCATTTGAACTTGAAGCCTTTGTCAAATTGTTATCTCGACTTCACCGAAGGTGGTGTCCTGCTGTCAGAACTTCGAAGGTGTTACTCACCTAACTTACAGGTCTTTGTCAGTAAGAATAATGGGATGATAATTTACACCAACGTTGTTTCCTGTAGAAGTCATTTTGTGGGATATATTAGCATTAGTCAAAATCTAAACAAACTCAAAGACAGTTGCAGCTTAGCATTAGCCTGTTCTGAAATATTTTAATGACAATGATATATTTCACATAAATTTATAGGGAGCTAATGGAGAGGCCCATCATAATCCATGGCACTACAAAATGAAGTATCTGAAAGTCACACTTCATATATTGAGTGACACATCTCATACTGTCTTTCTGGACTGTTGCAATGTCCAATAGTTTCCTATCACAACCCTCGTGTACAATATACCAAAGCTATATATATTTCCAACACCACAACATATGTATTATCATTGGATAGGTAATTGAATAATCTTTCAGATGAACGCAACTTGTAGCAGCAGGAAATGAAGCAGACAAAATTACACCACAAACAATGACACGCATTATCAAAATGTGATTAATTAAAAAATTAGTGCTATATAATAGTAGTTTGTCAAAACATAGACAAACTCAAAGACAGTTGCAGCTTACTGTCCACCAAGGAATAGCAGAGCAGTTTTATAATAATAATAATCCACAAGTTAAGTGACAGTGATCTTCCTTTTATCATTCATGTGATATTTATTGTGAGCATGGCGGACAAATGGTTATCATACGTAGAGAGGTACAGAAAGAAACTGACATTTTCTATAAAAAGAACACGTTTGCCTATCAATGGCATGTATTTCCTATTGTTGCTGTTTCTGCCGGGCAGAAATAGTTTCTGCCAGGCATAAATCAAACAACCCTGTAGGTAATTATTAATCAAATGTTTTTTGGTGAATCATAGTTACAGATCATTAAGGTTTATGATGGAAGTAAAATGTTTACTGTTCACTAAAAAAACATCCCCACAACTAATTATAGTTATTGTTAAGATGTTTAACCTAGTTCCATTATCTGACATTGTGCCAACAGATTGGTGTATTGAGATCATTAAGCCTATATAATTATTATATAAACATAGCAGCAGACACTGGGACAGTGTGACTGCTGCCTGGCTAAATGGATGCAATGGTGCTTCAAAGTTAGTTCTTCTGCCAACTATCCTTTTCAGAAAAGTCTACAGGTTTAGTAGCTGCCAGCACACTACTGAGCCTAAACTACCATGCAGGTGTGAAAAACGTGCTGATGTATTTGAACTTGACCCACTAATTAACTGTCCACCAAGCAGTAGCAGAACAGTTTATAATAATCCACAAGATAAGTGGCAGTGATCTTCCTTTTATCATTCATGTGATGTTTATTGTGAGCAGGGCGGACAAATGGTTATCATACGTAGACAGGTACAGAAAGAAACTGACGTTTTTTATATAAAAAGAACACATTTGCCTATCAATGGCATGTATTTCCTACTGTTGCCGTTTCTGCCGGGCAAAAACAGTTTCTGCCCGGCATAAATCAAACAACCCTGTAGGTAATTATTAATCAAATGTTTTTTGGGTGAATAATAGTTACAGATCATTAAGGGTTATGATGGAAGTAAAATGTTGACATGTTTACTGTTCACTTATTGCACCACGTCTTGCATTTAGAGGAATAATTATAATAGAAAATATAATGTTGTGGCACATATTTTTAAATACATGCATCGATGAGAAACCGGGAATTACTTTTCTGTGGCCTAAGAATAACTAATTTCAATTAACTTTCTGCTTATATAAAACAACTGCATAAAAATATCCATACAAGACACAGACCCCACATGTGACATATGTTTTGGGAAGGGGAATAGTGTTCTGTTTCTGGTACAAGGTGCTGTGTTTGTTGACCCAGGCCTCTGCCAGTGACCAATTACAGATTAGTCACACTTTCAACCAGCAGCCACAGTGACCCAAGCATCTGCCACAGTGAGGTGTGACAGATGTTGTGGGAAAAGGTATTAGTTGAACAAAAGAACTGGAAGCCTGCTAGATCTGCTGCTACAGTAGACGATTTAGTTAATAAATTTAGCATTTTAGGGGACCTTTGGAGCCCTTAGAATGATTGAATCAAATACAGATTTCTTGTGTATAGTGGCACTACCACATGAAATGTCTATGCAAAATTAGAGAAAAAGTTACTTAAGAATTTTTGAAAAAATAGGCAAAATGTGAAAATTTTCCAGTTTTGGGGTCCTTTTTGGGGGGATCATTAGGTGCCCTTAGAATGATTCAATCAAATACAGATTTGTATAGTGCATAGTGGCAGTGCCCTAAGATATGTCTATGCAAAATTAGAGAAAAAGTTGCTGAAAAGTTTCTGAGATACAGCAGCTAACGGCGGACGGCAGACACAGAGTGATGGCAATAGTCCCTTGGATCTTCGGCCAAAGGACTAAAAATGTTAGTTGTTCAGGGGGAGTGGAGAAGAATTGAGAATCGGTACACTCTGTATGAATAGGAAAATGTCGTCAACTGGGAATGATCCCTTAACAGTAGCTATGAATAACAGTTTATGGTAGGCTGTAATCAATATCAGCCATGTAGCAGCTAGCTACTAATATACATACATACCTATGCATCCTCCTTGGCACGCATGCGCTGAACAAAGCCCTTTGCCTTGCTCTTGCGGAACTGTTCAAATGGATCGTTGACAGCAATGCCAATGCCTCTGTACATGTCAGTCTTGTCCCGCACCTCGGCCGTTTCAACTGGGTCCATACGCCCCTGCTCCGACGACCCCAGGCCCTTGCCACCCCAGCCTGTACAACAACATCAGACACTTATGATCCCAGGCCCTTGCCACCCCAGCCTGTACAACAACATCAAACACTTACGACCCCAGGCCCTTGCCACCCCAGCCTATACAACACGAGACACTTATGATCCCAGGCCCTTGCCACCCTTGCCTATACAACAACATGAAACACTTATGATCCCAGGCCCTTGCCACTCCAGCCTGTACAACAACATGAGACACTTATGACCATAGGCCATTGCCACCCCAGTCTATACAACATGAGACACTTATGACCCCAGGCCCTTGCCACCCCAGCCTATACAACATGAGACACTTATTATCCCAGGCCCTCGCCACCCCAGCCTATACAATATGAGACACTTATGACCCCCAGGCCCTTGCCACCCCAGCCTATACAACATGAGACACTTGTGATCCCAGGCCCTTACCACCCCAGCCTACACAACATGAGACACTTATGATACCAGGCCCTTGCCAATCCAGCCTATACAACATGAGACACTTATAATGTCAGGCCCTTGCCACCCCAGCCTATACAGCATGATACACTTATGACCCCAGGCCCTTGCCAGTCCAGCCTATACAACATGAGACACTTATGATCCCAGGCCCTTGCCACCCCAGCCTACACAACATGAGACACTTATGGTCCCAGGCCCTTGCCACCCCAGCCTATACAACATGAGACACTTATGGTCCCAGGCCCTTGCCACCCCAGCCTATACAGCATGAGACACTTATGACCCCAGGCCCTTGCCACCCCAGCCTACACAACATGAGACACTTATGACCCCAGGCCCTTGCCACCCCAGCCTATACAACATGAGACACTTATGACCCCAGGCCCTTGCCACCCCAGCCTACACAACATGAGACACTTATGGTACCAGGCCCTTGCCAGTCCAGCCTATACAGCATGAGACACTTATGACCCCAGGCCCTTGCCACCCCAGCCTATACAGCATGAGACACTTATGACCCCAGGCCCTTGCCACCCCAGCCTACACAACATGAGACACTTATGGTCCCAGGCCCTTGCCAGTCCAGCCTATACAGCATGAGACACTTATGACCCCAGGCCCTTGCCAGTCCAGCCTATACAGCATGATACACTTATGACCCCAGGCCCTTGCCACCCCAGCCTGTACAACAACATGAGACACTTATAAGAGAATATGCACATCACGCATGCACAAGGTTCCTGAAAGAGACACTTGACATGACAAGACATGGCTCTAATGAGACTAGTTGTGACTCACCCATCTTCATGAGTAGTTGATGACCCCTGTTCTCTGAGCCGAGTCTTGCTTCAGGAGGCTGACTGCTCTGGAACGTCTCTTGACTTCTGCCAAACCAAACAAGCATACGCACACTGCACTGGACACCACTATGGACAGGTTCATTTCAACCGCATGTAGACAGGTAACCTGCTTGTTGCTCTAAAATATTAAATAAGTTTTTGACTATTTTCAAGTTGCATTGACATTTTCAAATTTACAAACAGTTCAGTATTCATGTTGGGATGGGGACAGTAAATTTTAAGTTCAAGGCACGATTTTCGAAGCACTGCTTATACATGACATCACGGTGCAACATTGACCGAAATGTTGCAAAATTATAAATGCACCTGTAATGTAACATGTGCGAAACTATATATACGACTCTGAGAGAAATGATTTGCTGTTAAGAGTGAATGAATGACAGGTGTCAAATGTGTGCTCACTGGAAAGTTGGAGGTGTCACGCTCCTCTCCCGAGACAAAGAACGTCTGAGCGGTGGGGGTGGTGACAGAGAGCGTGACCGCGACCGTGATCTTGACTGTGACCGCGACTGTGAACGTGGTCTAGACTTTGAGCGTGACCGAGAGCTTCGTTGGTATGGCAAGTCAGTATCTGATGGCGGTGACCTCGACCTTTACAAATGACATGAATGTACTGTAGTCATCTTGTGAAAACACAGATTCCTTAGAAGTGCTTATATAATAATGAACATAACCATTGGTTACTCTATAACGAGGTTATTTAATATAGTAATTATTTATACATTTACAGCAATAGTTACTATTTTATTTAGTTAGTTTGTAAAGACTTAGCAACTGTCAAATATGTTAAATTCAAGAGAGATCAGTATAAAAGTAAAAACAACTACCTACAGTATTGCGCTCGTAGTGAATACAAGAATATAACATACATTGTTAAATTAATGTGTTCTACTGTTTGATATTGTGTGCCCTCATCTGTAACATTTCTAGGCATCACATCTATTTCTTTAAAAAATTCACTTAAAAACCTTTTTTGTCACAATAGCATTGAGCAAGGGATGTATAATGCCACAATAGAAAGACTCATATTTGTAGATAATGAGGAATTTCCCTTACCTTTCTTTTCTCTCACAACTTAGCCACCTTCGCCTGCGAGGCCGAGGTGGTGGTGACCTTGAAGTTGACCTAGAGCGTGACCTTGAACGAGACCTTGAGCGTGACCTTGACCTTGAGCTACGACCAGCCTCCCGACGCTGGTCTTCTTTTGCACGCTTAGCACGTTGCTTTGCTCGAAAGAATTCATACAGTCCTAGTTTCTCCCATCCGTCGCTGCACAAGTAAGAGCATTTATGTACATCTGGGTTCAATCTATGCTATGACAGATCTGTGTGGGTTTCTGCACACGAACCAGTAGCATACCACTGAAGAAATATCATGTTAAAGAAGGTGATAAATCTATTTATACAAAACAATGTGGTGATAAACCAATGTGTAGTTAGAGTCAGCATACCACAAATACGAGTCCAAAATTGACTAACATGCTTCACGGTTCTGGCTGTTGCATTAACAATATCAAATAGGTTAGTACACCCCTGTAATATTTTATGTCTCTGTAGTTCAGACAGGATGTTTTGTTGAAATAATGGAATAATAATAATAATGGTAATACATTTTATTTTATATATATAGCCAGATGAAAAATTATTTGTGGAACTACATTAAAACAAGGTATACATTTATTTGTTAAACAAAATTAGACTTAATGGATTAAAATTTAGAGTAATAGTTATTTTTCTAAAATAAAATATCGAGCAAGATATCGCACCACCTGTCACGTGGTCGCTCATGTGATGGAGCACTATAGAATGCCTCAACTGCGGCCAATAGCCGCTCACTAGGTGGCATCGGTGGTGGCAAGCGGATATCCTCTGGCACAAGTGGTTTGTATTCTGAGTCTTCCAACTGAAATCAACATGTGTTGTGCATGATAAGTTTCTGACAAAAACAATGGCAACCTTGTAATCATCAATCTTTTCATGCACATATTACGCTGAACTGGTACCAGTTCACATAGTTCAGTGAGCTGGTACTGGTGTAAAATAACAATAAATTAAGTTTTAATCATAGCAATCGAATGGAAACAAAATATATTTCGCATTTTAATAGCTTCACTGCTGAGTATTTTCCCAAAGACATGGAGATAATGAGATAATAATTACATGTATCCATACCTTGACAAGAGGTGCCATCAGACCGGCAGGAAGCTCAAAGTAGGGCACAGTGGGGGTGAGATCAGCCTCGTTGATGAGGGAGATCGGGGGTGGTCTGGGGCCAGGGGGCTGCTGGGTGCCAGTTGAAGGGATCATGGGGAAGCCGGGGGGTGGTTTGCTTAAGTCTGGCAGTTGGAAGGACGGTCCAGTCTGGCCATGGTTGTAGTCCTGCACTATGGGGCTGGCCTGACCTGCAGCAGCACAGCAGACTTCATTCATCACAAACATGAAGAAATTTGTAGGGAAAGTAATCGTAGTGAAGTAGGCATTAGACATTCTCAAATGGCACCAAACATACCCTTTCATTATCACACAACTACATCAGAGATGACCACAAAGCAACAAGACTTAGCTCACTGACTAGGGCAATTATAACTGCTGAATTCTGAGATAATGGAACAACAAAGCCAGAATGTAAGTGATTTATTAAAAGGCAAATGTAGGAACACCTCCCTGATATTGCTAGGATTACTCATGAATGTACCAAACCCTAAACTGAGAAGTTTGTGTTGTAGTCCTCACTTATAGCTACATCCCTGTCCAATAACACTTTCAAGAGACCAAAAAACGGAGTACTATTTAAACTATGTCTACCTAGTAGTCTCACATGCCTGACAACTCACCGTGTGCATAGTCAAACTGCCTCGGCAGCTGTGGAGTGGCTCCAAATCCTGGTGGAGGGGCTGAGAAGTTTGGAGGTGGCTGGCTGAACCCGGGAGGGGGGAATGAGGGTATTGGACCTGGGGGCTGGGGTGGCATCCCTCGTGGTGGGACATTTGGGTCAACGGGAGCACTCGCCAAAGGTGGCTGGCTCTGAAACACAGCAACTCTTCCCTAGACTCACAACACAACTGTTCTGTAGAGTCACAACACAGTTGTTCCCTAAAGTCATAACACAACTAACAAATATCACCTGTGCCTGAGTTCTGTTTCCTAGAGTCACAGTAAAAATGTTTCATAGAATCACAACAACTCTTTCCTAGAGTCACAATACAACTGTTCCCAAGTCATAAAACATGTGTCCATGTGAGATAATTAAAACACTGTATAGGATTACTACTGATGGATAGTAGTCAGTATGTAGAATTATGCACACATTATTATGTAAGTCTGTCCAATGTATTTTACACACAAGAATGTTTATAGCTGTGTACGGAGCACCAACCTCACTTGATGCTGCGGGCAGTGCTGTGGCAGTCTGTGGACATGTCGCCTGTGCTCCCACGCCAACAGCTGCACTTGGAATGACCACTGAGGGGTCAGAGGTCACAACAGCTACAAGGTGAAGGTCATCAAGGTGAAGGTTAACAGCCATGTGTTGGTAGCAAGACTGATGTACACATGTTAGGAGGTTTTTATGACAGGAAAAAAATATATATTTCCTGTTGATTTAAGGCAGACAGGAAGTGAATTCGACAGTACTGGCGCAGCAACCAAAAGAACTTGAATTCCAGTATGTCAACTGTGGGAACAGAAAGTAAATTAGAACCTGATGACCAAAGCTGTCTAAACTTTTTTGCTGGAGTGAGCACTGAACGTAGATATGCAGGTTGTTCGGAAGAAAGGGCTTGATAGGTAATTGTACAGATCTTGAAAGTAACATGATATTGGACATGGAGCCAGTGCAGTTATTTTAGAAGTGGAACTGAGCAAGATTGCATTGCAATATTGTAATGCAGGGAATTGCAATAGTCAAGTCTGCGGCTAACAAAGGCTGTTGCAATAGTTTAAAACTAACAAAACGTGAATGCATATAAACATCAGCTAACTGAACAAGGATTGGTGTGCCTGCTTGCCAGACACCCACCTGGCACTATGATTTGTTGCTGTATCTGTTGATCAAGCAGGACCAGCTGTGACGTGAGATGTCTGACAAAGTCCTGGTGTTGTTTCTGTAGACTCGAGTAGTGTTGGTTCATGTCGTGGGTGATCTCTGTGACCAGCGCAGCGTGGTCCGTTATAAGACTAGCCTGGCAAAGACAGAAGGTTGTAGTAGTTTAGTTGGACATTACAATACACATGCTGCTGTTAGTAGAGCTGCTCCCATCACAATTTCTGTAATTACCAAAACTGGTTTTACACATTAATTATTATTAGTTTATACCTCTCCGAACAATGGTCAGGAGTTGGCACTTTTATCATATTTTGATCTTAAACTTATTCCCACCAACCATTTAATTTCTGTTCTCGCCAATTAAGGCATGCATCTCCTGGTAAAACCACAGAGGTGTTCTCAGATGAGTGGTTCACATCACAATTCATTGTTTCCCTCTATCTCTGACAGGTAGAAAAGTGAACACGTAAATTCAAAAGTAAATAACTACATGATCTAGTCACAATTCCCAGTCAACCAAATAAACAGATTTGTGTTAAAACTGACTTGCCTTTTTATTCTACACATCCAATATTTATCATAATAAATTAATTGAACGTTCTCGAGACTGAATAAGGGTAACGATACACTACATAAAAGAACAATGACCACTGATAACAAGTAAAGACAGAACTGACCTGGTAGTTTGACATGGATGTACTGGGATCCCTCATTTGCTGCAAACAGAACACAGTTATCAAAACCTTGCTATTAAATACCTGAACACAGCATAATTGATGGCAGTTGCAACTTTACAACTTACATAATTAATTTTTAACATTTTACCTGTTTCACTTGACGTTTTATGTGTTCAAAATGTCTGATTTTTGTACTGATATCTTATGAATTTTGCATATTTATTGTTATTACAGCCATGTAGCTAATTAAGAAGTTACTTATTATTAAGGGATCACAGGACACGGAATTTTTTTTTAAATTTAAAGCTGATAAATTTCACCAACTATGTATTGTATGAAGTTACTGTACTAAAACTAAGGATATTTAATGATTTTTATTTTTGTTTTCTAATATTTCAGTGCGCTAGGGGGTTTTAATCGAAAAAATAAGGCATAAAACAGCAAAAGTTTAAATGAATAGAACACTGAAACCCCTATCCTAATTTATGCAATTCAAATGTTTTTATTTAGATAATGAACTATTCTAACTTTCTGTGCATAGCCATTTGTATATGTCATTCAGATTTTTTTGGAAAATGTTTTGTTTTATTGTAATTTTTTTCTTCAATATTTTCACATTCAAACCCCTATGGGATATAATCCAAATGACTGATCATAATTTCAATGCACAGGAATGTAGATAGTTATGTCATTATTACTGTGTAGAAAGTTGGTATGAATTGCTTGGTTAGTTTTGGAGTTCTATTCTTTTTTCCTACAAAAAAGTGATAACTGAGAAAACGGCACTCAAAGTATGAACAAAGTAATTTTAATGTCTTGCACATACTAGATGTTGCAAATAAGCATAAATATGGTAGGCTTACCATGTATATACAATATGTGAGTGTTTCTAAGTGAAACATTTAATTAACAGTGACACAATTATGTCATTGTTTACCCCTACCCCCCTAATTCATAATGCGAGTAATCATGGTCGACGCACCAATTAAGACAGTTTTCACACATAATTCACATTGCATACATTGTGACTTGTGTCCAACATAAAACATGAATACTGATAGCATGTAACAGTCCATATGCATTGGTTATGCAAAGAAACCTGATTATGAGATCAGATAGGTATTTTCCTAAGTAAGCATCACTTCACTTTTACAAATGCAGCTTGTATGTATCCACAACAGTCGTGACATGTCAGCCTGTTTTCTTCAACTCTGAAATGCATGTTAGATAAAGAAGATGTAATATACATAAATGTTTATAGGATTAATAGTCCATTAAAAGTGACATCATTATAACATTTTCACCCCCACCCCTCCCACCCCCCCCCCACTGCCACCCCACACATTATAATGCCAGGAATCATAGCTGAAGCAAGAATTCGGACAGTTTCCCACTCTGCACAGGTTGTGACTTGTGACCTACATGAAACATGAATAATAATTGCATGTAGCACTCCATAGACTTGCTTGCTTCAAACTTGCATGTGTAGAAATAGGTTTTATGATAATTATCAACCTAAGGCTAAGCACCACTTCATTGAGGCATTTTACAAATGCAACAGCAGTGTGTCCATACAATCATCACATGTTTGACATGTCAGTCAATCATCACTAACTCTGAAACATTTGCTATATATAACACAACATCCATGTATACCATATGGCAGTGTGGAGCATAAAGTAACTTCTGATCAACATGTTTCAACAGTATAATGCAATAGCATTAGAAGTGTTCAGTGCAGGGCAGAAGACATCAGCGACCACTTCATTGAGTTGGCCAACATCGACAATACACCAATCTCGACTGCTCAGTTCCCACTGTTCGTCAGGGTTGTCACATTTAACGGGGTTCATGGTGACAATTTTGCGTGACGAGACGACTGTAGTGCGACACGGTGTTGCCTGGGCCGTCCCTGGTAGCTGTGCAGTCGCTCCGGCGTCAGCTGTTGCGATCTTCCCGGCGCTGTCAGTGTCAGTCGCAGTGTCGACTGTCGTCTGCTTCAAATCAATTCGCTTTCGCCGTCGATTACGGCTGCTAAGTCGGCTTTCTCGGACGATCAACGACGTGCAGCATTGCACTCACTCAGGCGCTTGCGTATAACTTTTGATTTCTTCGGCGGCATCTCATTTAAACTCTCTTTTTAACAAAATATATCGTCAGTTTATCGAGTGTCAAACTGTTCTCCGTAGCAACAATGTAAACAGGAAAGTAGACAACGCAAAGCATCGTGGGATAGATTTGTCTCGTTTTGAACGAAGACGCGTCATAAAACCGGTTGAATGATCCTTGAACTTGCTTTCGGCTGGTTGCGTGCCTCATTTTGAGAAAAAACGCGTCATAAAACCACGAATGCGAGGCTTTCGGCCAGTTCCGTGTCTCATTTGCATAATGATGTGCTAAATAAGGAGATCATCGGAAATTTGGACTCGGTTTCAACGCGGGAAAACTCAACTTTGGAGAAAAGGGGCGTTACTATCAACATAACTGACAGATAGCCAAGAAGACGGCCGTTCTTTTGATACCAAACAAAATGGCGTATCATGAACAAACGTTGTCGTTGTCAAGGCATAAACTTGGATTACTTTTGGCGTGTTTCATCGATTCAAATATTTATTGTCATTTCACATTTGATGGGCCATCTAAGTTAGTGCTAATATAATGACTTAGCGGTGAGTAACTGTTAAAAAAACGATCTTTATTGTGAAGTAGATATGTCAATCTGTCAAAAATGTCATAAAAATAATTATTGACGTATTTCAGACTGCCGTGTCTCCCCTTAACTGCATGTGTTACATGATACTTACCTCGATCACGGACTGGTCAAAATAGTGATTCTGTTCCCACAGGTTGAGTAACTGAAAGAGAACGGTAGATCAGTCTGGCTGTTATCATCATACATGGGCCAATGTGAATGGGTTTGACAACTCAGTGAGATTAAAGTAATACCTCTTAGAGATGTTCATCTTTCACAATAGTGACACTACTTAAAACTATTATTATTAATGCTACTAAAATCTACAAAGCTGAACTATTCAGATGGTAATTCTACATCGGTTAAAACTCTTTTTCTTAAATATGATCATTAAGTTTTAAAATCTAACATTGCCATATATTTGAAAACACAACTTTTTAGGACAAAATTATTGAGGTGGGGAAACACAATTAGTTTTATATAGCTAAGAAGAAGCATCAAACTGTTGCTATGCAGTCATTAAATTACCTTACACAAAACAAGAGTTTACAAAAACAGGTATATACTAGTCATTTCATAAGCAGTGTATTACAAAATAAGTATTATTAGTACCTTGACCAGTTTCTGCTGTTTGTCCTCTGTGACACTGAGGTGAGCACTACAGAAGGCCGCAACTACCACCTTCTGTAACTCTGCCTTCAAGTCTTCTGCATTCTTCCTCATGCTACAACACAAAAAGAAAGAAATTGTTCCCTTTCCATCCTGAAATGAGGGATCCATCCCCAGGATTCCTTTTTTGTAACAGTGGAGTGCAGTAGCGCAGGGATAAGAACTCCAGACTCTCAACTGAGAGAACGAGGGTTCGAATCATGTGCGGCGGTGTCGAACGTTGGGCAAGTTCGTTTACTCTACATTGCTTCAGTTCACTCATCTGTATGATTGACAAACCTGCCTACCTCAAAAACATCCTGTAATCCGTCTTCCCATTTACACTGATTTTCAGGAATATAGGCCTGCTGTCAGTAATCTTCAGAACCGTGTCAGATATTGTCAGGAAAAGAACACCACTGTCAGTAATACTTTAATACTGTGACTATGATGATAGTTGCACCCAAAACATAATAGTCTCTAATAAACTGTGAGGTGTTTTGAAGCGTCCAGTTAACACGGTAAGGTAGATGTTCATAACCAGCATTGGTGGAAATCAAACGTGAAAAAGCGTAACTCTAATGTAAATGCGTCTATACTCTACTATAGGCATAGCTAATTTACAATGACTAGAACTGTTTTACTGTCTTTTCAAGTCAAACTTTAAGCAACTGAAAGAACCTCAATAATTTTGTGTTGTTTAATACTAACCATAGTAATTGTGATTTTATGTATCTTTTAAAAACAGCATGCTGACTCAAGCAAAATTCCACATTACTGCCAGATTATGTAATAAACAGCAAATAACAAATACCACTCAGAGATTTACATTGTAAACTTTAGTATAGAGAGATACACACGATCATCAACATCAGAGTGCACAATGCATGGTACATTAACATTAACACGCAATATTCTTAAAAGTAAATATGCCTGGGAAAATGTTGAATAACAGAACTAACGCACTGACCTGAGCCTGAGGTATCAAAGTTAGGCAAAACTCAAGTTATAATGGTGAAATCGAGCCTTCGAGATGGGTCCGGATTCTACACAAGTCATAAGTGCTGCGACTAGTTGTGTCCACACGAGACATGTCTGGTTAGAGTGCCGTCAGTATGCTGCTGTAAAGTGCCGCGACTAGTTGTGTCCACTGTCCACACGAGACATGTCTGGTTAGAGTTCCGTCAGTATGCTGCTGTAAAGTGCTGCGACTAGTTGTGTCCACTGTCCACACAAGACATGTCTGGTTAGAGTTCCGTCAGTACGCTGCTGTAAAGTGCCGCGACTAGTTGTGTCCACTGTCCACACGAGACATGTCTGGTTAGAGTGCCGTCAGTACGCTGCTGTAAAGTGCCGCGACTAGTTGTGTCCACTGTCCACACGAGACATGTCTGGTTAGAGTTCCGTCAGTACGCTGCTGTAAAGTGCCGCGACTAGTTGTGTCCACTGTCCACACGAGACATGTCTGGTTAGAGTGCCGTCAGTATGCTGCTGTAAAGTGCCGCGACTAGTTGTGTCCACTGTCCACACAAGACATGTCTGGTTAGAGTTCCGTCAGTACGCTGCTGTAAAGTGCCGCGACTAGTTGTGTCCACTGTCCACACGAGACATGTCTGGTTAGAGTTCCGTCAGTACGCTGCTGTAAAGTGCCGCGACTAGTTGTGTCCACTGTCCACACGAGACATGTCTGGTTAGAGTGCCGTCAGTATGCTGCTGTAAAGTGCCGCGACTAGTTGTGTCCACTGTCCACACAAGACATGTCTGGTTAGAGTTCCGTCAGTATGTTGCTGTAAAGTGCCGCGACTAGTTGTGTCCACTGTCCACACAAGACATGTCTGGTTAGAGTTCCGTCAGTACGCTGCTGTAAAGTGCCGCGACTAGTTGTGTCCACACGAGATATGTCTGGTTAGAGTGCCGTCAGTATGCTGCTGTAAAGTGCCGCGACTAGTTGTGTCCACTGTCCACACGAGACATGTCTGGTTAGAGTGCTGTCAGTATGCTGCTGTAAAGTGCCGCGACTAGTTGTGTCCACTGTCCACACGAGACATGTCTGGTTAGAGTTCCGTCAGTATGCTGCTGTAAAGTGCCGCGACTAGTTGTGTCCACTGTCCATACGAGACATGTCTGGTTAGAGTGCCGTCAGTATGCTGCTGTAAAGTGCCGCGACTAGTTGTGTCCACTGTCCACACGAGACATGTCTGGTTAGAGTTCCGTCAGTATGCTGCTGTAAAGTGCCGCGACTAGTTGTGTCCACTGTCCACACGAGACATGTCTGGTTAGAGTTCCGTCAGTATGCTGTTGTTAAGTGCCATGACTAGTTGTGTCCACTGTCCACACGAGACATGTCTGGTTAGAGTGCCGTCAGTATGCTGCTGTTAAGTGCCGCGACTAGTTGTGTCCACTGTCCACACGAGACATGTCTGGTTAGAGTTCCGTCAGTATGCTGTTGTTAAGTGCCATGACTAGTTGTGTCCACTGTCCACACAAGACATGTCTGGTTAGAGTTCCGTCAGTATGTTGCTGTAAAGTGCCGCGACTAGTTGTGTCCACTGTCCACACAAGACATGTCTGGTTAGAGTTCCGTCAGTACGCTGCTGTAAAGTGCCGCGACTAGTTGTGTCCACACGAGATATGTCTGGTTAGAGTGCCGTCAGTATGCTGCTGTAAAGTGCCGCGACTAGTTGTGTCCACTGTCCACACGAGACATGTCTGGTTAGAGTGCTGTCAGTATGCTGCTGTAAAGTGCCGCGACTAGTTGTGTCCACTGTCCACACGAGACATGTCTGGTTAGAGTTCCGTCAGTATGCTGCTGTAAAGTGCCGCGACTAGTTGTGTCCACTGTCCATACGAGACATGTCTGGTTAGAGTGCCGTCAGTATGCTGCTGTAAAGTGCCGCGACTAGTTGTGTCCACTGTCCACACGAGACATGTCTGGTTAGAGTTCCGTCAGTATGCTGCTGTAAAGTGCCGCGACTAGTTGTGTCCACTGTCCACACGAGACATGTCTGGTTAGAGTTCCGTCAGTATGCTGTTGTTAAGTGCCATGACTAGTTGTGTCCACTGTCCACACGAGACATGTCTGGTTAGAGTGCCGTCAGTATGCTGCTGTTAAGTGCCGCGACTAGTTGTGTCCACTGTCCACACGAGACATGTCTGGTTAGAGTTCCGTCAGTATGCTGTTGTTAAGTGCCATGACTAGTTGTGTCCACTGTCCACACGAGACATGTCTGGTTAGAGTGCCGTCAGTATGCTGCTGTAAAGTGCCGCGACTAGTTGTGTCCACTGTCCACACAAGACATGTCTGGTTAGAGTTCCGTCAGTACGCTGCTGTAAAGTGCCGGGACTAGTTGTGTCCACTGTCCACACGAGACATGTCTGGTTAGAGTGCCATCAGTACGCTGCTGTAAAGTGCCGCGACTAGTTGTGTCCACTGTCCACACGAGACATGTCTGGTTAGAGTGCCGTCAGTATGCTGCTGTAAAGTGCCGCGACTAGTTGTGTCCACTGTCCACACGAGACATGTCTGGTTAGAGTGCCGTCAGTATGCTGCTGTAAAGTGCCGCGACTAGTTGTGTCCACTGTCCACGCAAGACATGTCTGGTTAGAGTGCCGTCAGTACGCTGCTGTAAAGTGCCGCGACTAGTTGTGTCCACTGTCCACACGAGACATGTCTGGTTAGAGTGCCGTCAGTATGCTGCTGTAAAGTGCTGCGACTAGTTGTGTCCACACGAGACATGTCTGGTTAGAGTGCCGTCAGTATGCTGCTGTAAAGTGCCGTGACTAGTTGTGTCCACTGTCCACACAAGACATGTCTGGTTAGAGTGCCGTCAGTATGCTGCTGTAAAGTGCCGCGACTAGTTGTGTCCACTGTCCACACGAGACATGTCTGGTTAGAGTGCCGTCAGTATGCTGCTGTAAAGTGTCGTGACTAGTTGTGTCCACTGTCCACACGAGACATGTCTGGTTAGAGTGCCGTCAGTATGCTGCTGTAAAGTGCCGCGACTAGTTGTGTCCACTGTCCACACAAGACATGTCTGGTTAGAGTGCCGTCAGTACGCTGCTGTAAAGTGCCGCGACTAGTTGTGTCCACTGTCCACACAAGACATGTCTGGTTAGAGTTCCGTCAGTATGCTGCTGTAAAGTGCCGCGACTAGTTGTGTCCACTGTCCACACGAGACATGTCTGGTTAGAGTGCCGTCAGTATGCTGTTGTTAAGTGTCGTGACTAGTTGTGTCCACTGTCCACACGAGACATGTCTGGTTAGAGTGCCGTCAGTATGCTGTTGTTAAGTGTCGCGACTAGTTGTGTCCACTGTCCACACGAGACATGTCTGGTTAGAGTGCCGTCAATATGCTGTTGTTAAGTGCCGCGACTAGTTGTGTCCACTGTCCACACGAGACATGTCTGGTTAGAGTGCCGTCAATATGCTGTTGTTAAGTGCCGCGACTAGTTGTGTCCACTGTCCACGCAAGACATGTCTGGTTAGAGTGCTGTCAGTATGCTGCTGCTATACACTTTTGCAGCACACGTTTCTTCTTGGCTGGTCGTGGTGCCATTTCGATCTCTGCTATCATTTCGTGCCACGTGACTTCTTTTTGTTTGAGCGCAGAAATGTGAATTTATTGTAACGCTGTTTCCTATTGGTCAGATTATGACAAGAAGCAGCGAATGAAAAACCACCTGTTGAATATAGTGGAAGCTAAATTTGAGGAGCACGGAAGTGATTGACAATCATTGTGATAAAGAATCCGTAATATTTTCACCCCTCTGGTGTAATACCGTAATTTGAGGTGTGTTTCCGGAATGATTCTGGACAATCCAGAATGGTAGGCAGGTCTGGATTGAATACCTGGCTGGTGGTTATTTGCAAGAAGTCTTAAACATGGGTTTAACTTAGCCGCTTTAGAAATGGTGTGAATGGTGTTCCACTGTCAAAATAAGAGTGCAACTATGGAATAACCTTTTCAACAAAAGTACAGTAGCGACAGAGGTGACAAAATGTCGAAATCTAATTTCCACAGGTCAGTGAACATTAAAATTCCTTAGATTTTATCACATATGCCTCTGTAAGTTATGTAGTAAAAACCTATATATTAAATTATCTTGCAAGTTGCAATACTAATGTTATTTTAAACTGTTTTTAAGTATACCAATAATTAATCTTGGTATGAAAATATTTAATCTAAAACAATTTGACTCAATTTACAAAAGGCATCACATTATTATTTTATCTAACTACAGTCAACTTTCAAAAGCTTAAGTCTAGAAGAACTTGCCGATCAATCCCTGATCTTGAGGCACTATTTTCTTTCTAATCTGACTTGACTTGAAAGGGACCTGTGGGGGTAATCAGGTGTTTCTCCAACACAAACTGATAACATCATGTCTGACAACTACACTCTTCAAAGTGTTCACATGGAAATAAGTGATGTGTAAACATTTCGCAAATGTTACACACCGTTGCTTTAAAGCTCCAACTAGACTTGGCTAGTTTTTACATACTATAATTACATCATACTGATCTGATGACAATATTCCCTATAACTTACAATTTCTCAACACAATGTACCATGTGGGTGGTACAACAACTGAAACCTGGTTACAATGAAGTATTTGTGAATGAGTGGTGTGCTGTATGGCTGTACGTCGTACTAGACCTACCAATGGTGGAGAACGTCATTGATCAAGTAAATCAGATGTAGCTTGGTCTCAAATGTTGCATCCTTTGCCGTTATTCTGTAACAACATAACACAAATGTCCAGAATTTATTTGAAAGTTGCAACCGTGTAAACACGCTGGTGTGAGTGATGTACCGTCTAAAGCATGTCTTACACACAGGCTTCAGTACTTTCTGTATACCATGCACTGCATATGCCAAAACACTCATAACTGGCTTATGAAATGTTTTAATGTGAAGTTATTACCATATATCATTCTAATTGCAATTACATTTAACAGAAAATAAACCATATATTATATTTTTATTCAATCTACCTCATCATGCAACCAGACGATTTCTTTAAGAGTCATACTGTACATACCTTTTGGCGAGGTACTTTGCTATGACTTCCCCATGTAGAGGCGATGTGCAGTGCTGGAATATCCAATTCTTGCCATTCTGAAGAAACAAACAGAAAGCTACACCACTATTAAGATTGAATACAGCAGCTTTATTGCATATATCAATGATGCACTTTATTTTCATGGCAAAAATAATAATTGCAGTTGAATTCAGATCAAAGATAGACATCGGAACAGTGTGCTTAGCCCCCAATATTTTAAGAATTTTGTTTGTTTTTGGTGAGCATCAAGGGTGGTGCAGTTGGATGTTCCCAAAAAATCTTCCAACACTACCTCCAACTTCCTATGTCATGTCCCACAGCAGCGAAGTGCTGATCATCAGATTCAGCACCGAACATTCACCGTGTTCTGGCACCTATGCAAGGTTTTGAACATACAGCTGCTGCTATTTTGTTTACAAGTGTCATGCTTTCCCAAGTCGAAACAACTCAACAAATGTCCAGAATGGGAGTATGCACTTATCAGGAAGAAGACGAATCTCCTCTAAGTATAACAGAAAAGTTATGAATTACTGTTTTGAATAATATGAACTTCTACTTTATATAAACATTGGGTAAGCTTCCGATCCACTCATGCCATGTTGCTTTACCCGTCACATTTTCAATCAGTAACTTGTGATTTCCACATTTCAAAGAGCTGGCCTCCAAGTTTATAGAAGTATATATCGCTGCCAAATTGGGAACTGCTGTGTCAGAGACATACGTACAGATATAGCATCCTTGGTACACGAGTCTATGATTGGTCTGACGACTTTGTGCAACTCCTCCAGAGAAATGTCGCACTCCTCACTCCGGTGCCGCAGTTTCTCTTCCTGTGAACTGCTGATCGCTTCATCTATTTGAATCTGAAACAAAGGTTATAACAATGAATTGTTACAGTGGGTATTCTACATATGACTGGACATGTTGTACCAAGCCTAAGGAACACTAAAGTAGTTTATCTGGTTAATGTAATCAAGACAAATTAGCACATGCTTGTACAAGTCTGACCATGATTTATCTTACCATTGTACATTGCATGATAACACAGCTAACATTATGTGATAAAACATTGGGGAGATCAGAGCTAGATGTATATACACTTTTAAGGAGATATTGCAGCTAAATGACATTTTTTGAAAAAAAATACTCAAATGTGATTCTTCTCTATTCTGATAGCATTTTACTGATGTTTACTATTAATAAAGATCTCTTTTATAACATTTACATACCTTGAAGTAACTTATATTCATAGATAAAGTATGCTTCTGTCATGTGATAAACCCCATTACCAAATCTTTGATAGCCGTTTAAGGAAAGACACTGCAGCTAAAATGAAATTTGTTAACACAAATTCTCAAAATGTAATTCTGCTGTACTCTGATAACATTTTATGTTTACTATTAATAAAGATCTCTTTTATAACATTTACATACCTCTAAGTAACTTATATTCACGGATAAAGTATGCTTCTGCAATGTAATAAATACCATTACTGAATCTTTGACAGCCATTTACACCTGTACCAGTCTTTTTTCCAATTTGGAAACATCATATCTTTAGAAGTAATGATGCTACATTAATTTGACTGATGTGTTCCTTGCTATCTTCTCTATGCAATGTCGAGAAGATATTTATAATTTTATTTTTAGTTATGTGATGAACATAATGATCGTAATGAAAATATTGCATTTTTATCAACAAATTGAAACATATTTTTTAAATATAAAATATTGACAATACAAAAAATATGTCTTTGGCATTGCATAGAAAGAGAGATGTTATAAATAAGAAATAGAAAGAATTACACTGATTACTGCATTATTGGATGACCTACAATGTTTCCAAATTATACTATTTTGTCTCTATCAGGCAGCCATCTTTGATTGTTGCCATGGAAATGGGGGTTTGGCAGAACAAAATAAATATATTTTATTCAATAAGACATACTCTACAACTTTAGTACAACAAATTGCATTAAGGGGAGGTATGGCAGCTAGATAGGACACTTTTTAAAATGCATAATTAATTAAAAAAAATTGCATCCAAGCTGTAGAAAAGCTATTACTGAGTAAAAAATGTATGACATTTTTTTCTGCCAGACCCCCCGTTTCCATGGTAATAAACAAAATGGCCGCCAAATGGTGGTATTCATAGCACATCTAGAAAATTGCAACACTCTGGAAGTAAAAATGATATGGTAATCTAACTTAGCCTGTTGTATTCTCCTGGATATTCTCCACAATCTGTATAAAAAACATTTCAATTTTTTTAAATATTTATATTTTATTTTGAATTTTCAAAACCGATTTATTGAAAATGCAACTTTTTTTATAGATAACTACAAAGATAAAACACAAATCCAAAATGTTTTTTATACAGATTGTGCAGAATACTCATGAGAACACAACAATCAAAACCAGATTATCATATCATTTTTACTTCCAGAGTGTTGCAAGTTTATATGGCCAAAAACGTGATTTTCTGTAAACGGCTGTCAAAGTTTACACAGTGATAATATGAATAATATTATTGTAAACAAATAAAACATTCAATAAATTGTGTTTGTTTATCTCCCAGACATTAATTATGCACAATAAATAATATCTGAGATGAAATACACCCACAGCATTTATACAATTTAGTTTTTTTTAATAAATATAAAGGGCATTTGCATCATCATCTGATTTTCTGTAAACGTCCATCTGACACTGAAATGTCAAGATGTGAATAGTAATGGCTGTAAACAGCCAAAACAATTCAATTAAAAGTGTTTGTTTTCTCACAACATTAATTATGCATAACAAGCAATGTTTATGATGAAATATATCCACGATAATAAAATTTTATTTATATGCCAACAAATGAAATATATCCACATGATGATAATACAATTTTATTTATATGCCAACAAATCTGGGGCAACAGCAAGTTACAGGTTTTACTGAAAAGAACAGACGCCCATATATAAGTTGCACAGTTCTGAAAATATAAGTTAACAAAGCAATAACTTAGTCTTAGTCTTATATACCAAACAGTTAACATGTCAAGCCCAAGCCAAGGGCAAGGCCTGTTAACAGGCCTGCTGTCATCACGCATCAGTACTAGCTTTGTCCGGCTACAGGACGCACTATTTGGCAAAGCTGCAGTCTCTTTAACTATCGTACCGTCACTGGTGCCGATAGTAACATTAGCACAAGCCCCACACTCAGCCATGGCAACGGGCAGCGAAGTCGAAGTGACAGCTCCGACTGGCATTGCCGCGTCTTCGCCAGCGTTTTGACACGCGACGAAATTAACTTGCGTTTTCCCCACGCAGAAGCCGCCAATAATTGCTGCCTTTTCTTCACAAATGACATTCAGCCACAACGTCCTTTTCCGCAACTTTTCTCTATGCTAACTAACTCTAAACTATCTCTTATCAACATCGTCAGAGACAAAACTCACATCGCTCGAGAAAACCGCCATATTTTATAAACAATGGGAAGTAGCAACAAGTGGCATGCTGGGAGTTTTGCGCTCGCGCAACTTCGTAAACCAATCAGAGTGTTCGTAGACACGAGGCGCGTCACGGAACTTAGCGGATGACGACACGACGGTTACCGAATGCCAAATAAGGTCATTCTCGGCCAAATATAGCTTGCATAAATAACGATGTTGGCCGAATGCTTTCACAAGGGCGGGATTACCGACTACGGTGATTGACAGACGACGTTTTGGCGGTTCCAAAAATATCAAACAAGATGGCGTAAGTCGAAGGAAGGACCGCGTTGTCATGGCGTAAACATTGACAACTTTCAGCGCATTTCGCGTCTTCCCAATAAAAATGGATATATCAGTGTAATAAGGGTGGACTTTATACACGAATAAAAGTCGTTTAGAGGTATGTTGTTGGTCTAAAAGTGAAGTTTATTTATAGTAAACATACAAATCTACTATCTGGCGCTGGAAAATTAAATTGACATATTTTTTCAAAAAAGCGTAAATTAGCACCCGTACCAGGCCTTAATGTATCGAGTTGTGAACTCACCTGTTGTTGCCGTACGAGAACAGTGTACCGAGTTGTGAACTCACCTGTTGTTGCCGTACGAGGACAGTGTACTGAGTTGTGAACTCACCTGTTGTTGCTGTACGAGGACAGTGTACCGAGTTGTGAACTCACCTGTTGCTGCTGTACGAGGACAGTGTACTGAGTTGTGAACTCACCCGTTGTTGCTGTACGAGGACAGTGTACTGAGTTGCGAACTCACCTGTTGTTGCTGTACGAGGACAGTGTACTGAGTTGTGAACTCACCTGTTGTTGTTGTACGAGGACAGTGTACTGAGTTGCGAACTCACCTGTTGTTGCTGTACGAGGACAGTGTACTGAGTTGCGAACTCACCTGTTGTTGCTGTACGAGGACAGTGTACTGAGTTGTGAACTCACCTGTTGTTGCTGTACGAGGACAGTGTACTGAGTTGCGAACTCACCTGTTGTTGCTGTACGAGGACAGTGTACTGAGTTGTGAACTCACCTGTTGTTGCTGTATGAGGACAGTGTACTGAGCGGCGAGGTTCTGCTCACTCTGTGTGATCTGGTCCTGAGCTGCCTTGCGCTGTTGCTGCAGCTGCTCCTGTAGCTGGCTCGCAGCTGTTGTCAGCAGTGGCACCTGAAAGCAGCAGCAGTCACACACGACTGAATGCATTAGTTCTGACCCAGGAAAGCCTCATAAATATACTGCACACAACAGCAGTGACAGATGGGCCTGGAATTAAACCGGATTACCACTAAATTGTTGTGGCAGCACAATAATATTGATCATACTTGCAGTTTTATTTGTCACATTACTGGGGCAGTTTTATGTGATTCTATATTTATAACACAAAAGAATCATGTGTTGGCACACAAAGAAACACTTGCAAAATAAGTTTGTGGCTCCATTGTGCGACATGACAACTTATATTGTCATGGACTGCAATATCGCTGTATAATTCAGCCGAACTGTAACTGATGTAACTAAACTCATCTTATATGATATGTATCATTAAAATTAGTCTTTCACAAATTAGGACATATGAGACAGATTTTGCTATAGTATAAAATAAATATTAATATGATGCATTCACAAAATTAATATTATTGAAGTAATTCAGTGTAAATATTGACACTATGCACAGACATTACCTGTGCAGGTGGTAGAGATGTGAGTGCTGCCACTGCCACTGCCGGGGCTGGCGGGGGTTGGGCCAACTGGGGCGGGGCGACTTGGGCGAGTTGAGGCACAGCTGATGTGACCGAGGGTGGGGCAACTTGTAGCATAGTTGGCTGAGTCGGAGGGGGTGCCGACTGCCATTGCTGCGATTGGGCCATTGGTGGAAGCCCTGTGGAGGCTATCAAAAAAAGTTGTGATGATATAGTTATATTAACCCTCTCAGGGCCAGATTAATGCAAATATGTGCCTGTTATTGAATCCTATTAAATCAGGAGAACAAGCTGTGAACGAATCATATGATATACATGGGGTGCATGAATGCAAGTAAATAAATAATTATTGATCTGATTCAAAGAAAATTTTCACTACATCTGAAGAACTAATTACTGGTGTAACTAGCCAAGTATGTGACATATATGTCAATTTATTACCCAAATATGAATTGCTAACATTTGACAAAAATAAAATACTGAAATAATTCTCAACAATTCATTTAAAAAAAATATTTTTTATTACAAATTGTGTGTCGCTGCATTGGACTACAAAACCATGTGGTGTTTGGCGCTATTTAGCCACGGAAATCGCCATAATTTCTAACTTTTGACGCTTCCCAGTGAAACTTCAATATTATTATAGGCTAACTGCCAAAATAAATTGCCGTTATTGGCTGACAATGTTTTGCGGTACCAGTTTAAATGTGCCCCTGTATTCGGGCGTATTCAGGCTTTCTGGCCATGAGTGGGTTAATTATATTAAACAATCATATTTCAACAAAACAAGCACACATTTCTTTGATACTGTAGTTGCTGCATTTTTGCTAGTCCTTAAAAGAAATTAACGATGAGTACTGTACACAGCCATACACACAAATGTAACCAAAGAATAATAATGCAAGGGTGTAATAGTTAAAAGCATTGGCTGAACAGTAATTTTACCTGAAAAAATGCATGGAATATTTATTTCAACAAATTAGGAAAATTCATGTGTACATTTGATAGAAACTGTCAACTTAGCTGTACACTCTATTACACACGGTGGAGTGAGTGGAATCTTGTTATAACTTATAAGGAACATGTTCAGTTTTGGGTCAAAATAACATTAACTGTAGGTTACTAAAAACATACATTTTTGGTGAAGTGTTATTTAATATATGTAAATTCAAATACCATCTTGTGATTCCTTATATCAGGATCCTGATAGCAAGAGGGCCACGTGGCTAATTGTTTCACTATGACAAGGAACCTACCTGTGCGTTCACTGTTCACTTTGTATTGGTAGTAGTTGTAGAACTCGCCACCGTAGAGGAATGAGAACTTGACATTGTCCTTCTGTTTCTGTTTTGTCATGCTCTCAAACTCCGGGCCATTGCGAGCAACAAAATTGGCTAGTTTGTCAATAATGTTCTTCAACTCCAAATCTGAAAAAATAGATTTTTATATTTTATACAAAGTTTACATGTTGTGAGGTTGTCGCATAAAATGTATACAAATAACATGCTAGAGTACCTTAAAAAGAAAACTAGACATACCTCATAAACTGATAATTGACTAAATGTAAAAGTTTACTGAGCATACAATGGGGACTAAAAATTATCAAACCCAAGTTTATCCCAGAACATCAGAGAAAGGCACTAGTACTACAATGCAATATCTGCATTGTCAAAAACATACAGCGATAAGAAATTATGTAAATGAAGGGTTTCAGGACAAAATGCGATATATCCATTTTCTTCATTTTGAGAAAAAGTCACTTGTTCTTCATCCTCAAAGTTTAAATAACAACTTGTAAATTAAGTTGATATATAATTAGAACTCTGAAACATTCATTGCACATTTAGGGACACTGATTTTCCGTTTCAAAAAGGCAAATTCTGTTTCAATTCTGTTTCAAAATTCTGTTTTAGAAAAAGGCAAATGCCATTTCAAACAACATATTTTCAGTTTCAGAAAAAACAAATTCTATTTAAAATGAAGCATTTTCCATTTAAAAATGGCATACTGCCTAAAGAAGCCCATTTCTGTTTAGAAAAGAAATATTTTATTTAAAAATTAACTTTGAAAAATAATACATTCTGTGAATTATCTAAAATATCACAATGTTAGGATTACTGCATCTAAATAATACTGTTTTATTGTGTGGTTAACTTTTCTAACAACATTTATTTGTGGAATATTTGCAACACAGTAACAACCATACATAATCAATTTAGACAATAAAATAATTCCTGTCACACAATAACATAAAATGACTGGTTATTTTCAATGCAGCAGTGCTTAATATACAAGATAACAAATGTAATTGTAATTGTTACAAGAATCATATTAAAGGGAATAAAAACACCTATTGCTTGAATTTATGTTATATTACATCCTGCTATCTATTTCCACGTCCACCAAGCAAAAAAATTCAATGAATTATAAATTCCACATTTTATGTTGTGCATCCGGACATTTTCGAATATGCATATTTTTGGCGCGCTTTTCGGGATGCCGAGATGTGACGTCACTTATGACTGAAACTTGCATCAGGCCGACCCTTTCCATGCATTCAGAGCATGTTTACAAGTATAGCTTTTGGGTCGAAACGAGCGTCAGAATGAGTTATTGTGCAATATTCCGACGTAATACAAACACTAGTCATCATAGAGGAACAAGCAGTTATCTTACGGTTCCACATGAATCAAATTTTATTCAAAACAACGAATGCAAATGGGCCTACAAGTCGACAAGGTTTCGCCGAGCTTGGGCTCATTTTCAGAATAATGATATCGAATGCAACCACTGGGAGATAATCTACACCAATAAACATACATTGTATCCAGCTACAGAAAGTAACGTGTATAATCTCATGATATCACTAGAATATTGATATATGAAGGAGTTGTACAATTTATCATAAGAACTTAAATCAGTCAGAGTTTCCGCTGGTGCCGCTAGCTCAGTGGGTAGGCGCGTTGGTTTCTTGTAATTTATTTTACAATTGGGCGACGCCGGTTCAATCCTGACAGCATGCAAACCATTGATTTTCTTTACACTTTTTTTGTTTATGTTTTCAAATGTGTGTAGCATCAATGCAGCAGCACGGTCGCAAACTGGAGCACCCCAGAGTGCTAGTTGGGCCTTAAAACGTACTTAGACACAATATTTTTACAGCGTAAGTATGCCTGGGATGATGTGGAATGATTTATTTATCGCAGCAACGTCAAATTTATGCAAAAGTAGTTATCAAAAAAACAAAATCGAGGTGGACCCGGATTATACACAAGTGCCCCTCAATTTTCTCAGATAAACACGTTGTTTTAGTATGTTGCTTTTGGGCACACGTGGCATAAAAAAATACAGCATTCCAGTGACAGCATACAACACTTCCAGGTTAATCACTGCTTACAATCAGAACATGATATAACATTTTGATTGCCTGTCAAGTTAGCTCAAATGGGTATGATTCCAAAATATGAAAGTTTGCCTTGAGCCTGATATCAGTAAGAAGAGTTAGTTGGCTCAACTCAAGGCAAACACATTTGTCTAGCCGAAGAATCATATTATAGTCTCATACAGCTGTATATACTATTATAGTCTTAGAATGGAACCGATGCCACGATGCCGACATTAAATTAAAATGATAAATGGGGAGCGCGGCTATAATATAGTCATAATAGTGTAGTGGTTAGCACATCTGCCTGGCATGCCCGCACTCTGAGTTTGAAACCCGGACCGGGTCAGGGTTGGGGCGAGTACCCGACTAAGGTACTCGAGTAACGAGTACTGTGATGAGTACAAGTACGAGTAACAAGTACTTCATCCGAGAGAGTACTCGAGTAATGAGGTGAATGGCTGTGTAAGTATAACTATTCGCCGGTATTCCGACTGTTCGATTCGGAATTCGTGCGAGGAAAACGGATGACGTTTGTTAGCATCTTTATAGATTCAGTAACTACTCATTCTTTGGGTGGTACACTAACCGTCTGGTGGCTTGGGTATATCCATTTTTTTTATTTTATACCCCACGTGAAATGCTTGAAATTGCAGCGCAAATCAAGCGTCCAGTTTACATTCGCACCGCTTTAATGGCGGTGAATAACGCATGCCGGGAACTGGTATATAGTGGTAAGTAATTTTAAAATCTTTATTGAAATAACAAAACATGTACATATATGTATCATGTATTAGTAAGTTATTTAATTTGCGACACAATTTATACAAGTTACAAATATAGTGTTGTTGCTAAAAATGAACGCGTGTAAAGCGTCGTGACGTCAGCAAAGTCGTGCGGAGTGCGAGAACCAAGAAGAAGGAAGGATGGCTGGTGTGGCGGGACGGATGGAGAGCATATTTGAAGACAGCTTTGTAAGTTATTCGTATAAACGAATATTAAGTTGCTAATAACGTAACATATATACACATCTTTCAGTTGCATCGTTTTAATTTTGCTGTTCACGTGTCTATCAGTCAAACACTGATTGACACGCCAATGTTTTGGAGTACCTCGAAGTGCCACTTGCAAATTCAAAACAAACGCCTTTTATTGACAACACTCGCACACTGGTAATGATAGTGTGTCAATTCTCGGACACTCACCCCGTCCGATTTCACAACTAGTGTGTGTTTACCATTGCATTCACATATTTCAGTTACATTTATTTATATTGAATTGCAAACAAAAAAGAAACATTAGCACTGTCTCTAAATAGCCTAATTCAGTAAAATGACATTGAAACTATTTATACTAGTTATAATGCAAACAAATTGATAGAAAAGTTAGTTTTAGTCTTAATTTAGTGAAACACTTACAATTTATATATGACACTGTTCCACGAAAACACTTTCATGTGCAGCATACAGTTATTAACCAATGAACAACAGTTATTTACATAATTTCATAAATGTGTCTATTTATAGCATATTTGTTTGGCAGTCATGGCTTCATGCTTAATGTTGGCAATCATAAATAGACTGCACTGTATCTAGTGGTGAGATCTGGCGAGATTTCTTAGGGATACGTGATGCTTACCCGTTTCAGTGCCCAACCAAAATTATGCTGATGTACAGAAGTGACAAGCCATTTTTTGAGACTTGCACATCATTCTAAACTTGTATTTTTGTGCATTTAGTGTTAAAATGTCACCAATTAAACTATACATTTCCTGAAATGGCAGATAATTTTCTGTTGCTCTCAATGTCGGATTCAGTAATTTGTTAGCACCATGAAAATGTATCCAGCCAATACTACTACAGTAGGAAGCAATGCAGTCAGTGATTATGTTTACATTAGCAGTAGTTAATTACTGCTGAGCCTATGTTTGAGTTACGATTACTTGAAAATGTATTGATTACCCCAAGCCTGTTATGATTTATGTGCATATATACAATACAGTGTTGTGTATCAAACATCTGACATGAAATGCTGACAACAGACTCGATACACTGGGCATCATTGATACAGCTGATATTAAGTGATGATATGTAAATAATTCTTATTATGATGCAGAATATCAAATATATATTGTGGAGTGCAATGGCCAGAGCATTGGACTCGCAATCGAGAGAACCCGGGTTCATATCCTTTGCTCGATGTCTCATCTAACAGAAAATAATGTCCAATGTCTACATTTAGGTGGTAGCCAAGTCAGCAAGTTGTAATTTTTTTTACAAAAACTGGGTTATTAGCTGCAGTCAAACCCACAGCCTCCTGGTCATCATGATGTTATCACACCATGCATCAAACACATGTCCACTTTGTCATCATGGGGGTGTCACACCATTCATGAAACCCACATCCTTGTATATTTTTATTATGTAAAGTCATTTCTGTAGATACACTAATTATAAATTTTGTTGAAATGTTATTATGTATTGCTATATTTGAGTTAAAATTAAAAATACATTGTTTATAATTGGTAGCATAGAGGTTAAAACACTGGGAAAAATTGGTTTCAAAACCTTATGTTGCCATCTTGAAGCTGAAGTAATGTTCAGTCCACATTGATACAGTTCACTCAACTTTATGTAGTGTGGCTGAATACTTCCCAGATTGTTGATATGGTGTTCGAATGAACAGATGATGTGTATGTACAGCAGTTTGATCAGTCGTCATGACTGGCCCAGACTGGATACTGTGTTAGTACAGTGTTACATATGAAAAATTATATATTTTTTCTGCGTTATTGCATTTTGTTGTCATGTGTGATTTGCTATGAACAATCTTGGATCTAGCACTGTATTAGATAACATTTATTTAGGTTGTAACCAACTATGATAATGCAGTCAGGTATATAGTAATGTATGCATAATGCCCACGTGATGGATTTCTGAAATAGTATGTGTGTTAGAGGTTTGACAATTGTCTGATTTCAATAAATGTTGATGTACAAGTTGTAGTAGTAGTTTGACACCTGATATGGGCTTATAAATAACTTGTATGTCTACCAATTGTGCAAAGTGCTATTTATTTTGCCAACTGATCTCTGGTTTCTGCCTACGCCAATCCTTGGTGAATACATAAGAATAGTATTTTTCTATTTTAAATCACTGGTCATTTATATTGCAAATGTAGTAATTCCTCTGGTGATTACTACAAATAGAGTGTACATTTTTGTTACAGTTAAGTTAAGAATGTTATATGTTTATAATGTCAACAGTCACCACTATGTTACACTAGTATTGCCATCTAGTGATGTAACTTTTTTTGCCAAAATGGGTGCACACAAACCGATTATAATTACAACTGATCAACGATCAGTTTGGCCAAACCGGTGAGCTAAATTATGAAAGTCAAACCAATTCCCAACACTACTGGTATTGATAATGTTGCAATTATCTGATTCTGAAGACTAATACCGCTACATGTGTACTGTCGTTAACATTTTTAACGAAGGATGTTTACCCTTCTTAGCTCCTCAGTATTTTCATTGATTGATTGACAACTTTGATATTGTACACTAATTAGGCCTAGACATTAAGGGGGGCAGTAGATTTGAAAAGTTACTGGCCCAAATTTTGTAAAAAGAAAAATGCTGATACTGAGGTGCCTGTCGCTTCACAAGAAGTCCACAAAGGTTTGCTAGGAGCGACGATATGCAGACTTTTCCGACGTTCGTATTTGTGCATATTCGCTTACAAAATTAAGATAGCGACTATAAGAAGTGCGAATGCTAAGTTAAATGAAGATTTGTAATCGTGGTGTCGCTGCTATTTATGCAAAATTTGAGACTGAGGCATCATTTGCAATACACAAACTTCGCACATTTATTTACACACTTTATTACACCAATAATAAATAAACCATCTGTACCAATGACAACAGTCACTGTCAGTGTTGTTTCACTTCTGTGTACATACCACAAAATAAAGTCGGTTTAACTTCAAAGAATACTGTAAACTAAACAAAAAACACAATGTAACATTCTATAGACCTATTATCACATCAGGGCTTGACATTTTAGCTGGCTGTCCTCAGCATTTCTTGGATTTGGATGTGCCTTATGTTGCACTTTTCGACTGGCGATATAAACAACGCGTCGGTGTGCGACAACATGGACGCTGTCATTCCATCAAGGCTGTATTACATTTACAAAACCAACCGATGCAGCCATGGTCTTTTACAATGCTATCAGTCAGTATCAAACGTTTGACAGTATCACAAATTCCCTTGATATATTTACATTGTGGAATATGATGAATATGCACTAGCATTTTATCATCACCTGCCATCCATAGTCAACCTGTAACAAGCTCGCTTATTGGGTGAATAATTAATGATCCCCACCATTTGCCAATCATGCGTGCCGACACAAACAAGTTTGGCAGTGTATACTTGTCATCGTATACGCATGGCTGAATTGTGGTCGCTGTTGTTTAATTAGTTGTAAGAAATGTAACAAAATGAACATTGATTAAAATATAAAATACAAGTATTGGGGTTGTCCCGTTTTTATAGGTAGGATCAGGTTACCGGAAACACAACGGTGGTCAATCGGATTGAAACCAGGGGTCAGGCCAGTAAAATATGAAAACTGCAGCTTTAAAAAAGGTGCATCTAGAATGATCGACAAAGAAGAAGATTGCATGACCTTTTGTTTAAGAATATTTAGGAACAATGGAAGTCTTATTACAGTTGTCTTATTACATTATACCATGTTGACATTGAAGTCATTCAAGGGGAAGCAAGAGAGTGAGAGAGTCATGCAAGACAAGGTCTGCTGTATTGAGGTGTAAATGTGCAAATTGTATGTACTGTCAGTTGTAACTAGTGGTGATAAAATGTCTTGAGTTTGTGTACTTTGTCTGATTAAAAGGATTGATTGGATTTTTGTTATCATGATTATCTTCTTTCTATACAAGTGGTGCAAACAAAATTAACAAATATGTCCAACAAATATTTCCAGCTGTGGTCATATTTATTATCGGCTCTTCTGAAATGGATGTTGTGTACATAATTGGTGACATTTATATTAATTACTATTAATTATTTGTAAATGATCACTTGCAGTTTTAAAATAATCACTTCTGGTATGAGATGATGTTTCAAAAACTGTTGTTGGAGTGTTGATTTGTTAGTCTTCTTGTGAGTTGAGAAAACATTGACGTAGCTTCAAGTGCAGCAAGAGTAGAGTTGTTGAGTCAGAAATTATAGACAAAATCATGATAGGGTAATAAGTTGTCAGAGAACGTAAGGAATGTTTATTAAAGAATGATACATCCCCAACATTATTTATAATATATTCAGACATTGATAATTGGACTGCTATGTTGGTTTGTTTGTCAGTGTTGCAAGTATCATTGTAATTCTTAAGAGTTGTTTAATTTTTTGAACCATAATATTATAATTGACTTGTTTTAGTCAAGCTGAAATCAAGAGTGACCGACGTAACAACATAAAGATTGTCACTCATGCTGGATGAGGCAGTGCAAGCAGAATACTGTGGCAACATATCATATAAGTGGCCACAGTTGTTCATAGTCAGACTGGGTGATCTGCAATGAAATAGCAAATTTTCAAAAAGTAGTACATGCTGTGTATCATTTTCTGACCTGAGAAATGACTAGAATGTAGGATGTGGTTTATTTGTATCCAGCAGATGTCACCACAGTCTGTACTATGCTAGGCTTGGTATTGTTGAGTTATTCCCTAGGTGTCGCTACCAGTCTGATATGAGGAAAGTAGTGGTACAAATATAAGGAAGTAAATAAATCGTGTTTCTGTTTAATAATAATAATAAATTTTATTTATATGGTGCTATATACCCGGGTATAAGAACCTCTTCAGAAGCACTAAAATACAACATTGTTAAAACATGATCACTACAATACAAACATTATTTCACATTAAATATGTGTAAATGCAATAAGAACCTAATGCAAAATTTAAATATACATTTGTAAATTAATCACTTACATAACATGAAGGATAGCTAAATATATCTGCTAGTCATATGATTCTATGTGATCACAATTAAACTTTAATATTTCCAGGTATGCAAGTAAAGATATAAAATGTTTTAATGGCACTTGGAAGAATGTATGTTAGTTAAGAACAAGGCATGTCCAAGTAAAGACATCATCGTGTGAACCAGACAATTTAAAACAAGTACCAAAAAGTAAAACAAGGGAATTAAATTTAAAAATAAGAGTGGCATGCATATATATCTCATTGTGTAAATTGTAATTTGAAAAATGTAAAAAAATAATTTAGTTTTACTGTAGAATTGTTTGGTGTTTGCTTGTTTCTTACACAAAATCATTCCAAAACGAATAAAAAAGACTTGTGTCAAATCTTAGAACCATAAATTTGTTTCTTGTGTTTTATAATCTTGAGTTGGGTTGGCTAGACACAAGAATTATTCTTAAAAGAAATTGTTTATAATCTGACAAATCTTACTATGGTAAAAAATGGCTTGGACAAGTGTTTAGCTTTGATATGTATGTTATTACCTTTCAGTATATATACTTCATTTAATTACTTGGTTTATCTGTTTATTTATTTACTATAATATGTCATTGGAGTGGTATTTTTGTCTTTTTAGATTAATCTACAATTTTACAAAAATAAAAATTAAGGGTCTTTATTTTGGGTACATGTGGCTCAACCTTGGACCAACAAGTTTTAAGAAGCAAAATTTTTTTATTTTTTTATTCTATATCAAGAATACAACATACAATATTATAATACAACATTTGGAGATATTATAAAAGTAGAACAAATAATATATGTTATGTCTACAGAAACTAATATTCCAAGGTGGGAAAATAGATTAACTAAAGTACTTGTCCCAAAATAACCTCTTGCATCCTTATTGCATCAGTAAATGTTCATAAGGACAACTAACCAAAGTATTTGACCTTGGCAACTGCCTTGACGTGATTGTACAGTAGAAGCATACTACATTGATTGTTATGTGACCTGGCTGTTTTATGGCCTATACTGCTGCTAGAAACTTTCCAGTCACATGACAGCCTTAACGTGTTGGTCCTCAGTGACCTGACTAGGTTTAAATTAGCTTAGCCGAAGCCGCCTAAGGTTACTTACTGCGTGATAGCTGTAGCAGGCACATTCTAACCAGTAAATAGGTCAGACAACATGTAAATCAGCTAGCATGTAAACACAGACCTTGACACCATCTGTCCATCCCTATGCTAAAACACAACAAACATCAGCACTGTCTTCTTTGTCCCACCCTTGTCTCATGCACAACAAACAGTAATAAGCAGTTCTTTGAAACTAAAAAACACCAGTCATCATTTATACTGCAAGGTGTTGTCACCTTGATACTGCTGAGTATGGTTATAATTATGATGAAACGTAATAGTATTATTGTCAGCAGATTGATCACACTTCTAATGTATGATAATATGAAATAATATGTTCCTAATGAAATCAACTAGGTTTGTTAATATCTCTAAGGTAAATTAACTGAAATACAACTAATCATGTATGTTATTATTATATCACAATACGAATATGTTAATACCAACACCGACTGATAGAATTATCTGACAAAACATTTTAATATTAACGAAAGTTTCATTTTGTTGGTTTTATGGTAAAATCATATAATACAATATATCGTATACTGTGTAATAAATGTGTTTTAAGGAACATTTTTGTTGTTGAAATGTAGGAATGTTAGGAGGATACAGTATACTTACATCAAATTACATGGTAGCATGGCATCACACCTGAAGCTGTTATGACAGTATAATAACATTAGAGGCTTTGCTTCCATTGGGTAACAATGACCTTCCAAAGAATGATCTGAGCTTGCTTTTCAGTGATTTTTGTAAACATTGAATTGTTGAATTCAAAAGTTGTTTCTACTTTGTTAAACATATTTTGGTGGTCAGCATGTTAGAAGACATAGTTTATATGTGTATGACGTGACTTTTTAGTGTATGACATGATTTTACAATAAAAACTAATAAACAGAAAACCTCCCTTTACATATTTATTACCTGACACTACATTTTAATACATTTGATTTGTAATAATTGTAGACATTTGCATATTATTTTGAGTATAATGTATGGGCAATTGTACACCAATGTACATCATCGGAGAACAATTATTCGGGTGTGACGCTACATATAAAACATGTTGTTGCTATTACTTATTCAAGGACGTAGGTGTGTGCAATTAACAAGAGTTTGTGGACACTTGAGAATCTGCGTTGGGCACCCTTCCAGTGTTGAACTGTGAAGTGTACACTTGGTGCATAGACACCACTCAATAGACTGTGATGTGCTAAAACTTCCAGTACACTCCTTCAAACTTATATCCACAGTTAATATTATTTACATTTGGAAGTTGAATTGTTTACACTTGTGGTTTCACCAGGTGGCTGACAAGAAGAAGATTTGTATGTTTACAGTGGTGCTACAAGGAAGCTGTGTCCTGTATTTATTACAAATATGTATCGGTGGCCTGCTGCCCCACGTGTATCCTGTTTATCCTTTGTGACCTCGTGACTTTGTTGACATCCTGCCACAGCAGTGTAGTCATGCTTCAGTAAGCACATATAAATGTCAACTATTGTAAGATCATGAAAGTTATTAATATTATTCTACGTGGTGCTACGGTTGTATAAACATTGATAGTAATTAGGTAGCATTTAGAAATGCCTCTAAGATAGCTGTTGTATTCCGTATGATGTTAATATTTCATATCCTGCCAGTGTGGAGTCTTGTTAACACTAAACACTGCTGGGTGTTATTACTGATGGGCGGAATCATGCTTCACTGAACAAATACAATCATAAGGTATCAGTGAGTGCTATAGTTATATATAGAATGCTTGCAGGTAAAGATATGATCATTGATGTCACTATTGTTTATTGTGATGTCTAAGTCATCGTAACCCTAAAATGTACTGATTGGTGTTTAACCATATATGACCCACAAACCTGCATCACTGGGTTAGCTGAGTTTTTCATTGATGTAGAGTGGATGAATTTACAAATGGTCCTGTACATGGGACCCCTCAGGTAAACTGTTACTAATTGAGAGCAAAGCCATTTTACGTGGAAATAGTCTCATTCATTATTGTTGACAAAACACTCAAGTAACGTGGTTTGCATAAAGACTTGGAGTGCTTGACATTATCTTTATTGTGTGCGTTGCTGTGTTGACTAGTTTTGCAATGCGCAACATGTTTTGGAAGAGTGGTCAACAAGGAATTATTCTTATTTTCTCTCGTCTTGCCCAGTTGGTTGAGTGATTTTATTCAAGTTGACGTCTTAGTGTTCTGACAGTGGATAATCTTCATTGAGTGTCTTATCACCCAATGCTGTATTCAGGAATAAGATCATAACACATTTCTGAGTAATAAAATGTTGGTACACCTGTAGACATTGCACTGTATCAATATTAAAAACTGTCTTAATATGGCATCAGTGGATGAAACCAATTAACTGATGGTTGACTATAATTAGACTTGACAATTACTACTGGATCATCCAGGGCCAAGGTACAGACAACCAAGCTTTAATTCAGGATTACAATATAAATAAGAAAAGGAATGTACAAACCACCTGTAAGACACACCAGTAAGATATACCCCTGTCCATTGCATTTCTCTGCAAGGTATTAATTAATAATAATATATTTTATTTGGTATAGCACCACATCCAGTATTGTTCGTGGTGCTTCACAGCATATTAAAATACATAAAAATTGTAGAATTGCTGTAAATATGTATATGTATATTAATTTAAAATAACTATTAGTAGTAAAGAATAAAATAAATAAATACATATTGAATAATGTAGAATTTATAAATAAAGAAGTAAATAAATAGCAGTTATTCATCAAAATTTAATAATAGTAATACTAATCAATCTAGCACAATAACTATCTAAAAAATACTACTACTAAATATTTATGTATGATTAATAATAATAAATAATTTAGTAAAACATTTGATATAAAATATACAAATACAATTGGTTTTAGTAGAGGGCAGTGTTCATCTAGAATGACACTAATATGAAATACAAAAGAAATGTGTCTTCAGACGACATTAAGAACATCACCAACACAAGAAATAGCCTAACATAATGAATTGGGCAAACTTTAATACTTGTGATGGACATTTCGTTCCACAAATGTATTGTTATACATTGTCAACAAGGACACACGTTAGCAATCTAGACAGTAAACAATAATAAAGAACTACTTTACTGGAGATTCAAGCAACAAATCACATTGGCAGTTGTTTTAGTACAACCTCCTAGCCCGTATGGGGATATGGTAAAACCTGGAGTTGGTCGGGAAAAACAAATACCCCAGCTGGCTCCTGGCTGCAGAAGTGGGTTGGTGAGGTAGACTTGTGTTCTGGGCCACAGCCTGAGAATATAACTTCCACTTCCTCAATGTCAATACAAGTGGATAGAAATTCCTAATACACATTTTCCTACCATACATGCAGTTAGTTCACAAAGTTTATGATGATGTCATCGGAGTACTAAGAACCACCGATGTAAACAAAGCATGCGGTCCTGACAATATATCAGGTGTAATCCTTAGGGAATGTGCTGCTGAATTAGCAGGTCCACTAACTATGCTTTTTAATAGGCCTTAAACTGTGGAACTTTTCCAACTTGTTTAAAAAAAACAAATGTTGTTCCTGTGTACAAGAAGGGAGATAAACGAAATGTGTGCAACTACAGACCCATCTCTCTCTTACCGCTATTTAGTAAAGTTTTTGAGAAAGTCGTATATGACTCATTGTATGAGCATGTGCGTAACACAATTTCGGGCAGCCAATACGGATTTGTGAGGTGTAGAAGTACAGTATCTAACGCCATTTCTGAATCTATTGACAACAAGAAACAGGTTGATTCTGTCTATTTGGATTTCAGTAAAGCCTTTGATTCAGTATGCCACCCATTGTTAATTCACAAGCTTAGATCATATGGCTATTCCGGGCAATGCATAGAGTGGTTGCAGTCTTACTTTGTCAACCGAAAACAAAATGTGTTCCTCGAAGGCAAAACATCTGACTGGAAGCCACTGTTGTCTGGTGTACCACAAGGTTCACAAATTGGACCACATTCTGTTTATCTTGTATATTAACAATCTGCTGAGGATACTGCTCACTACAAAGCATTTTTTTTCAAACAATAATAATTATTCAAAGAATTATGCATGCATTTGATTTGCATTTGATTGTGCATCTGACAAATCAAATGTTTGTGGATCGCATTCAAATGCAAATATTTAAGGTATGCATGCAAATGCATTTACAATTTCATGGAGGCATTTGAATGCACATTCAGTTGCATTTGTTAACAAGCCTGATATCCTATAATTGTAGTAATAAAATATTTCATCATGATCTAGTTTTTAATAGAAAGAAAGAAATTATGGGTGTAAGTCTCTAACATACATTCCAGTACCAATATTTCTTACTCCATGTTTGCAGAGAGTTGAACAAAACCACAACATGTACAAGACTGAGCTAGATAGCTGACAAGTAATGATACTTGAGGAATTGTGGCTGTAACAGGAATTGCCCTAACACACTTGAATCGCCTAGACCAGTATGATTTTCTTGGTAGGAAAGAACGTAATGGACAGGAAGTAACAAACAAAATGTAACAGATTGTATATAATCATTAGTGTTATTTTTATCATTTATATTTTGTAAAAGATGGCAAGAAGTAAGTTAAACGTCACATATCGGGAGAGAAAAACAAACATCTGGGTAAGAGAGAAGACAAAAGTCATAGACGTGATAGAACAAATCAGAAGACAGAAATGGATCTGGGCAGGGCACATCAGCAGACTATGAGATAACCGATGGACATCATGTATCCAGGTTCCTTATGAAGGGAAATGATTTAGAGGAAGACTGGGGAGATAGTGGAGAGACGAACTAGATGAGTACTGGAAGGGCACCATCTGGCAGAGGACAGTGCAAGACAGGCAGATTTGGAAACGACATACTGAGGGCCCAACCACGGGACACTACGGCTGCACAATGATGATGATGATGATAATTTGAAACATACTTTTGTGTTCAAATATAATATCTTTGAAAGGTACACATATTAGGCCATTTCAATTCCCTCAGTTACATATTTGTGGAAAATAGGTTACTCCATTGTTATGAAAGCCACCTACTCCCAATAATGAATAAGGTAAACTAAAACAGTTATATAGACCCATATTCACCAGTGTGTGCTCTATGACACTGCTATTCTAAGTAGGCCCAATTGGCAGCTTCTTGCTTGTGTAACCTCAACTATGAGCCTACTTGGAATAACAAGTACATTGACATGGGATGGTGTGATTACTTCTTGAGATACTACAATGAGCACGGAGACCAAATAATCCATGAAACAAACAACTGCCCATTCAATAACAACAACAATGATGAGATTGCCACAATGCAGCAACACCCACAGGGAAAATGGATAAGAAAGCAGTTGGCTTATCCAGAGTCCAACAGTGTTTCATCTGTGTAACCTGCCTGTCTTACATGTTTGTCAATTTTGTTTTTAAACATTCATACTGCTAGCATTCACAGCATTTCACACCATGATCATCAGTAGATTGCATGCATGTATTTATATCTGTGAGAATGGCTACTTCCACATATATAATAACCCTATCCTTCCACTAACACTATTTCATGTCCTCTAACCTGACTCCAGCTCTAAAGTAAAAAAAACATTTCTGTCAATATATTTGTAACCATTTACAATTCAATATCTTTAAAACTTACATTTGATCTTCTGTTGCTGGGTAATGTTCTTGTCTCCAAGGTTGTCAAACGATATTCTTGTATTAATTTTATACGATTATAGCTAATGTCTCAGTTATGGAATCTGTTTAGTTACAACACATCTGTTTAGTTACAATACATTTGTTTCGTTACAACACATGTTTAGTTACAATACATTTGTTTAGTTACAACACAGCTGTTTAGTTACAATACATTTGTTTAGTTACAACATATCTGTTTAGTTACAATACATCTGTTTAGTTACAACACATCTGTTTAGTTACAACACATCTGTTTAGTTACAACATATGTTTAGTTGCAACACATGTTTAGTTACAATGCAACAAGAAAAGAGTAACAACATGACTAGATTTCTAACATCCTTGGTATTACATGTATACTACACCATGTAACTTCATCTTTATACATGTATCTGGAAGCACGTAGTTAACATTATGAACTAGTTGTTATTATCTGCACATCCTTGGCATACCTAAATAAACTTAATGAAATAAATGATAGAAATTGAAGATAAACAACGCTGTGCTTGATGAGAGTGGTTAGCGTGTGTCCAGTGTTTATATTTCACACCTCACAATTACTGTATATCAGTGACATTGGGGCAGCAGAGTTTCACAGAGAAATTAATGTGTGTAACCAATAGAGACTTTCACAATATTTATACCAGTGATTCAGTCAATGACATCAGTTAAAGAGCTCAGTCAACCTGGAGCTAGAGCCTCGCCCAATGCATTTGTAGTGTTGTAAAGACACCACTGTAAAGAAAGTAAGTAATAGCTCTGCGTGGTCGCACACGCACTGTTCATAAGTTTTTAACTTACGTAGACGGATTGCAGTTTTATAGAGGCATGAGGCATTCGAAGCACTCCATCCGGATCTTTTAGTAGCTAATCTTTATGTCTCTCCATCTTTTAATAATAATAAAAAAAATTGTATCTCACCATGTCTCCGAATATAATATTGTTAAAACATAATCACTAATACAATAATTATTTTACATATTAAAAAAAATTGTATATCTAATAAGAATATTACACAACTTGTTAAATGTTGATTTGTAAATAAGTAACTTATGTAAAATAAAGTATAGGTTAAATATTGACTAGACTTAACTAATTAAATCTAAACAATTTACTGCTTTAGAATCATTGAAGTAATGTAATAATTAAAATGCAATAAAACATTGTTGACCAGCTGTAGATCATGGTCCACTGTCTGGGGCCAGGTCATTTCCGTTATTTTCTTTGCTTTGAACAGCTGATGTCTACCACAATGCTTGTTGGGCAGGTCTAGTAGGTAGGAGCCTCTTGACATGGCCAGGCTAGCTTGATTTCTAGATAGAACAGATAAGAACAAAAACTGCTAGGCCAGACATAAAACGGGTCATAATCCTGGCAATACTTGAAACAAGTGTTGCTAACAGGATCCCTTATTAATTCCATTCATCACTGCTCAGGCCCTAGAGCAGATATATATCCTTGTTGAATTGGAAGACAGTGCTAAACAGATGCATTAGCTCATTCATTTATTCTTGAGTTAATCAAGACTGGAATGTCTTTTATACTAATGTGATTAGCTTGATGACTCTTAATGAATTGTAATTATGTGTTACATATATATTATGAAATTGTATTTGTAAATTTACCTATGTTTATGTTACTAGATATATTAATTGTTTGTGACATCATAGTTTATTAATATATATTAATTATTAGTTGACAGAATAATTATTACGTTCTGTACATTTTCATATTTAATAAACACAATGAGGAACACTGCTTTTTATTTATTAAACACAATTTTCATAGATGTACTAATCAGGCATATTTCTGGTAAAATACTTGGTACTAGACACTGAAAGTACCCTAAATAATTATGTGTTGGTACTGAGTTTACCCTGATAAACAATTGATATGAGCAACTAATATGTCAACCATGGTTGTAAAGTAGAATTAAAAAAATTCCATCTGACCATACAAATCAACAGATAAAGCTGACTAATTGATGTAGAAACTGATGTATTTTGTGATGACTGGTTTAAGAAAGAATGTTGTTGTTCTTAACTGTATCCACGAGTAGTGGTTTCTAACATTACGAGATAGGTACAAACAGTGACACCTTCCAGGAATGCCCAAGTGTAACTATTTGGTGTTACCTGTAAATAGTTGAAACTGTTTCTGGTGTAGATTTCAAATCATTGTCTTTTGCCACGTGAGTGAAATACCATTGCTTGAAATGGGCTTCTTGTTGCCTTGATATTTTATGTCGGGTAAGATCAGTGTATGCAGCACAATAAAGTAAATGTAACACTATTATGATTATTTATGCATCTAAAACTGCACTTGGTATTATTCTCACTAGTAGTGTTACAAATCACTGTAACTGTTGTTCTCGTCTGACACCTTTGTTTTGCACTAAACAAGTGTTTTGCAGTCGTACAGTTTAATACGTGTGGTCTGTGAACAACAAGTCATGATGGTGTTCATTAATTATGCACATCCTGGTCACCTACGTATATATCTTTAATCATTTCCAGTAGAGCGATGACACATTTTATGTCGGGTAAAGTCAGTGCACTCAGCACTATAAAGTAAACATAAAACTATTACGATAATTTATGCATCTCAAGCTGCATTCATATTATGCTATATGTAATGTGACAAGTTATTCATCATGTAGCATCTATGTTTTGCCTAAAACCAGTGTTATGTGCCATGTGGTCTTACGGTTTAAAACGTGGTCTAACGGTTTAATACATGTGATCTTACGATTTAATACATGTGGTCTTACATTTTAATACATGTGGTCTTGCGGTTTAATACATGTGGTCTTACATTTTAATACATATGGTCTTACGGTTTAATACAAGTGGTCTTACGGTTTAATACATGTGGTCTGTGAACAACAAGTTGTGATGGTGGTCATTAATTAAGCCTAATTTATTCTGGTTGCCTATGTCTTTAATCACTGCCATAAGATTGCTGCAGAGCAGCAATGACAAATTCTTGACTTGTACGTAAGGTAAAATCAATGCACTCGTATAATGTTTGTTACAAGTTATTCATCATGTAGCATCTTTGTCTTGCACAAAACCAGTGTTACATGGTCATACAGTTTATTACACATGGCCTGTAAACAAGTTGTGATGTTGGTCATTAATGAAGGGTATCCTGGTTGCCCACAAATATATTTAATCACTTCCAGAAGATTGCTGCAACACACTGACAGTGATGACAAATCCCTCCCTCCAGGCTCCACGTCAGCAGTTATTCAGCACTGCACACATCAGCAACAAGATGTTGCAACCAATTATGTTATTGTAGGTATAGTCAGATGTAACTGATCTGGGCAGGTGATAGGTGTGATGTGTCAGTGGCTATGTCTGCTTCACACTCATGAGCTTTGCTGTACTTATTGATTAATACCACTGGGTACGTGCGTGCGTGCGTGTGTGCGTGCGTGCATGCGTGTGTGTGCTGGATGAGATGTAGTTACCTGGTACAGCCACGATTTCACTCTTCTAGTAGGTGCATTATATGGTGTACACGCCACTGTTTCAACATATAAGATGCGGCGTGAAGTTAACAAAGCACTGTTTTATCATAAGACGTAGAGTAGCACAAATTATTGTGTCGACAAATAAGACTAAAGTCACAATGCCAGGTATTGGATTTTTAAAATTTGTTGATCTGACATTCAACTAATTTCAAAAATGCTCAGTTATCTGACTGGTTCAGCAAACAGCAAAATAATCACGAGATTTGTTTCGGTAAACTGTTCGTTTTGTCAAAATGTGGTCATGTTAGCTATTTATACAAACATAAAATATCATGAAAGGGTATTTTGGGGGACTTGTTCATACATACAAGGTTTTTAGACACCATGTTACATAGAGACAGCCCCACTAAAGAGTTGTCCTCCAGCAAGGATGTAGTGACATACCAAAAACACAAACAGTACAGTTTGATTGTATTAAAAAAACTGTTTGAATGTGTAAGAGTCTGTATCCCAAAGATGGAGGAAGGAAAAAACTCCCTCCATATGTGATAGGTTGCGCAACATTTCCTAGCAGTAACTTTATAATCTGGAAATGGAAAACCTGTCCTGCCTTAGTTTTTCCTAGTTCACTTTTGCATGCTGTTCTCTTTCTGCATTCTGCTTTCTTTTTGTATAGCTTTTATTGCAGACATCGTAACTATAATGATGCAAGTAGTTCTGTCTGATTACATAGGTTATTGGAAGTCGTGTTGACAACAACAAAAAATCAAAGTGAAACCTACACTTTCAGGTTTTTTATTGTAACATAATGTATTGTGAATATGTGTGTCAGTAAAAAGCAGTCATGTATCAGTAATTTTTTGTGTATTTATATTTTTATCCAGGTTAAACAGTACATTTCAGCGGTAGACATTGTGAAATGTCACGAGTGTTTGCTGTAAACTGCACAGTAAATAACTGAACATAAACATGCACACACTACCTGGCTGGCACTCTGGTAGTAAAAACCAAACGTGTTTACTACCTCGTACTAGTAAAAACAAAATTTGTTTTGTTTACCTGTATAGTTCTTGCATAATACACTTGGACCATGTTTTACCTAGGCCTTGTTTTCCTCACAACTGCAGGGTTGTTATAGGTTACCTTTTAATAACAACGTAATAAAAATTAAATTAAATTATTGTATGTTTCACCTGTAAATGTTATGTTTTACAAGCATAAAATGCTTCCTGCCTTTTTTCCATTGCCACCATGTACAGAAATTAAAATTTCAGTCACCATGTACAGTGAATGGTTTTTATTTTTCAAGTTGACAGGACTAATTTCCAACCATCAGAACAAAGATTTGTGCCTATAAAATTAAAACCTATTTACTGTGCACATTCATTGCTGTATGCAGGTGGACTTGTGTTGTTGGTTAGAGTTTTGGACAGACATCAGATATGTACATTTTACTTGTGGCATGCATTATTTAGCCTTGTTACTAAATTTTTAAGATTTTAAAGAAACTGGATACGTAACTGCTTAATTGTATTCAAGCGTGGAGGCCATATTGCAGGAAAGACATAGATATGCTAGAAAGAGTACAGAGGATAGCAACGATAGTGATACAAAAACTGAGGGATCTTTGTTACGAAATACGCCTAAAAGAATGTGGTTTAACAACACTAGAGACCAGGAGATTGAGAGGAGATCAGATAGAAATGTTTAAAATATTGAATGGTTATGAAAATATTGATAGAAATATTTTTTTCTCAGTTAATAAAGATAGAAGGACTACGGGACATGAAGTTACATTAGTAAAGGGGCAGTGTAGATTAGATATAAGAAAGTTCTCATTCTCACAAAGGACTGTAAATGAACAGATTATCTCCTGATTGTGTTGGTGCTAGTAGCGTGAATATGTTCAAAAATAAAATCGGCACATACCTTAAAAGGGCGGGATACACGTAGATAAAAAAAGTATTGGACTCTCGATAAGCCAAAAGCCTTCCTTGTCCACCTGCCACCTAGAGTTAATTTTCTGGATGGCAATCTTGTGAAATCTTGTTAATTAAATGAAATACATACATACCATGTACATGAGATGAAACAAAATTTTAATGCTCAGCTATGTTGCACAAAATGTTTAGTCAGAAATAATAGCAAAACAACATGCAAAACACCTTTTGATGCACAGACTTTTAGTACTAAACAATATCAGCTGTAAACTGATAAAACCAATTTTATAGCCTGAGGTGTTCCTTCTAGCATTACTCTGTATTTTCCACTTTTCTCAGTGTTCTTGTCAACTATGAGCATGATATGTCTAGATACGTCCTCACAAGTATGTAGGAATAAAGAAAAGCAATAAGTAAAGACAAAAATGCATACTTAAGTTTATCCAATTACAGAAAATAATAGATACCTGAAACTAGTTGGGTGTGTATATGTATATAATTAATGTTTAGTGTTATTTGAAACAGAAACTACGTAATGAGAAACTAGTCTGTAAAATATAATTAAATTGTAATATAATACATGATTTGTTAGTGATCAGCATGCTGTAACATACTTACACTGAGTTACTTAATGTCCAGAGAATGAACAATAAATCATGAGATAATATGCCTAGTTTCTTTCGCTGGTAATCATGATATTATTGATTGATGCTGGACTGCAGTTATTTCATAGGCAAAACAATCTTCAGTTTGCCTAGTGGCTATTGATTGAAGGATGTCATCTAAGGTTGCTGAAGTTGACACCCACTCTCACTGTTGCCATCCTCTCTCTGTGTCAGTAGGTCAGTAGGTCATCACCTTGTTCTCACTGCAGGACTGATACTGCTGCTGCTGACAGGTCAGAGGTCAAGCCAGAGAATCAGTAATCTACCACATGGAGGCTGCATGCTGCCTATGGATAGCAGGCTGGAGATAATGCAACAGTTAGACATATAAACAGAATACTGCAACTTGGACATACGTCATCATTAGCTGCATAATTGGGAATATTTGAAAGTTGGCACTAGGTCTATAGATTAATTGATTTGGTAAACAACCAGAAGATAAATGGTAGAATTGTAGTAGCCTCCATCTGGAAGGGAAGAAAAACATATAAGTTTATGTGACTATAAAGTATATTTAATATAATTTATGTTTTGTAACATCAGAAGCACAATACAACACTGCTTCAAAGAAGAAAAAGTGTTGAATAATTGTGTCTTTCTGTCATGTTTCAGCAGTAGATTTCACTTTCCATTGAAATTGACTTGTGTGATAAGCTTATTGTGACACATAATTAAAGGACTTTAGTCTAACTCCTTGAAGCTACCTGCTGTCAACTTGGTGTTTGGCTCTCCCTTTGAGCATACTTGTGAGATATTATTGATTGAGATCATTTGTGCTTGATGTTGTAACTCAGGTAGTAAAACTAATCTCACTGAAAAGGCTACCATTCACACAGTTGCAAAGTGCAATTATTCATTTTCTCACCTACATATTTCTTTCATTGATGCACATTTTAAACATAAAACACTGTACAGAACTCATTGTCCATGTCTTCCTTTGGCCCATTCTTCTGTTTGATTTATAGTTAACACCTTCCGAATGATCCTGTTTTAAAGTACAAAGGACGGAACTAATTCATTTTATGAAGAAAGTGGTCCAGTGTTGAAAGAAGCCACATCAGAGATAATGCAAGTTCTACATGTAACTGCACTCTCTGTGTGGAGAGGGTTGATGTTACAATTTTATAATCAAAAATGTATGTAAAATTTATTTTAATTTGTTTGTCTTGCTGTGTTATTTTCTATACTGTACATCAGCTAAGGTTGTATCTTCTGTTGTTTTTAGTAGATAGGGATAGCAGAGGTATGCAAAACTTGGAATGATGGAAAGAAAGACAGGCAGGCAGACAAAGCGCATGACTTTATTGTATAGATGTAGATGATGGAGCCCAGCAAACGATAACATAGGCAAGGTCAACTGTGCGTGGTGTATTGTCTTAGCATTATGCAAGGCAGGTACATTGCTGAGAAACTTGCTGATGCAATTTTCCTTAATCTCGAGGGCAGTGGCGGGTTGCTGGTGGCTCTTTTAATGTCACAGTAACAAAGGTCACAATAGTGAGGTTTGTTATCTAATATCCATTTTGTAAGTTATATCAGAAGTTATATAAAACATGTCACCAGAGTTCACACTCAACAATCAGTAAGATTCTTCAACCCAGAAAAAGTTGGTGGCATACATAGCAAAAGAATAGTTATGATGGTGCGTACATAAAGACAATGCATGGATAAGCCAGCACTTAATTTTTTACCTCAAAAGAAACTAATGTGACCACTCCCCATTTGATCATGTTGATAAATGGCTGTTAAGTGATATGGAAGAAAAAGAACTGAAATCGAAAACAATTAATGAAACACAGCATTGTGTTTCAGTCTGTCAGGTTTTTATCTTAACATACTTTGTATTTCATAACCATGCATCTTAAATCTGGATATTCTTCAAGTCCTTGTTGTTCATTTATGATACAGCAACCTTTTGTTATTTGATGTTTGAGCGACAGGTTACATACAATATGTGTTGTGTTTTTTGTGTGATTGTCCAGTTCATAGTCGTGATGAAACTACACCACACCATCATTAGCATCAACACAATTTTATAATGTTACAGTTAAAACCAATAACTGTGGGGTTTACCAAATAGTGGTACAATCATATCTAGTTAAAAAAAGTTATCAACAATGGCATATTTGAATATGGTTACCATTTGAATATGTAGAAAACACCTTTCACGTTATGCTTGTACATATAAATTTGTCATTTGTGTAGTCTTCTAGATTTCTACTTTTTACTATAGTTATAAAAAAAAAGTTTATTAATCTATAAGTTAATTTGTGTTTGCTAAATTTGATAATAAAATGACTGTCAATATGAATACACTGACCAGTATACACACGCAGAGCTCTATGATTGGTTGGGGGAAGGGGAACAACATTGGCTTCCTTACGTGTAATTAACTAAAACTTCCTTATGAAATGCTAGTAACAGTCAACTTGTTAGATAACAACGTACAAGACTGTGGAGCCAGGAGTAAGGTGTTTGCCAACAGTACAGCTGTACTTTCTACTACAAGCAGCTGCTTTCAGTGAATTGTGCTGATGGACTGTGTTGCCCTTTGTATTGCCCACAAATACACCCGAGTCATGTGGTCAGATAAGCTGGCTGATGCAACAGTGTTTGTATGTGCAACAGTGTTTGGTACTTGCATCAGAACCAGCACAGACAGGCAAAGTGGGTCACATGGAGACTTTCTCTTCAGTTCAGCATATCTCTGCAAGATGTAGCTGCCCGGATGATCCCACGATATGTTGCTCTGTCTACCGTTCGTCTCCCTGCTCTCACAATGTCGTCTTCTAACCAGTCGCTGATGTCCTGCTCCCATCTTCTCCTTGGTCTTCTCCTTCCTCTCTTTCCCTCCACTTTGCCTTGTAGGATTGTTTTCTCTAAGGAACCGTGTCTTGTTGTGGCCAAAATAACTCGGTTTTAGTCCTTTTATTCTATTCACTAGTTGGCAGTTCTTCTTGTCATATTTTTTAGGGATCTCTGCATTGGTTGTGTTTGTTATCCATGGCACACTTAGAACTTTCTGTAACATTTCATCTCAAACGCTTGTATTCTTCTCATGTCTTCTTTGTTCAGTGTCCACATTTCGCTCCCGTATAAAGCTGTTGGGAAATGCAAGTTTAAAAATTCTTATCTTTGCTGGTATGTTTTGGCCTTTCCATATATTTTTGAGGTTATTTAGTTTCTGCGTTGCTATGGTCTGATTATTCTTCTGATCTCTGATGATGTCTTTCCATCTTTCCCTTCTCCACATAGTCATTGCCTTCATCAGCTTGAGTAGTACTCCCTGTTGCTTCTGGCACTTCCCCAATACCCATAAATTAGGGACTCTGTCTCGCTTGGGGGACTAACCACCAAGTCCCATATTGATTCTCTTTGCTATCATGGTTTCATCGGGGTTTTTTGGCAGTGTACATTCCAGTAGTAAATTTTGAGTTCTTTGTATTTACAATATGAATAAATTTGGGTGAATAATTGCAAACGTACTTAATATATAGTCTTCGAATAAAATTAAGTTGTAACTTTATTTCTTGTGACTTATTTTGGGGTAGATACTTATAAGTTTACAACTTCATATTTACTCCTTTTCAAACAATAGATCTTTTATTATCTCATTATATACAATTTCTTTCGTATGACTTTATTTATATTTTGATGATTTTTAAGAACATTCTATGTTTTGTATTTATTAAAGGAAAAGAAATATACTACTATATTTATTTATTAAACTGAAAAGAATGATAAAAAAGGAACCACATTGTTGCTTTATGTCTGTTAGTGAGAACAATATTTGTACAGGGTAATCTGTATTTAGATTGACTGAATTATATATATATTATATATATATACATATATTGATATATGTATGTATATACACACACACACACACACACACACACACACACACACACACACACACACACACACACACACACACACACACACACACACACACACACATGTATGTAAATATACATATATACTTATATTATATAGATTGAAGGTCATATGTGCGTGAGGGGCTTATGTCGAGGGGCGTATGTCCGAGGGGCTTTTGTTAGAGGAGCTTTTGTCCGGTGGGGCTTTTGTTAGAGGAGCTTTTGTCCGGTGGGGCTTTTGTCCCAGATTCTGTGCACATATACACATATAATGATCAAGAAATCACTAAATGCATCAACAGACATTACAATAATAAAAGACAACATTAAATCTGACAAGATATAACTAACTAGTAACTACAAGGCAATATATTCACAGGGGTATAAGAACGATGAAACTTGTAGAATGGTGACACTTTGTGGCTCCACCGTCTTTTTTATATAATTGACATGACCAGTATGAGGAGTATAATGTCAGGGTCAGTACAGGGCCTTGAAATCCTTGAAAACCTTGAATTACACCAAGCCCAATTCAAGGCCTTGATATCCTTGAATTTTGGCTGCCAGCCTTAAAAAGCTTGATTATACTCTGCCTCTTGTTCACTGGTATCCAGGTTCTCTTATCTGCTTTTTTGCCTAATCTGAGGCACTGCTGTTGGCTACAGCCTTTTTCATCAGTGTCCTCACCCCCCCCCCCCCTTGGCCAGGGAGGTGATTCAGCTGGGGAGCACTTCTGCTGCCCATCAGCTTATCTGCTAATATTGCACAACATTTGCCCATGGATCCATTTTTATGATGCAGTGCTTCCTGTTTATTAAAATTTATCTTCCTTGACCAATCAGTTGTTTGTGGGTATGGGTGTTACATACTTAGATTTAGCAGGGCATGTATCTATGGTGAGATTCACATCTATAGATGCATGAGGCAGTCAATTCTGTGGGCGGAAATAAAGTCACCGAAATTAAGTCGCTGTTTTGGGTAGGAAATTAAGTTGCAGAACTTCGTTAACATTTCAGCACAAGTTAAATTTATCAATGACTATCAAACTTAGGAACTTAATTTGTTGTTATGTTAAAGTTAATTTTGTTGTTGTTGCTGAAATCAATTTTTTTTTTTTTTTTTTAGATGATTGCCGATTTATAAACACCCGTGAACTGGATTTGATGGTGTGTAATTAATGTTTATTATTATTAAGTTTATTAATTTTGATTATTCAAACAAATATTCACTTGAATGTATTTAATATTTCCATTCATATTGTAAATACAAAGAACTGTCAATTTAAACTTGAGCACAAATTAGATTTGCATGTGATTTTTTTTTTTTGTTGATGTCTTTTAAGGTAATTCTGATTATTAAAATGAATATTCACCCAAATTTATTTAATATTTCCACTTATGCTTTAAATACAAAGAACTCTAAATCTGAATTTGTGTATTTTTCATGTGGTTTATTTCCTATAACTTTATTTCCTACATTCGACAAAGCATTCCACCCAGATCTGTTACGTATTAGCATTTTGATGTGACTCCATCTTATGTTGACCAGTTGTAGAATGCGGTCAGTGGTCTAAACCAAATTTATTCTTGCCTTGAATTTTCCTTTCATTGGCTTTGAAATAGCCTTGAATTTGGTGTCTGTCATTGTATACTGACCCTGTATAATGTATAATAAATCACCTGTTTAATCAGGACACACACAGAACAAAATCCAACAGGATATAGCCCCTTTGGTAATCAGGAAGAGAGTTGCAGGAAAAAGTAACATATTTTGCTGAGAAACTGGATAACAAGTATTGGACAGAAAATAATTAATTTTGTTACCTACTTTCCTTCACTCAAGCCATACAGAAAAAAACCCACAATACAGTAGTTAATTTTTATTATCTAAATAGTTTTGAAATCGTGCAAATTATTTGTTTCATTCGCATACTTGCCATGATTTATATAATCATTGATCATTAGTATAGTTTAGTGTTACATAGAATATGGTTTAATATCAGAAGAAACAGTAAACACTAACAAACCCATCAACAATAAGAAGTTTAACTCCCATTTTGGCCCATAAATTAAATACCCTGTACTGAGACCGTACAGTAATAATGATTTAGGTTGCCATCACAAAAAAGCAGTCATCCAAATCAAGTTGAACAAACATCGGAAAGCCCCTGCCTTTGCCCAACAATGAGCTCTTTGAACTAAGCATGCTTCAGAGAGAATGTTAAAGGTGGTGTATGTGTTTAGCTATTTGTGGAAATGGACAGTTAAGGTAATCAAAGAAAACAGCACACTGCAAAGTGCACACCTTTGCCATGTGCTCTGTGTTGCTGATTGATGGTTTTATCCATTGCTTTGTGTGAGTGGAGAGCCAGCTGACAGAGCCGTGATGGATGCTCTCACTAGGTCACCTGTTTTCTCTTTTTCTCTCAACAGGATGTGTGCCTTATAAGGCCATGTGTACTTCTCACAATCATAGCTTCTCTCCACGTATGTTATGTGCATTCGTGGACTTCGTTCCGCTCTGTAAACCCTGCAACAAGTGCAGGGAAGTTCTCTACTGGAGGTTCACACAGAGCAGCTGTACATACAGTTTATCAGTCCCTGCTACTGCGATCAGAAATAGACTGTCTGTTATTCAACAGCTCTGTGTCTGTTTCATAACGGGCACAAGTATTTTGGGCAGTGTCGGATGATCTAAATCTTCGAGTGCTGTTTGTTTCTTGTAGTGTGTGCGTGCGTCCTTGCGTCCTTGCGTCCTTGCGTGCATAATGCATTTATACGTTTAGTAATGTTCTTATTAAGAGTCCAGGTTTTGCATCCATATGTAGTAGTTGGAAATATGCAGATTACGTATTCATGCTTACTATAAGTATAATAACTCAATTGAGAGAACCTGAGTTTGAATCCTTTGCTGCCTTTTTGAACCTTGAGCAACTTCATTCACTCTACATTGCTCCAGATCATTCATCTGTAGGAATGATTACCTGGCTGTAGACACCAGTTGATAGTGTACGAATAGTCTTTGTGCATTAATTACAGTATGGCTGAATGCTTCCCAGAGAAGTTGAGATGGTGTTTGATTGAACAGGTCTGGTCTGTCAGGGAGTAAAGCGCTTTGAGCAGTGGACTGGATACTGCACTATATAAGAACTTATCTTTACTTTTTTATTTCAGACAAAGAGAATGCATATGCCGACATAGAGTACATGTAAAACAATCTTGGTTTGATCAGCATGGATTAAAAGTACAAACAAATAAAATATATATATGTACAGACATGCTTTAAAATTAATAAAAAATATATTAATTCTAGGTGGGTCATGAATTAAAAGGATAATTTTTATAAAAATAACTAAAAAGTAAAAAGAATACTATAAATTATAACAAGTAAAAACATATGAAATAGAAGTTTACTGTTGATTAATCCAGTACATGTATGATAAAAATTGATTTCTATGTTACTTTAAAATTTACTATGTTAAAATGAAGTGATTATTGAATAATTTTTTTAAAAAGAAATTGTTACTAAATAATGCCCGGTGTTAATCCCATGTGTAATTTCTTACCTCGTTTTGTTCCTCCCATCCCACAAGAGTGGCAGTTGCTACATGACGTCTTTGTATACAATACAGTATGTATACAATACACTATAATTAAATACAATACACTATGATCATGAGCCAATGCTATTTTAATATTCCAGTCAGTCAGACTTATTGTACTGATTCGTATTGAGATTTGGTGCATTTGTTTGGGCTGTTGCCTGTGGTAACCAAATAACACCCAGTACACTGTCTGATGAGTGTGGGGATTTCCCTCTCTTGCTCGCCCTCTTCGCATAACCACAAGATTATACCAACCACAATGTGTCAGGCCCTTGGTTTGGCTAGTTTCAGGATCACTTGTGGCTGTTTAACCTGGTTTACTTTATAATTGACCAGTTTTAAAGATAATTTTTTGAAATTCTTATAACCAGTTGTGCATGTGCACGAATACATTCATTCATGCGTGTACATGATTAAACAATGTTACAACAAATTAAGTAAAAATTGAAAAAAGTATTCACTAAATTTTACACATTTCATCGGAATGTAGCGACTAGTTGTTAACATAGATTACTAAAGTTAAGTGAGTATAAGTTATTTTAAAAGTATAATATCCTGGACAATATGCCACGAGATGTTACATACCCAGACAGGCAGACATATACCACAAAGTGAATATCGGAAAAAATGACACTAAAAATCCTTTTCAACTTGAAATAACATTAAAAGAATCTAGTAAAGTTTGAGTATATATACATATATTTATTATGCCTCTGACAGTGTGCCATGTCATGTGCTGTGGCATTTGGTCATGTGGCATTTTGTCCGCATACTGACCTGTGTCCATGACCTGTTTAACATTTACCGCCCTGTTGTACCCTTTTACTTCCACTGGCATAAATACCATGTTTGAGGAGTGGTATTCAGGAGGAACAAATCACTCGCCTGAAAGAGGTGTTTCCAACTTCCTGAACTCATCTTTCAAGCTTAAACACTTGTAGACATATCCATATATTAAACTATTCTGGACAGCATGGTATATTCAAACCCTAGTCACGAGGCAAGCACCACTGAGTCATCAAACTAGTTTTAGTACCCTAGTTAAAGACTAATCGAACCTCTAATGTGTTCAGTAATCGGCAAACCTCAATTGAGTATCACACACCAATTAATTTGTTAGTTTTCCTTCTCTATAGTTAGTGAGTCTTCAACAGGTTACTCATTTATCCCTGAATGGACTATTTTACTTCCCCAAGTAGTAGCAAAGCAGAGTGAACAAAATTTCCTTAGTTTTGAAGTAGCAGCAGCAACAAAAGGATTCCTGTGGATTCAAACCTCGGTTCTCTTGATCAGGCTGGTTTAATTGGCTGAGAGTAGTTCCATGCCTGAGGAATAGGTGTTTGTGTACTGCAGGACCAGTGCAGATATACTCAGTTAACTAATTGACCAGCCCCTTTTAACCTGAAACCATTAAATGTGCTACCATACCAAACATGACATTCTTATTTTCATTGTTTCTGTTATGCTTTTCCAAATTGCATTAGTTGTTATATTTATGTTTATACTGTGTATTTATAACAATTAAAATATACTTAAATGTATTACTAGCTTACAAGCAATGCATAATCCAGGCACGGTCGTCATATGGACCTGCTCCTGGCATGACACTACTGTGGACCCGTTCCACAACCACTACAATCCAAGTGCTGAGTTGCTGCCCCACAAGTGCTTCGTGTTACTCTTCAAAGTAAGCGTGTTTATTATAATAATATTTTGTGATGAGCAGATAAACATAAAACATTATTGTCAAAGTAAAGAATACAAAATACACTAGTATCTTATGTATGTGTAAACTGCTGTACCAATGGGTAACCATATCAATAATATTTATTACTTGGGAGTAATAGTTACTGGCAACTGGGATTATGCTGTATATTACCGGTATTGTTATGTAAAACATAAATAAACCATTTTTTTTTAATTATGATGATGTCACTTTTGGAACACAATTCATCATTCATTTGTGAAACAGATCAGTCTGCATTAGCTATAATTAGCTATAATCAGCAACCAATTGGTGTACAGGATACTACTGTAAAACACCCTTGTAATATCTGAATACGCTACATAAAATAATATAGGTTAACAAAAAACTTACTTAAAAAGTCACAATGAGCACAAACATATAGAAGTGTGTAAAGAAAGTTACAAATAAATCCTACCTACAATTTGTTAGGTTAAATTCTACCCGTATAATTTATGTTACATGCCAGGTATGTCTCCGACCGACGTATATAAAAAGGTGACCCAGACAGATACTGTTATATAAAAATGCATTAATTTAACATTCAAATCTATCTTAAGCTAGTCACACTATATCACTTACCTTAAAAGTGTAGATGTGTGAATGGTGTCTGCTTTCGGCACTGTTTGTGTGTGCTATGTTTAGTAGCACCATGCCGTTAATGACTGTGGCTTGTGTAGAAGCAATAATTGCCTTAGAACTTGCTAGACTCCACGCCCTATCAAAGTTTATTATGTGTTATAAGTTGATAAAATCAGAAGTTAAGTCTTTGAGTAAATGTTGCATGTCACAGTATGAGCTGCCTTTATTTTAAACACCTCATCTGCACAGGAACATTAATCAGGTGATTCACAAGCTCAGTTTGGAAGACGTTGAGAAAAAGGTAGTTGCCTATGCATAAAATTTGAATTAATGGCCAGGTAGCTGTGTGTAAATGGATTCCATTTGTAAGGACCACTGTTTGTAACACATCGTAAGATGTCTTACATTCCTATGCAAGGTCTGTTTTGCTAGGAATTTGAGAATATTTTGTACATGATGTCATTGGAGGCATGGTTTGGTTCATCACCCAAGGCTGGTAAAAGCTAATTATGTTGTAATTTGAAAATGAACAACTTGAAACATTTAAATTAAAATGTTGTCACCCTCAAACCTGTAGGTAACTTCTTCAAACATGTCCATGTGATAGTTCATAAAGTTAAGCTGGGTTCATATAACATGATAGCATCGCATAGATGGGACAGTGGCTTAGTCCGTAAACCAGATATGTTATTACAAAAGATCACAGGGCTTTCATATAACATGACAATTTAAATTCTGGTTTTAAAATTATTTTCTTTCATGTCTGTGTACCTACAGATTATGCAGTGGTATGTACCACACTTAAAACTCCTATGTTAGGACATGTGTGCACATTGAAGAAGAAGACACATGGCGTTGCTCCAAAGTAGGATCAGTTCTATTTTAAGCAGCATTACCGTGGTGCATATGTGGCGGGGTGCATATGTGGCGTAGAGCAATTTACACTGAATGGATAAGCTGTGCTTACGTGTTATGATGTCACCTTGAGTCATCTCTACTTAGTCACGGGGATGACATTGACAATGCTAATTGAACATCTGGAGCATTTCTTTTAAATTGACAACCTGACCCATTATAATACTACTTGAACATATGATGTGGCACAGAGAAAGTTTATAGCTTATACCCGCTGTAGGAATACTTGGCAACGTTTGAGGTCAAGCCCTTGTCCATACACTGTTATTGGTCAGATGGCTACAGCTTGATAATGAGCTTGTAATATTCCGTATGATAGTGCATGGCTAGTCCTCCATGACGTCACAAGCTGGCTGGGACTAGTGCCAAGCTATTGAAACAGTATCATGTACATTAATATAGCACAAGTACTATTACCAACTTAAGAGGGCAGTAATGATTACTAGGTACAGTGCACTTAACTATACGTGTGTTGCGTGTATACTCCTCTGCGTCAAACTGTATTCCAGGAAAAGTTAACTGGGCCTGCACTAGTTAGTTCACTAATATTTATACAGTAGTCCCTCTCTTCAGCGGACCCTCTGACAAGGGGACACCCGCTAAGTCGGGACAGTTTGTCAATGTACGGACCGTTTTGCCATGCTAATGAGGGGACACCTCGTGTATGCGGACAGCAGACAGGATAGTTTGGTTATATGTCCGTCCTAAGACGGAAAGTATTCATTAATTCAAAGATTTTTTGCCGAATTTGTTTAGAAAATGGCGGACATACAACTTGGTGTGTGTTAAAGGTAACACCAAGTACACGTGTACCTGTATCAACAAGCTTGTCTTCTTTGTTGTAATCATTGTGTTTGTCCAAACTACTTAGAGTTCCTTTGATTGCAATCTGTAAACTTTAGGCAGAGTGAATGTGGAAGAAGGTATTGTTAATTTTGTGCTGTTATCAATGGTGTTTGCTTCTGGCAATGCCATGAATGATGGCTTCCCTGTTCCCTCCTCCAGCCCCAGTCATGGCTTAGGCTTGGTGTAGCCTTTTCATCTTGTAAATTGCAATTAAGATTCACAAATATGATGTATAAAAGGTTCACCTCAATTGTTTTCAATGTAGCCCAACATTAAGCCTAAACTGAGGTGAAATAATAAACAACATCATCAAATTATGATGCGCTGCGCCAAATATTACCAGTGCCTGGAAAAGATGAACTGGTTGCCAGCGTATGAAACGGTGGAACACATTATCAAGTGACGCACAATTTGTGTATTAAAGAATTTTTTGAAATTGGATGAAAAATGAAGTGAGACAATTAACAATTGTACCCGTTATCGTTTTTAATATTTAATTAACGTTCACGCTGCATGTAGCAACTGATTTAAATATTCGTTTGATCATTTCCAGGTTATTATTTTAGATGGTAGGGGGCAGCCAAAATCGTCAACTTGCGAATTACTTACAAAGTATTTTAGCTAAAGAAAATCTAAATCGTTTGAGAATACCAATTTATAAAATGTTGTAACGGAGATGTTTTGTTCGATGTTTTTGGTTGAATATTGCCATACGCGCAGCAAATTCTACTGCAACGCCAGGCCGATACCATTGCGTAGGCTAGTCGCAGTGAGTGAGTGACCAGTGCATGGTTGAGGAAAATCTCAGATCGACAGAGGGAGCGGTCGGATGGTGCCGGGCGGGCGATATGACTTCATGACCAACTGTTTATTTTTTAATACATCACAGTAATAATAAACATATATATATATATATATAGTGCTTAATTCCTATCAGTCAATGCATTGACATATTGCCATATCTTTACCACGTGTCGGTTGTACTGGTCTGAACTCCGGCATTAACTTAAGATGCCTGTCCCTCCGATGAGCGGACACCTGCCATGTCGGGACACTTATGCTTGGATACAGATGTGTCCGCTGAAGAGAGGGACTACTGTATTGCCAAAATGACCCTCTGATCAGAATTGTTATGCAACACTTAAATAATGAAGTCAACCAGTTCATTTAGTAATTTCTAATCCCACATTTCATATTTGTTTTTAACTGTCTAAGTGAGCTTTTTATTTAGACATTTGTGCAAGGTAATTGCGATCGATTTAGTGACCCGTGCTGAAGATTTATTTATGGATTCTTCAATCTTGTTGGTTGAGCAAAATGTACGAGTAATGGCTTTCTTAGTCAGTTATGATGTAGATAAACTGTACTGTAAGACTGACAAGTTTTCAGCTTTCTAGTTTGATAGACATTTTTGTAAGTTAATTGTGTTTTATTACTTATGAAAAGTGGACAGATGCTACCCAAAATAAAAATGTGACCGAGTTATGTACCTGAGCATACATGTTACATGAGTTGAGCATGTTTTAATCTAATTAGTTCACCATGTCTCTGTTTCAGTGAAATTCAGTCATTGGATCCCACATTATTCTTCCTGGGAACAGTTGTCCATGAGAACAGTGTTAAGGAGAAAAGAAACCACTTTTTTGCAAACACACAAAATTAATGAAGCATAATCAATTTGCACAGATGTCTACAAAACCATTAGAGAATTAAAACTATATTATGTTGTGGAAAATGCGACACATGTAACGATAAGTGAATAAGATAAATTAGCAAAGAAGATAATTGTAACATTGAAAGGAATCATTGTTGACATTGACACAATTATTATCATCCCTTAACTGTTCTTAGATGATCAACACTGTGTTCAAGTTTTTTTTTAATGTCAATAAACAGCAACATTTTTGAGTAACAAGTAAGTGATGGGGTAAGTTGCGTGCCCAGTTTATATCCATGAATTATGATGGTATGAAATGCATTATCATGTGAGATGTGTGATAGCATATGGTGTCCGTGCTATTTACCATGGTTTGGTTTCATTTAGAATTCTAAATTGATCTGCAGAATGACAACAGTCATCTAATTTCCCATAAGTTGTTATGAACTGCCATTTGCCTGGTGGACTCTTTAAAAAATAATCACCATGAGAGTGTTGCATGGGTCCATGCACCTGTTGGGGGTAATTGAAAACCCTGATGGGGTAATTGCTACACCTGACTGGAAGCAGTGTTGGTGTGTTTGTAACATCTCTTGCATCACCCTGGGCAGTGTGTAGGGCTGTCAATTGTAGGACACAAACACTTGACACTCCTTCCTCCAGCCAGGCCTGCAGGGTGACTGGATGAACTCACTTGTTGTTGGCCCAGCCTGCCCATTCACTTGCAGTGCCAATGTTTATTCAGTGGGGTGACACAGCTGTTGGGTTTACTTCACTCTCTAGTAGGCTGGGGCTTAGTTCCTTGAACACAACAGTTGCCTGTGCTGTGAATGGAGGTAGTTGTTTAGGAAATGTTCAAGCAAATAAAACAAGTTCTGTGCTTTTAATCACTGAATTGTACCTAGCACATGTCAACATTTTGTGTTTGTAATGGATGAGTACCATACCTGGTTAGAATCACACAGACCAATACAATGCATAAGAATTCTTAGTAAAGGAAATGGCATTTAGTCTGCTATGGATACTTTTGTGTTGTGAAAGTGAAAGGCAATCTAACCATGTATATGGTTAAGAGTTTTGTATGCATGTGTGGTTATGGTTCTGTTTTATTCCAATATTCCAGCCCATTTACTCCACCTGGAGTTGTCACCACCTGGAGCCTGGAGCATAACCAAAACAGATATCCGCTAAAACAATGGCTTCCGGAACTACACTTCAACAAACTCTATCGTTTGCTCCTTTTATTTCTCTTTCCAGGTGGAGCCATGCGTAGTAATTTCTTCAGCTATTTTGTGGTTCTTCCTGTTTTTTCCCCATGAGGGTTCCTTGTTAGGGCCTGTAAAGGTGATTTCCTTCCAGAGTCTCTCTTTACTTCCTGGTTGGTTTCTGATGCTGTGTTGGTCTATTCCCCTTGTGACCTCTTAGTCTCATGGGCTTAGCCAGAGACCCTTCTGCCTGTCTGTAAGACTGGCAGATGACTTGCCAAGACAGGTAATCACAACTGATAAGACTGGTGGAATTTAGGGAGGGGGGGGGCAGCAAGCTAGATTAATAGTTCCAAGACTAGGCGCCCAAATTAATTACTATCACTGGCACACCTAATAGTGAAACAAATTCAATGGATCAGTATTAATTAAATACATGGCTCAAATGATTTATATGAATGGCTTCCATGCAAGCCATTTGCATCCTAAAAGGCACACTTTTGATTAATTAAAGACTGACAAAGAATTATTTCTGACTAAGGGCCTACTTTGTCTTACCTCTTCTTTTAGAAAATGTTGCTGATGCATTTTTTATGATTTTGCAAGTTTTCTTTGTCACTCTATATCTCAGAGCCATAGCAATATGTTTCTAACATTGCTGTTAAGATTAAGAGTTTATTGTTCTTGTTGACTGAGAAGGATAGGTGAATTTGTAAAAGAGTACAGACTGAATGTTGTGCAATGAAATATTTTGGTTTTACTGCTATGTATATTTAGTTTAGATTTAAAAAAAAAACATTTATGTGATTGCATTATGAACAAGTTAACTCTCTAAATGGGCTTCCTAATTTTATTTAATCTGTGCACTTGATGTAAGTATGTTTCATTAAATTGTTATGATGCAGGTAGTGGCTTCTGTTTTTTTTGTAAAATAATTTATTTGAGTATTAAAACTAAGATGCCAGGTAAAAAAATAATTTGGAGGTTCTTTGACTAAACCAAGAGGCAGGTGAAATGTGTTGTATCGAAGTATCATATCAAAACACTCATTTAGATCAATTTAATTAAACAATGTTAATAAATCTGTATTATTTTGTTGTTGGATTTTGTCTACTTTTCATACAATATTTTTGGATTTTGTCTGCAATTATTCTATGGCAGTATTGTATAATATTCCATTGTTGTTACCAAAGTACTTGCATGGGCTTGTTACTGTCAACATTCTACACTCACAGACTTTTGCCTGTAATTTAGGTTTCCTACTAGTCAAGTATGTGTTCTCCAGGCACTACTCCTAGCCAGTGACAGTGTAGTGAATGTGCAGGACTAGATTCCAGTAATTGATTCATTCTAATCAAAAGGATTAGTCATGCTGGATTCAGTAGGTAAACACCCCTTCTAGTAATATGGGCCTACACTAGTAGGCCTAAGTGCAGGGCACCAGAGGGGTTACCTATGTTGGTTATGTGTTGCTGTTATCAGATTGACCCATAAAGCCTATTCTTCAGTTAATGGCATTCTGTCAAATGAATTAAATTATATTAAAATTAATCTGTCAGCTAACCACATATGTGGTTGTGGGTATTTGAGTTGGTTATGATTTTGTGGTTATATGTGTGCATTGTTTAACTTACAATCTTCTTCGGTAAGGTAATTATATTTCATTCTAGCTTGCCATGCAGCAGATGGTGGCTTCTTTATACTAGACAGTTGGTGTATGTTGGTCTTATTGAACAGCTAATTTTGTCCACCTTTCTACTACTAGTTTTTCAGACATTTGTACAAGATAATTATGTTTCAGTAGATATGGAATGTAAACACAATCCATGAACAACAACAATTACATTTTAAAATTTAATATAAATAAGTACTTGCATGTTTTAGTCGCATTAATTTAGTCGCAATGTATTTCAGTAATTGAACTCCAAATTACTCTGCCTGGGGTCCAGGTTGTGAACATGTATGGAGTGTTACAGACAAAAAAAGAAGTCTCTACAGCATGATATGCTAATGTAACCTGTGCAGTTAACTTGCACAATAGTTTGTAAAACTAGAAAACATACTTAAAGAATTAAAACTAAGTGTTGTGGGATGTTGTCTACTTTTTCATTAGTATGATTTTGTCATGTCAGATTATATCCTCAATGCTTGTATGTGCTAAATGATCATCTAAAATAGTATACAAAATAGAGTACACAATAAACATAACATTTACTATCTCATATATACATTAAAAATATTTTGTATGTAAAACCATGTAAGATCAAACATTGAATATCAGTAGCTAGTAAAGAACTAACAAAAACTCAGTTTTATTACAAGTCTGTTCTTAATACATCATAAGTTTGAAAACTAAAACAGTCATGTCAATATTTATGTCGGTGTTATATACTAACTGTCAATGTGTTTTGTTGCTATCCCGACACTGCAGATCATGTGACAAACTGTCGGCTCTCTTGCGAGATTTGTTTGACCCACTGGGCAATAATTTGTCAAGTTAGGGAATGAATACAGTATTTAGAGGGAGGGGGAAATAATAGTGTCCTACACACTGGCTGTGGTTTCTGTGAATACTGCCAGCTCCTATGACATGTAATCCGCACACAGCAGTGACAGGCAGTGGAGCGTGAAGTAGTCAGGCCACGCTGGTATGACTGACTGCAGAGCTGAGGTAAACAGGTGATTGGACTGTATCATGGCAGGTTCCAGCAAGTTCCACGTCACCGGTAGCTGTTGTTGTTTACGTTGGCGCTGCCAGCATCACACAAGCCACGTTACACGAACCAACCAATGAGCGGCCGCCAAGCTTGCTTCAACCAATAATAGCACACGTATCATTGGTGGCCAGTATATAAGCAGCATTACGTCAGGCAGCTTCACCAAACGGGGAGTAGAGGCATTTAGAACGCAAAGGAGTGGATAGGAGTAAGAGACAGTGTTTGTAGCACTGTCAGAGTGGAGGTGGCCGTTAAGATCAGATTGAGAAGGAATATGGTGTTTACACTGAGTAACGGACTGCAGTCTACGGTCGAGGAGGTAAGTAGATTCGAGTGTTAGGTGGTGTTTGTGTCTGTCGTGCAATCACTTTGTCTGCCCAGGCAGGCTATTTTGGGCGCTGACCTACTAGTCTATTGCAATCGGGATATCAGGCAACTTCCTCCATGTTAATTTGCCTTGTCCCTTCGCTAAATCCACCAAACCTACAGTTGACAATGCTATAGGAGACTGTGCATCTGTATTTAAATTGTCGTGACAGAGCCGGATGGGTCAACACTGTCAAGTGTCACTGAAGTGAATCGTGACTATGTTAAGTTATTTTCGTGCTTTCAAGTTTTCTTGCTTGTCAAATTGTCAGGAAGGAACAGTCAACCAACTACACCCTACATCAATAGCAAAATCCATACTGACAGATGAATCTCCAAAATATTGAATTTTGAAAGAGGTTTGGGAGCAGAATTCAGGGAACTATCATGTTCGTTTTATACAAGTGTTTCTGTTATTTTAATTAACTAAAATATACACAACAGTGTCTTAAGTTAAGTGACTTAACAGGGGTAAATTTTAAAAGAAATCATGTTCCATTATCAAGTCCAATACTTGTTGTGGGCAGATTTAGAAGAAATGCCTTTGATCACTAGTCTACACATGATGCAACTTGACATTCAGTGTATGCAATGATGACTGTGCAGAACTTTAGGGTACACCATAACGCAATATACAGTTTGTTGTCAGCTTGTCAGTAAATTTTGTTGGAAGGCAGCTTATGTCAGCAAAACCACATCATGTCTGCTGTTTTTGCTTTGTAACCTGATTTATATTAAATTATTTATTACATTGTTTACACAATATAATAGGCAGCATTTGGTGAGTAACGTGACTACCAGGGGTTTACCACTACCAGGTAGTTGATTCCTTCTTTATGAATATATTTTATATTTGTGTGTAGTTTATATTGCAACACTTGTGCTGTATTCAGGAACTGCAGTAAATCCGCCATGTGGCTGTGAGCTATTTAAAGACTCTTACCACCATGGAATAATCAGGGATATCCTGTTTCGGGTTGTCTGCACTTGTTTACTTCCTGTCACTTGTCAGTTTCGATCATGGCTCCAGTTTAGCTGAATAATGGCACTTTTCATGAATTGCAGTACATCGTTATTGGTCTACTTCATGAAACTCTGTTCTGTTATTCTGGTCTGTCTTTTATCTGCCCTGTCATTGCTACATACACCAGGTTACCATTGCCTTCATTCTCTCTGTTTTCTCTCTGTTTGTCATGAACATTCCAGAGTTTTGTGTTAGTTCCTGTGTTGTAGATGACATGTATTGGAATATTCTGGAATCTTGTGTTAGTTGCTGTGTTACACATGTCATCCTGCTGTGTTGTAGATGACATGTATTGGTTGTGAACATTCCAGAGTCTTGTGTTCGTTGCTGTATTACACATGTCATTCTGCTGTGTTGTAGATGGGTCTGGATAGAACGTGCAGATCGAATGTGTCCCCACCTCGACCTACCAGCCTCCTGTTGGAGACCAACAACAACACATTACTGGCAGACACCACACCGGTCTCGGTGGCAGCGAACAATGCTGCCAACGTCAACAACTGTCAACGGCGACGCAAGAAGAAGCGTGCTTCAGAGTTCTGCGTGAAACGCTTCTGTGGTGAGTGTACTATTTGCGAAGTGATTGGCAAGTTATCAGTAAATATTCCTTAGACAGTTATAATTGTATTACATTGGATACTCCAAAAATGTGATGTCGAAGTACTTGTTCTTGTTCATCTGAATTCTAAGGCACAGCAAGGTGAGCTATAACTGCCCCATTAATATGCAAATTATACGGAATTATCTTTGTGGCTGAGTTTTATAAAGAGACATCGTACATTGCAGACTTGTACACACCGACTGGAGAGACGTTGGGAGAAGGCTCGCAGGGTTCCGTACAGACTTACAAGAAAATGTCATCAAACAAAGAATACGCAGTCAAGGTGTGTATACTTATGCATTTTGAAATTCATGGATTTTTTGTAATTTAGTATTGATGTTTTTTAGTTAAGTGAGGTGTTTGTGAGATGATTGAGAAAAATTGTGTAGTGAGATGTTTGTGTGTGCCAGAACTTTTTAGAAAATTGTGTAGTGAAGTGTTTGCCATATCATCAAGAATAATTTTGCAGTGAGGTGTCTACCAGATCTTTCAGAAGACTTGTAGTAACAGGCGGTGCTCGTGTTTGTAGATCATTGAGAAGAACCAGTACAAGAGTCGTAACAAGGTACTGAAGGAGATCGAAATCTTCCACCACTGTCGGGGCCACGAGAACATTCTACAACTGATTGAGTACTTCGAGGAGGAGGACAGGTGTGTAGAATCTTCATATTTCACCACCTTTTGCCCCTTCACATAATGTTAATTGGTGTTCGTATGATTACATTGTATAATGAAGCTGTAACAATTTGTTTACAACCCCTTTTTTAATTACTACACAAAGTATACAATTAATCAACAAAATACAGTTCTTTTTACTTATTTAATTCATTTAATAAATGGTAATGTTTCACATTGTAATCTTTCACTTTGACAGTGTTGTTTTCATGTCTGACATTGTTGTTTGTGTCGCTGCAGGTTCTACGTGGTGTTTGAGAAGATGGAGGGAGGCACGTTGTTTGAGACGATCGAACGTCGGCGCCATCTAACAGAACAGGAAGCCAGTTTAGTGATCCGGGATATCGCCACAGCCCTGCATTTTCTACACCAGAAAGGTGAGCCTCTTTTGCTCAGTCGCAAATCGTTGACATTTTGAACTGCCTCTTATTATATCTGACCTATGTTCGTTTGTCAAGTTGAATTGTAATATAAATAATATAGCCTGGATGCAGTATGCATGGTCTCAACAAATATTTATCCAGTGCATATCAAAAACATTAAACAACCCTGTTACACAACTTGACAGTACCACAGGTACATGGCTTCTCTGACTGTATATAATGTTGTGATTGAGAAAGCGTATAATATATGGATGTTGTTTTCTCCAGGCATCGCTCACCGTGATATGAAGCCTGAGAACATCCTGTGTACGCGTCCAGGACATGTAAGTTATTACCTTCATTCCTTTATACCACAATCATAACATCTTCACTCTTGGCCTGTTCACTTAGACAATTATTTTTTCATAATTATCCGTACATGATATGTATGAACATCAGAATAAAACTGACTTACGATGTTTGCTGAAATGTTACTCTTGTATGGAAACATTGGATAATTATGGAAAAGGCAGAATTGACAGTATTGTCACGTGATTGTTGTAGAGTAGTCAGACATTTTTACAAACAAATTTATTTACTTGCCATCTTTTTAATGCAAATAATGAGCAGTCTGATGCATGATGACATGTGCAGAGGTTTATATAATGTTTTCTGATTGCAGCTGACGCCGGTGAAGATCTGTGACTTTGACCTGGGCAGTGGAGTGATTGTGGACAGTCGACACACGACTCCTGTCACCACACCTGAGCTGCAGACTCCAGTGAGTAAAACACTTCATCACATAGAGAGTAGAACACTCCAACTAACTTAGGAGTACTCCATCTCACTCAGTAGATCTGTCTTAGTCAGATGTGTTATAATGTTTCTTATCCAGACAGTTTGTGACAAGTAGGTGTGGACGGGACTTGGTGGATGTTGTTATTTATAACATAAACATGTATTGCAAAAAAACAGCAAACTATTCTTCCAGCCATGAATGGTGTATCAATCAGATCCTATGGGAAGCATGTCATAGTTAAACATATTTTTGGTCTGCTAGTGTTTTTTGTCTAAGCACAATAGGAGGCATCTGTGTTGATGATTGTATTATTGTGATTCAGGGTTAGTAATATGAATGTGTGTTTGCAGGTCGGGTCAGCAGAGTTCATGGCTCCAGAAGTTGTGGATGTATGGCAAGACATGGCGTGGTCGTATGACAAGAAGTGTGATCTCTGGAGTCTCGGCATCATCCTGTAAGCAGCCTTTAGTCTCACTTTTACTCTCAGCCTTCTCTCTCTCACTACATCGTTAACTATTTACTGCAGGTTACGGGCGGATCATTTATTACCACACATGCATACTTGTGTGTCATTGTTAAATATAGAAATGTACCAGTGTGGTGTTCCACCTCGAGCAAATGGATGTTGGTTGGAGGTCTTCTGAATTTTGTGGATACTAATTTGCTCACTAAACGTTATCGTAATGTTGTTGCAGTGTTGTTATTGTTGTTGCAGCTACATCATGTTGTGTGGCTACCCTCCCTTCTACGTGGACTGTGGTCAGGACTGCGGCTGGAACCATGGTGAGCCCTGTCAGGACTGCCAGGACCTACTATTTGCAAAGATCCAGGGTGGTGTGTTTGATTTCGTCGACGATGATTGGGCGACCATCTCGGACGAGGCCAAAGACCTGATACGCCATCTACTGGTTAAAGACCCACACCATCGCTACTCGGCTGCTCAAGTGCTGTCACATCCATGGGTGACAAATGAGTCGCCAAAGACACTGTTAGCGACACCTCGTGTCCTCCAAAGGTACTAGCATTAAATTTTTTTAAGTTTAATGTCGCATTATTTAGTAATTTTTTTTGTAACCAGTTTTCGTTTGTTTTCAAATTGTTTTGTACATTTTTTTCACCATTGTTGTTTTCAGGTGATATTAAGTCAGATGTAATTGCTGATTTTTAATGATAGTACTGAAATGGATTAACATAATTAGCCTGATAACATGTCACTGAAATGGATTGCGTAACGATTGGCCTAATAACAAACAGATAGACAGATTGTGCTGAACACAGTTTGCTGTGAGGCAGTTTGAGATACAGTGACAGTTATTGTGTTATTGTTGTAGAAACAACAGCATCAAGGAGCTGCAGAAGTTTGCGGAGAACGCGATGTCAGTGAACCGCATGATCCTGTGTCACATGTCAATCACGGAGGAGCGCGAGTCGTGTCAGTTCTTCCGCGACGACGAGGACCTCGAGGATACCTTCGTGGACCACGAGGAGACCATCTTCCACATGGACTCGTCAGACAACGGGTCTGACAATGAGACTGACCAGGCGCCTATTCTCTGGATGGGTCTGTCACCTCCTGGCAGCTCCAGTCTCGCCCAGCGACGACGGCGCAAATCCACGCTCCGATGCTCAAGCAGCGACGACGACGATCAGTCTAGTCAGTCATCTGTGACGACTCGTTTCGCTTCAGCGATGTTCTAAATGGCTGATAGTGTGTGTGCGCGCCGGTGTGGAGTTATTGAACTGAAGTCACAGCAGCTGGGCCTGCTGTGGTGGCGACTCTTACTGGCTATGATCTCATGCTCGATTCGACCACGTACACGGACATGCTTGCTTGCATCGGAGGAAAGTGTGAACATTCTAACGTTGTCTCAGGAATATCTTCAACAGTTTTTTACAGTTACAAGCAGACAAGGTCTGCTTGTGCAAGTGGGTGTGTGTGCGAGAGTTTGATATGGTTATTGGTACTTATTCTAGTTTCGTGGAAACTGACAGTGCACACAGTACTATAGGGGAAATAACTTAAAAAATATTTGTATACTATGCGTGCGGACGTTCGTCCTTGAACTTTGTATTTTCAGTTATGCAGCTATTATTATTGTTTTTATATTGGATAAGGTTAACTGTTGGTGAAGCTCCTTCTACTTAAGATTGTGGTCACCAAGGCTGGAGGGGTTTGGAGGGTGAGGAGGTTTCTATTTGCTTGTAATTTTTATATCGTTGTATGTTTGTAAATAAGATAAGTAATCGAGGCTGAACCAGCATACAACCTAGTGGTGATCATTCTCATCAAAATGTTTGTTTAAAAAAACATCTATTTATCAGCGCTGCTTGCACTCATCGACCTAAGTTAAAACAAAAAAATTGTAAATACGCTTATATTTATATATTTTACATAACATACCGGCACCTGCTTCTAAACACTGCATCTGACGTGTGATATAAACCTGCGATGCTATCTGCATGCTTTTTTGTTTATCACGAAACTATTGCATTGCCACTAGGTTGAATTGCACGTGTTTTCTGGAGATTTGAACATTTGTGTTCATCAAACCAGCAGCCTCTGTGCTTGTATAGTTGGTGTGACAATGTTATTCATGTTTAATTATATTTTGCATTTGGCAAAATATCGCGACAAAGACTTGTCAGAACCGCTTTGTGTTTACCTTCTATTGTTATAAGGATATATATTGTAAGTACTGTGATTAGTTTACTGTAATAGGTGTAATTTGATGATGATGATATGCAGTTGTGAGCAACTGTTGGAGGGTGTAAAATAGATGAAATAAGCGTTATTGTTCCACCTGGACGACAGTGGCTTCTTTGGTGACACTTGGCCAACGTATCGCATGACAGCGTCCCATTGGGTGACGACTGGAGTGTAACCGTAAAGGTGGAGGAAGCTACGGAAAGAGACTCATGCGGAGTCCGCCTTGAACATTGTGATGACATTACCTCAGTTCAAGACTTGTCAGTGGACATTCTTGAACAAACAGTTGAACAATTGTTGAAATGTATTAATCAATGGTGACAGTTGTCATGTCACCAGTATGCAGTAGTAATGTCATTTGTGTAGTCACTTGGAGACTGTAAATGGCAGCAGTGGTACTGGATATGGCCGCAGATGTGACACACACACACAAGCTGGATGACACAACCCTAGTAAGTGTCCTCTGCTAATGTTGAAACACACAAGACTATTTTACTGATACCACCTGACATGTCTTCTGTCAGAGTGGACTTAAAATTCTTTTGCAGCATCTGTGTCAAATTGCAAGTTTCCCTGTTTCTGGGGTGCACTGGTGCCCCATCTGGCGGCCGAGTTGTGTCACCGTTGTCATTAACTACTATACAAGTAGTCGTGGAGCCTATGTCGCCCTTGTGTTGGTGATAAGAAACCTAGTCATTACACAACCTGCTTGCAGGAATACAGCAGCGATTGTCGGCTGCACATTTGCCAGTTATTTGTCTTCAGCCAAGTCTTTCCTTCTGGGCCACTTCCTTGTTATTTGGATTCATGAAAGTGGTGCACATTTCAAGGAAATGGCCAGAAATATTTTTGTACGTATTTGTCACACGTTAGATAATTTCAATTTCCAGATGATTCTCAACTGTATGACTTGTTTTGAAGTGTGAATGCGTGTGTGAATGTGCACACATGATGTGCGTGCGTGAATGTGGCAGAAATGAAATATGTCATGTGGGTTATTTTTAATATCTTGCTGCTGTTCTAAGGATATTTTAATCGAGTTGTTCGCATTTTTAGCATTCCATATTTTCTGTCTACAGTATTAGCACTAGTGACACATGTTCCTAACCAAATCAGAGCGAATCTGTTGATGTAAATCTCTTCAAATGGAATTACTTAACTAAACCCGTCCCATGTGCAAGTGATCGTCTTAGCAGTTTGTTAGTAGGTTGCGCACAGAGTATTTTTTAAAAAAGAAAACAATAAAAATACTGTTCTAACGAACAGACAAAAATGAATGTTGTTGTCAACTGATTAATTATTGCTTGGGCATGTGGCTGATTCACGCCTCCAGTCACCACATTTGGCCGGTTATACCCTGGCCCAGTCGTCCCTAGTCTTTGTGTTGTAAGCGATACCTTGCATACGTGTAATCTGCAAATACAATATTTGTAATCCCTCTGACAATAAGATGAGTCAGATCTGATGCAGAGGCCTGGATTCGGAGTGAATCATTCCACACTTGTAAGTGCACCTGGTCATGTTGTTCTTCCCCATAACAACAGTGAACACAAAGTCAATACAATCAATAGTGGCATTACACAGTAGTGCAGCACACTGGCACAAAACAACTAGTTGCACTGTATTCAAAATAAATGAGTTAATTTTAAATATCTTAATAATAACAAGAATACTAAATTGGCGAATACAATAGTATACTAGTTAAAGTGGATTTATTCATCATATATTATTATGCTAACTTTGGCACATTTAACACCATCCCCTCCAAGGAACTTAGGTCCACTTCCCTCTTTTTATGTTCATTCGCTTCCTTGAACCATTGACCTCTGACCTACCAATTGATGATGTATAAAAAAACAATGATGTCCAGTTATTTACGGCAATATGCTATGCCTTTCTCGTACACGAGAGAATTGTTGATACATTCATCAGATTGCACCACTGTAAACGAATTATAAAATAATATTGTAACCGTAACAGTTTTTAAATTAACAATTAAGTCTTCAAACTGAATAAGACCATTTAAAAAGTAAGAAAATCATGTTTAATCTACAGCTGTGTTCTGTTCTCTGTAACACATCCTACTCGAACAGTATCCTCCCCGTACAGTAAGGCAAACCAGCAGAACAGCATTAAAACCCAGTTTTATTTGTTGTTTCACACTGACTTGTTACATAGTTATAGCAATAAGGCATCACAACCAGTAGAATATCCACGTGATCAAATATGACGGATCTATCCATAGCTACCATCCCAACTCTGTCCCTTAATAAATTCCCGTTCAATCCTACACCTCCAGCAAGCTACTAAAACGTGGTTTTAAATGAAGCTGCACAAACAAATCCATTGTCTGACAACCTCCTGGTTGACATCTGGAGTTGACAGCAGAGGGCACCACTAGGTGAGTCGTCCCGTCTACGTGATCACCGTGGGCTGTGTGCGACCAGTCAGTTGGGGCAGCTGCGAGATCTCGAGTGCGACATTCACCAGGGGGCGCAGCATGTCCTGCAACAAATGGTGCAGTTCGAGCATCATAGGTTTCCCATGGCCGTACATCTTGTAGTCGAGAACTAAAATTATTCCAAACTCAATTTGTTGTGTATTTCATATTTTTTGCGGAATGTGACATTTCATATGCATTACAAGAAGAGAAAAATGCAAGTAATTGTGTGACCTATCAGCATAAATACATAATTGTACTCCTTGTAGGTAACTATATGTATATACCTAACAGTTCCCCAAAAAGTTGTGTGCCATTAGCACTGTGTACCGATGTATCCATATTAAATTTGGTATGAGAATTGACTAGAGTGTATACCTGTAACAATTACATTATGAAAACTCTAACAACAAAATTACTGGTATATACATATTTAGAAATTAACATATCCGAAAGGATATACAGGTGTAGATGGCTTTCCAAGTTACTGTGAAGAGGTAACCCAGCATGATAGGTGCGAGGGCACAAACCTGTGAGACAAAACCAACGAGAGAACGGTCATTCTCGTAGCTGTCTATGTACAGACGGATCGTGGCCCCAGAGCTTCCTGTGCCACTGAGACGGTACACCAACCGCGACCCATCCTCAAATATCACCCGGATACCCTACATGGAATACATCATAACAACTTTTTGGCTTTGAAAGGCAACACCCATCATACACTAGTTATCATTGACACTACTAAAATGTTTTGATTTTTATATCAAGGTTAATATTTTTTTTAAAGACTGCTTGCTCAATCTGAATGGCAATATGCTTATTAAATAAAAAAAATTGGCTAGTACTTGATTTAAGACACTTTTCGAGGCAACAAAGCTTACCAGTTGTGAACTGTTCCTAACCTGGAGTTTCTGAGTGAAAATTACTTTTTTTAATAAAATTAGTCCACCTAGCGGGACACCGAACCCATGAAGGGTGTATCCAGTCAGTGGTGATTTGAGTGATTGTGGTGCCACCTGGTGTCTCATGTCATTACCACTTCTATAGCTTCCAGAACAATGAATCCGTATCAGTCAAACTGGGCAAATTACCTTGGTTCCATATCAGTCACATCCATCCAATGGCCTTGGGTCCAGATCAGTCATATTAGACAAATTACATTGGATCCATATCAGTCATATTAGGCAAATGACACTGGATCCATATCAGTCATATTAGTTAGGCAAATGACACTGGATCCATATCAATCATATCCAGCTAATGGCTATGTCAGTCATATTGGGAAAATGGCCTTGGCTCCATATCAGTCACATTGGGTAAATGGCCTTGGCTCCAATTTAAATCAGTCACACTAGGCAAATTGTCTTTGCTCCATATCAGTCACATTCGGCAAATGGTCAAGACCCCAAATCAGTCACACTAAACAAATGGCCATGGCCATTTACCAGATTGCAAACATAACATCTAAAACATGCTAGACAAACTTCAGAGAGAGGGAACAGAATATTGTCACTGTGACATCCTGTATGCTGACCTGCATGCACACCCACATGCCCACACGATTAAAGGCTATATTTTGGCCAAATGTTTTTTCCAGAGAACTATGTAAATATACTTGTACATGTGTGCTATTCCATGCCATCACAAATCCGAAGCCAAGTTTGCCAAAACATTGATAAATTGGTCTTAAATAGTGACCGTTCACAGAGCAAACCTAGAAATGTCTGTTTTCCGGAAATGTCCAAAGGCGCAGATTCATGATGTCACTAGGGGAACAGCCTACACACAGTGACACGGTCTACGCGGGCACGCTTGGGGCAGCCGTCAATCGGTCAGGGCTGTCCAGGCTGACGGCTGTGTTCCACTAGTGACATAACACAGTCTCACACTGCTGTCACTTGGCTGTGTTCCACTAGTGACTTCACACAGTCTCACGCTGCTGTCACTTGGCTGTGTTCCACTAGTGACTTCACAGTCTCGCGCTGCTGTCACTTGGCTGTGTTCCACTAGTGACTTCACAGTCTCGCGCTGCTGTCACTTGGCTGTGTTCCACTAGTGACTTCAGTCTCGCGCTGCTGTCACTTGGCAGTGTTCCACTAGTGACTTCACACAGTCTCACATTGCTGTCACTTGGCTGTGTTCCACTAGTGACTTCACACAGTCTCACATTGCTGTCACTTGGCAGTTTCCGTAAGACGGCAAATTTAGAGGTTTTTTTATGTTGTATGCTCTTACGCGATTCACAAACATATTTTCAATAGCATTATTTGAAAGTGCATACATCATTTGTTATTATGGAACACAGCACATTTGATCCCAGGATATGGCCTTTAACACACATACGTTACACACCTGTTTCTTGGTGACACTGCCATCTATTGGGTCGGTGTACTCAAAGTTGTCAGCTTTTGCCACAATGTACTGTTTGTCTCCATGTGAGAACGTCTTGCCAACGAGAGAGCCATCCTTCAACATCACCTCAAGATTCTCCATCATCTGGTGGGCGGGCGCCACCTCCACATTCTCGTAGTCATATCTGCAAAAACACACTCAGTTATCTGTCGTTTCTTCACAATCTATATATCAATACAATACTGACAGTGCATCTCCACCGAGACGGTGTCCACTCGTCTCTTTCCTTGCATTATTGCACTCTGATCGACCAATTGGTGACATATTCAAGAAAACTCAAAGGTCACTTTCAAAACGTTCTATTTTGTCATAGGTTTTAATGGTTAATAATCATATCTAAATTGCACTTTCACAACACATGTAGTGTTACATCTATGGGAAATGATGGCCACCAATACTTGTCAGAATACCTTTTACTCGATGCAGTTTAACATCAACTAAAGGTCAATGAGAAATAACAGATGTTTAATTGTATCGGCCAAACTTCTACACAAAGTCAATGTCTTTAAAGTGTTTCTCTGTCAGAGAGGACTGTCAACATCACCTTGTGAAGAAGTTGCGGCCAAAGTTGAACCAGTGTTTCTTCATGAGGTCTTCCACGCTCTGTTTGCGTGTGGCGATGATGGACAGCCAGGCCAGGACGGCCCACATGCCGTCCTTCTCCCTACAACACACACAGCACTGCAGACATCTCATCCTACAACCAGTCGCATACCTATCTATGTATTCATTTGCTAAAACTGGAGTATTGTAGGCACAACTCCTCTGAAGTGCAGAGGTCCGCTTTCTATGTTCATTAGTATCTTGGGTCCATTGGCCATTGCCCTCTCATCTACCAATTGGGAATGTATGTAAATGCAGCGGTAATAACAGTAATAAAGAGTGCATGTATCCTGCTACTGAATATGTAAGATACACTTGAAGGAAAGATCAAAAGACTAACCATATTAAACTGACGCATCAAAATCATTGAGAAATACTGTCCTAACGAAATCAAAGCTGACCAGTTTCGCTAAGTAAAGTCTGTCTGTGTTTCTGAATGTTTCACGAAAGCATGTGACACAGGGCACACGTACAGAGAGGAAAACACACGTCACCAACTGCTGTCAGGCTTTGAAATAAATAAATTCTGTGCACGTCAGGTATGATCATGATAAGTGATGTACTATGTGTACAACATTTCTACTTGTGACACCATGGAAAGCAGTGTCTGTCGATGACTAGTGCATGCAGGGACACGTACCGGATGTGGTCGGAGCCGGTTCCAAAGCTCTCCTCTCCACACAGGGAGATGCGGCCGGCGTCCATGAGGTTGCCAAAGAACTTCCACCCAGTCGGCACCTCAAACATCTCCATCTTCTTCTCTGAAGCCACTCTAAACACACGACTCACTCTAAACTCACATGACTCACCCTAAACACACATTACTCACCCTAAACACACATGACTCACTCAACTCATGGAACCACTCTAAGCACTCATGACTCGTGGAACTAATGTAAATACCCATGACTTGTGGAACCACTGTAAAAACACATGACTTGTGGAGCCACTCTAAACACAACACAAAGCCACTCTAAACACACACAACTTATTCTAAACATACATGACTCACTCGACTCGTGGAGGCACTCTCAACACACGACTTGCGTAGCGTCTCTAAACACACGATTCGTGGAGCTATTCTAAACACACATGACTCATGGAGCCACTCTAAACACAGCACATAGCACATGACTTGTGGGGCCACTCACCCACACCATTCACAAGATACACCCACATTTGATTTCCACTATAAATACACCAAAATACAATTTGTATTTACCACGACATCCTTACCACTGTATAATTGCGGCATTATATCACTAATCTAGCATTACATCTGATTACATGATACAGCTGTAGCCAAGATTACAACAATATATTTTACGAATATAATGAAGAATAACCATTTTGTGCACCACTGCTAAATCATGTGAGAAAGACTTGCTTTATTATAGACATCATATTCCATTGTGCATTCCGCCTAAACCAGGATCTACAATGTCAGTTTGTTTGCCAATCACAGAACAGACATTCCGCAATATTAGAGTTTACTTAGTGCATTATGCAGTGACGAACCTGTCGATGGCAGCACTGGTTGGCATGCTGCGGGCGAACCCTTTGATGCCCGTCTTCTGGAAGTAGGGGATGCACTCGAGGTTGGCCGCAAGGACAGCGAGGGAGTCACATGGAGACACAAAGAACCCATTCTTGCCGAGGATCATGTTGCGGTCCTATAGGAGACACAGTCAGTATGATGTGTGGTGTAAGTCTGTCTATGCACTCATTCACACTGCTGGTTGCACAGAATGCATGCAACCCAGTCGTGAGAAACTGCCCAGTCGACTAGAGACCAATCCTGTCTCCAAGCCTATCCATATCTGACAACTTCCCCCTCTTCAACACCTACACTCTCCCCAACACCTACCCTATCTTCAACACCTACCCCATCTCAAAACCGCTACCCCGTCTCAAACACCTACCCCATATCCAGTATCTACACAATCTCCAACACAGATCCGTTCCACAACACCTACCCAATCTCCAACATCTACCCTGTCTCAAACACCTACCCCATATTCAGTATCTACTTAATCTCTAACACCTACCATCACCCAACACCCACACCATATCCAACACCTACCTCATCTCCAACACCTACCTCACCTCCAAAACCTATCCCATCTCCAGCACCTATCCCACCTCCAACACATACACCATCTCCAATTCCTACCCCATCTCCAACGCCTACACCATCTCCAATTCCTACCCCATCTCCAACGCCTACACCATCTCCAACACCTATTGACCTACCCCATCCTCCACTACCTACCACATCTCCAACGCCTACCTCACCTCCAACACCTACCCCATCTCCACCACGCACCCCATTTCCAACACCCACCCCATCTCCGTCGAATGCAGCCCCCATGTCGTATTCGCCTGTGTTCATCATGTCCACGAGTTCCTTCGCATACGTCAGATTAGGATCAGGATGACCGCCACCAAAGTCTTCCAGGGTGTCACACTTCACGGCGTTCTTCTCTGGCATCCCAAGTTCAGTGCAGAATATCCTCTTCACGTAAGGGCCCATCACTGCAAAAACACAACTAGATTTCGTTGTCAAAATAATCAAAGAGTGCCCAATTCCTAAGAAACCCAATCTCACAGACTTGTGTGCAGAAAAGTGGAATGCCAAAGTGATCAACTGTACAACAAGTTGGGATACCTGAGGATACCTGAAGATACCTGAGGATACCTGAAAGGTGATGGAGATGAGTCAAATAGGGTGATTGTGGATGTACAAGATTAGGCAGTAAACAGACGGATCATGATGATTCAACTTTACTAAGTACTCTAGGTCTATTGCACAAGAGATGATTTAAAATGGTGTCATAGTGACAGGTGGTATGTAGTTTCAAGAGGACATTTACATACTGTCTTTACAAATGGTAAACTTTAAACAAAAACGTCACTTGTTGTGAGATGGATAAACTCAATTTCAATCAACTGTTATTACTGAAATATGGATATATGATATGCCAATAATTCAGAAAGAGTAAATGTCAAGTGAACAGGACACAAGACTGCATGGACAAACCTCCATTGAGGGAGTTGAGGGTGAGGTTGAATGGAGGGCAACCCTCATCTCCCTTCAGCAGGGCTGCGATCGTTGGGAAGTCAAAGATCGCCTTCATCAGCTCCATGTAATCCTGTCAGACACACACAACTGTAGGCACATTTAATGATGAGCATGTGCATGTACATGTGTGTGTGCGTGTGTCATAATAACTAACTAATAACTAACCAGGAATATATTAATATATATAAAATATATATATATATATTAAACATAATATATAGAATATATATATATATAATAGATATATTAAACATCAAATTTTAACAATAATTTCTTTTTACATTTCTGCTAATGTTGTTCAACAATGTTTTACATTATTTGCATAAAACATTGTTATAAACATTACATACATCTTTTGATAAAATAAGTTAATGACCATAAATTTAAGAGAATACAAATTATAATTTAGGACTCATACATACTCTTAAATTTAACGACTCATAATAATCATGACATCACCATAAACATCTTAATCAACAATGCCTAAATACAATTATACTAAATACAATTGTGTTTAAATTAATAATAAACTTCTATGGTGCCTATATCCCCAGTAATCCGAGCTCAGAGGCGCAACATACAAGAACCATTGGCAAAATCATTAACATGGACAAGCAAGAGTCATCATTAGAGCAAGGGACTGCATAATTATGCGGTTATTTATTTAGACCATGTTTAGGAGTAGCCATACAAAGATGTGTTTGCGGTACCTGGACACAGTCAATGACTTCTACGCTGAAGACGCCAATGTCCGTGGTGAAGTTAGTCACTCCTACTACTGCTAGGTCGACCTTGAGGTCGTGACAGATCCGATACTGAGTGATACTCTTGGTGAACTCATAAATCTTGTTGGTGACACTCTCAGGGGCTGGACCTTAGGAAGATAGAGACAGTCAACCAAGAGGTAGTAGCTTCAAGTATAGTATACTGAAAGATGAAGATATCTATGTTAAGACATCTGCGTAGCTTTTATGCCAGGTCCAACAGCTTTATCCATGTATTTCACCACTGTTCCATCAGTGTTAAGCTAAATCTGTTTCATGCATATTGTTGTACAATTTATTGTTCCCAACTCTCGGTAAATTTTAACAAGGGCACATATTTAACACTTAAAGTTGCCTGCAACAATATGCATAGACGGCTCCTAGGATACCACCGATGGGACAGTGCGAGTAGCATTTTTGTTAATAATACTATCGATACATTTGACGCCCTATTGCGTAAGGATGTTTACAGTTTTACGTATTCTCAACATTAAAAATGACCTGATAAAATGTGTGTACACTGTTAATGGGCCAATGTAGTCTAGCTAGACTGAATCTCCGTATATTGTAAAATGGTGATTTTATATCATGTTTTACATATTTATTGACTTATTTTTTTTATTTGTTAAACTTATTTATTAACTTATTACCTTATTTTATATTACCGGGTAATTTGTTTTCTATTTATGTGTCTAACTTATCTATGTTTAAAAAGATCTGTATTTTTATTTTTGCCTGAAGTAAATGTATTCGTATATTACAAAATTCTTTCTTCTATTTTTTAGTCATTAATTTTGTCTAAGTGTGTTGTGTACATAATACGTATATAAGTTTGTTTAATTTAATTAAAGGTTAAACGATGTCGATTTATCACAAGCTTTCAATAGTAAATATGAAATTAATAAAAAAGCGCTCTTGCTCCATATTGTGGTGTCTTCTTCTTCCCCTGTGTTCATTACCACAGCAGAGATGAGGGCATCACGTGTGTAAACATTGAACTGCCAAGTAAATTATCCTTGTAGGACATTTTGCATTGACAAATACATCTCTGTGTTTAACAGTGACTACCAGGTAGGTGTTCTTAATCATGGCAATTAAGAAATAATGTTCAGTAAAGTCCACTTCTGGCTTGAGTACTGCACTAGAGTTTGAGTACTGCATTATTAGGTCTATGTAGGTGGACTACTACAGTACTGGTAGTGCTGGTGTACTGCATTAACCCTTTAATAATAATAATAATAAATAACTTCTTACGCGCCTATATCCTCAGACAATCTGAGCTCAGTGGTGCTCCAAAACCAAAGGATTAAGCATTCTCGTACTCGTGTGATAGGCGAAAGTCGTCAACAAATGGATGGATGTGCTAGGAAGCCAGGGAGGATAGGCGATATTGAAAAGATAGGTTTTGAGGTGACGACGAAATGTAACAATATTTTCTGCTGATTTAACATTAACGGGAAGCGAATTCCATATAGTTGGCGCTGCAAATAAAAAAGCTCGAGTTCCAGCCTTTGTCTTAACTCTAGGAACAGATAGCAACTTCGAACTAGACGACCGAAGTTGTCTGGCTTGGCTAGCTGGTGTGAGCATTGAGTGTAAATAACTAGGTTGTTTGGATGAAAGGGCTTGGTAGGTGATTGTGCAGATCTTAAACATAATGCGATATCGCACGGGGAGCCAATGCAGTGATTTTAGAAGTGGCACTGAGCGGGAGAATCGAGGAGATTGTGTGACTACCCTTGCTAAACAATTTTGGACGCATTGTAGTTTTGCAATATCCTTGATAGCAATATTATGAAGGAGGGAATTGCAATAATCTAATCTGCTGCTAACAAGAACTGTTGCGATAGTCTTAGCGACAGAAAGCGACATATGTCAGCGAAGATCACGGATATGATAAAAACAGCAACGGCACGTTTTGGATATGTGTTGTCTGAAATTGAAGTCGCAATCAAAGGTCACTCCTAGATTCCGTACTGATGCTGCTGGTGTGATATTTTGACTCAGGATGCAGGTTGGAAAAAAGTCATTAAGTTTACCTCGCTGCATTGGAGTACCAATGATGAGGAATTCAGTTTTGTGTGCATTTAACTTTAATTTGCTATATCATCCATGAGAAAACATCTTGGAAACAATCGTTGAGTCGGTTTAGAGAGTGACTTGTATCAGGCGTGGCCAAGGAAATGTAGATCTGTGTGTCATCTGCATACATGTAAAGGTGATGATCCAAGTTATGACTTTGGATTACAGAGCTGAGTGGGGTAGTTTAGAGAGTGAAAAGCAAAGGCCCAAGAACGGAAACCTGGAGAATGCCACATGAATTGGGGAGTGAGGTTGAAAGTAATTATCTATCTTTATACATTGATGTCTATTGGTTAGATTTGAAGAAAACAAGGTCAGAGCTGTGCCAGATATGCCATATCACATTGATAAATGTTTGACAAGAGTGATGTGATCAACGGTATGAAAGGCGGCAGACAGATCAAGCAAGGTAAGTGCAGTTACTCTGCTTTATCAATGTTTAATATAACATCATTGTGTACTTTTAGGAGAGCAGTCTCTGTAGAATGAACTTGTTTGTATGCTGATTGGAGCACACTGGATAAACAAGTTGAGCTGATATGACACCTTAGACGGCTTGCTACGACTTTCTCAAGCATCTTAGAAATAAAGCTAAGATTAGAAATTGGCCTATAATTTTTGAAATCATCTTTTGGCAGAGAAGGCTTAAAGCTTTAGACCTCAAGACCTCAACCCGCCCATAGACTGACACTCCAAGTCAGCCAAACCCAGCCCAAAATAACGTCATTTGTGTGGTGGCGCCATCCAATGGATAATTATGAAAACACATTAGAAATGGTTTGAACATACTCAATTTTCATGTTTCAGATCAAATAAGTGGAGAAACGGGAACTTATAATAGAGCTGGAGCACTGTACTAGAACTGGTGTACTGCAGCAGAGCTGGAGTAGAGCACTAGAGCACCAACCTCCATTGGCGGTGTTGAACTTGATGCCGAAGTCAGCGTTGATGCCCCCCGGGTTGTGCGAGGCAGTCAGGATGATGCCCCCATCTGTCTTGTACTTTCTGATGAGACACGACACGGCGGGCGTCGACAGGATCCCGTTCTGTCCCACGATCACCTTCGCCACCTGCACACAACACACGGCATCACTGTAGAGTCAAGGGACCATCTAACACTTATATCGTATCCTTGACAGACAGCTGTCTGCCCGTCTTCAAGACTGGCAGATGACTAACCATAAGGGGTAATTACAACTGATACGACTGATGGAATTTAAAGGGGGCCAGGTGGCCACTAGAATAACTAATAATTCCAAGTTTACAGACTCACATTAATGACTATCTTTGCCACAACTGGTAGTGAAAGAAATCAAATAGATCAGTATTAATTAAATAAATGATGTCATTGAAAAACTAAACTGGCCAAAAATGGCTGTGATTGATGTGAATGGCTTCCTTAGCAAAACATATTTCTGGCCAAGGGCCCGGTCCTCAACACGCAGATGAAACACTCTACTTATAGGCAATTATGATGGAGTTACAAACGTATTCAAATAATGAATGCAACTATGATTTGATCGTATGCATATGTATGTCGGTGTGTGTGTGCTTGTGGGGGATCTACACGAGTGTGTGGTGTCCCGTGATAATTATATGAGTGCTAAGTAGTACAGGCAATTTATAAATTTGTCATGCGATAATAACTACGCACATGCCCATCTGTGTAAATATGTCTAAAATTTATGGATGCACATCACATTTTGTTTATTCATATATACAAAGAAACGTTGTACCTGAGAAAAATTCATTGGTACTTAGCACTATTTATAGGTAAATATATAGTAGCCAATGTACATATAACATACAAAACAACTGAATACAAACAAACTTGTAAACAACAGTTCTGTATAATTATTATTAAGCTATATCCAGGACAACTAAATCGTACCCCTTGAAGTCACAGTGACATAGGTATACACAAGCAGATCTTATCATATGATAGATCGTGAGCTGCTATACACATGTACAAAATAACATTGTACATGTATGCAAGTATCTTTGAAAACAAGATAACTCTGCGATCATGTAGATCTGACTATGAAGTTAATAAATAATAGTCGGACATGGTAGCCGAGTGAAGTTGGTGGAGCATGAAGGATTGAGTTAATTGTCACTTAATATACGTAATACTAAATGCATGTTATTTCAAAACACTCAAAGTCAGCTACATAACCAAGTGGACATTGTTCTACATGGTGATAAAATAGAAAATGTTGATCGTTTTAAATTTCTAGGTATCCTGATAGATAAAAATCTAAACTGAAAGAAAAATACAAATGAAAAATGCATGAAAATTTCAATATTAGCAATAACTAATAAAATCAAGCCACAAGTACAACCATGCACATTAAAACAAATATATAATGCATTAATTCAACCACATTTGTCATACTTACGTGGTACAGTAACATTCATGGTAATGTAACTAATATAAATATAAACAGTCAGACTATTTAAACTTCAAAAGAAAGCAGTATGTGTGATTCACAAAAGCAAATTCATGGCACATACAGATACCATAGATCTTTAAAATGTATAGAATTGTTAAGTTAGAAGATTTATTTATAATTCAAGGTGTTCAACTGTATGACAAAATAATAAAAAAACAATGCCCAAACTGTCTTTTCATGTCTGTCATGAGAAAAAATGAAATTCACAGTCATGTTACCAGTCAGAATAATAATATTCACTTAGGTGAGATAAGAACAGAAACCAAAAAAAGGGATTATGTTATAAACTGCATACTATAATGTTGCATGTCTCAAATGTACTTCACCCATCATTAACTAAAAGGCACAACCTTAAACAATTATTGTAAATACCTATTCAGAGGTGTGCTTAATAAGAAATTGCTATTCTTGTATTAGTGATAATTCATAATTGTAAATTTCTTAATTTAATTTCCCACACTAAATTGTATTGATAAGAATTATTCATACGTAGTAATAAAATGTTTTATTGTATTGATATGTATTATTTATACACAGTCAATCAATCAATCAATCAATCAATCAATCTTTATTTCAGACAAAAAAGCATACATGTAATATGCACTATGTCCATAGTAAAAAAGTAAAAATAAAAAGTATATTATAGTGTATATATTGCACTAATCCACTTCCTGCGCAATACAGAGGTCGTATAAACATCACTGTGTATAATACTCTCAACAATGTTGTTCGTCGATGCAGATATTCTGCTCATAAGACTGTACATGCATTTTCTAAATCTAGTATTGCAACAGTCCGTGTCAGAACTAACAAACTTTAGGCTAGCACTACACCTCATAGATAGGCTGTGCATAATTCTAAATGCATTGTTATAGGAAACAATAAAGTGCTGCATAGCGGCTTTTCTATAATTAGCCCATAAGGAACATAAATACACATTACTACAATAGGATGTGAACAGTTTGTTCTTCACCTTTACTGAACAAAAGTGAAAATTCCTGAGTAGAATATTGCTTCTGCCGTACAAACTCCTTTCTTTGGATTTCATATCCGTTTCATCTGACAGATCATTACAGATTATATGGCCAAGATATTTGTATGCCTTCGTTGTATTCAGAACTGCATCACCAAGCTTAATAGCTACTTCAAAACCGGTTTGTCTTGTGTCAAAAAACATTAACTGCGACTTTACTCTGTTAAACAATATGTCGTTGTCACATCCATAATTGTATGATACATCTAGCAGTCTTTGCAACCCCTTAGCCGATGGAGCCAGTAGTACAATGTCATCAGCATACATGAGGTGATTAACAGTTGTATCACCACAATAGCATCCGATGGGTAGTTTCATCAGTAGCAAACTCAAATCATTCATGTATAAATTAAATAAGAAAGGAGATAGCATACCCCCTTGTTTAACTCCATTAGTCACAGAGAAGAAGTTGGAAAATACCGAACCCCATTTAACACACATAGCCTGATTACAGTACCACTGACATATCACTTTAATTAAATATTTAGACACTCCAAGCTTAAGTAGCTTCGTAAATAATGTTGTGTGATTCACGTACGTAGCCTCGATCTCAACAGTAATGGAATGTTTCTTATTTTTATTATTATATGTGCTTCATGTATAACTACATGTATAATAATATTATGCAGCATTTAGGGCGTCTATGCAGTTGCCTCAGCTAGTTTAGTTTTTACCGGTGTCCTGGCATTCACATGTAGGTTGTCTTTTGTATTTCTTATGGCAAATAAACCAATTTCAACAGACACATTTAAAGATATGTTTAAAATTGTTAAATATAATTATTCCTCTAGGACTAGATTAATAAGTGAACACTTCTGAAGGTTAAATGAATTTGTCTAATAGGATAAAGTTGATTCATCAGCATACTAAAACTAAAAAACGCACCACTCATTTAATTCAATTTTTAACAAAGGTCTGGTGAGAAACCTAGAATTGGTTGATATGGCCTAGTCCGAGACATAGGCTATATATAGGCTAAGCCTAAGGTCACGGGTCGGCCTTGCCCTTGTCAAGAATAAAGTGGGTGTAGCCCAGCAGCAGCCAATAGCAGTGCCAGTGGGCATTTGTTGTTGTTTTAGTAACTCACCCCGTATGCTGCGCACATTTCTATTATCTTCACAGCAACTTCTTTGACGAAATACCTCCCGTCTCCGCCAACGAGTAATGTACAGCTTTTAAGTTTCACGCTGTCGCCCAAAGCTCCCAGGGTAGCAGCCACAAAGTTCTCAACGTAGTTCTTTTCCATAAATACTTTTGTAGATTTTCTTAAGCCACTCGTTCCAGGTTTTTGTCCGTCAAACGGTTTTGTTTCTACGACAGTTGATGTCATTTTTTTGTCTGGTGGGGACATGATCACTGATCGGGTGTGATATCGACTGACTGCCCGCTAGCCTTTGTAAACAGATATGAATCACATCGGTCAAGGACAAATCTACCGGTGAAGTGTGTTGAGATCGAGGCTACGTACGTGTAACCGAGACTAGGGAATTTCCGATGTTTGTGTTCAGTTGTTCCACCATGTGGCGCCTCTACTCTCTGGGCCCTTTCACCATCGTCACAACAGGGGTTAGCACACTGTTGGACGAAACAAAGTGCATTATATTTTTGAGAAATGATTTTTTACAATGATCACTTGCTCTGACATAAGTGCATTTGAGTAGTCAGATTTCTATATGTGATTGTAACAGCTGTTGACAGTAAAATGGTGTCTTTTTAGCTGATTTTACTAAGCGGAAGGGTATCTGGCAGCAATTTGGCTAGTTGACACTTTACCCGGATTACTGCCTGCATGCATTTGTAAATATTGACGGGTGTCATACATACAGGCATTTTGCAAGAGCTAGAGATATTAGATTTTGACTAAAATCGACCCGCATGTCAATGAGATGATAATAACAGCAGGTGGGAAGCTTAAGAAACTCTATAGGTCACGTTTTCTTATAATCACACACAACATTAACATGGTCGCCAATGGGAAAACTGACAGTGTGCTGAGCCCAACATTGGGGTGTAGAACCGGGGTCAGCACACTGATAGTTTTCCCATTGGCGACCATGTTAACGTTTTGTCTGATTATATGGAAACGTGACCTAGAAAACTTCTCACATGCCGTTATCATCATCTCATTGACTTGCTGGTCGAGTTTAGTCAAAATCTAATATTTATAGCTCTTACAAAATGCCTGTATGTATGACACCCGTCAATATTTACAAATGGATGCAGGCAGTAATCCGGCTAAAGGGTCAACTAGCCAAATTGCTGCCAAATACCCTTCCGCTCAGCTAAAAATACATCATTTTACTGTCAACAGTTTCTACAATCACATCTAGAAATCTGACTACTCAAATGCACTTAAGTCAAAGCAGGTGAATATTGTAAAAAAATAATTTCCAAAAAATATACTGCACTTTTTCTGTAGCCAAGCAGGAAGTCTAACAATGTCCTAACCCCAACCGCGCAAACCATAGGCGGATACATAGGTGGGGCTATGGGAGCACGTGCCCTCCCTAGACCTATGCCTGCACTAGAGTGGCGTGCCCTCTAGACCTTTGGAATGTGTCCCCGTTACGTGCCCCGTAGACATTTGGAATGTGCCCCAGTTTAGGCGAGTCTCAATTGGGGTGCAATTGGAAGTTTTTGGTGAGCTTCAGAAATTGTGAACGTCGCTGCAAAAATGTTCAATAGCACCCACCACCCACCCACCCCGTCTTCCGACGTCATGATCCGACAGCAGCGGAGTCGTGCTGAAACCCCAGCTCAGCACACCCAATATTCATTTGGTTCAGCTGCCAGTGGAAGTTTTTTTAGTGAGCCTTAAGAGTGGGGTGCAATTGGAGGTTTTGGGCCGCCCTCTACAGACTACCATTTTTGGATCCGCCCCTGCGAACCCTCATTTTTGTAAAAGAGGCGCCATTTTTACCCGCATGTTGAATATTACACCACCTTCACCAACTGGCATAAAATGAGTGATGGGTGCTTTGTAAGAATTATATAATTGTATCCTCGCTGATTCCCCCCAACAAAATAATTAAGACATATTTTGGGTAATAATAAATTAATAATAAAATACGATATTTATATAGTGCCACAATCACACAGTGGTCTATGGCGCTTTACAATACAATGATAATGCCAAATATGTATAGTTAGATCATTAAAATATTAAGTTAAATAATTTAAAAACAATACAACTAACAGTCGTACATTGAATTAAACAGTTAAAATATACTTTAATATATAAGGGCATTGTACCTAAACGCATATATGGAATACAATAATTTAAATAATAAATTACACTAAGAGCCATCAAATAATAGTAGTAAGGATGAGGTGGGACGAAAATAGTAAGATGACAAATTGACGTATTATATTCATGGCATCAAATAAACTAAACTAATAATAATAAGTATTGAATAATATTAAAACGGTGGACATATCGTTCAGTCATAATTTATATTCTTGCCGGAAAAGGAATGTCTGTAGTTGCCATTGAAAGCCGGTGCAGCTGTCAGTTTCTGATATTAGCAGGCAAACTGTTCCACAGAGTCGCCCCAGCTTTGGTGAACGTGCGATCTCTGTATGTGACTGTTCGAGTTCGTGGCACGGTCAACAAGATGGTAGATTCAGATGGTAGAGGACGTGTTGGTCTGTGAATGGACACTCAAGGACACTGATGATTGGTGGTGTATCACACGGTAGGTATGTGACAAGATCATATATTGTGTTCAGCGGTTGCCTCGAAGCCAGTGAAATTCCTTTAGAACGGGGGTGATGTGCGAGCGGCGACTGGTTCTTGTGATTATACGCGCGCATGCATTCTGTAGATCGACATTGCATTTTCGCAAGTTGATTCACGGGCATGCCGTGCAGTAAGGAATTGCAGTAATGCAGTCTTGATGTTACAAGAGCATGAACAAGTGTCTTCGTTGCATCATGTGTGAGGAATTGACGGATTCTCCCGATATTTCTGGAGTTTACGTGTTGACTCATACTTGGTCCCATGTTGTTAAATCTGTACTGTCTACCAATTGCTGATATCTTCAAACGCCACAACCTTCAATACCACTTATACGCTGACGACACTCAACTTTATGCCGAGTGTCCACCATCCCAACACAGAGATGCACTTCATCGGATTGACGAATGTGCGCGCGAGTTGAGACAGTGGTTAACCAACAATAAACTTCTGCTCAACAAGGATAAAACTGAGGCGATCATATTTCGGTCGTCAAGTGTACGGTCGCCAACTGTCAACTCTGCCATTACTGTTTGCGGCGCGACAATCCCATTATAGGTGGTTGTTCGCAATATTGGCGTGTGCCTTGACAGCCACGTAGACATGTCGGCCCAAGTGTCGAATGTTTGCCGTGGCGCGTACTTTCACCTGTTTCGCATCGCCAAAATACGCGCAAGCTTGACGATTAGGGCGTGTAAGACTCTTATACACTTGCTCGTGACGTCACGACTGGATTACGGCAATGCGGTGCTCTATGGCATCACTGACCGCCAGATGCATCGCCTAGAGATGGTCCAGCGCGCCGCGGTCAGAGTTGTCCTACAGATAAAGCGGAGCGACCGGCAACAGAGCGTCACCGGAGGACTTAAATTTCTTCACTGGTTACCGGTGAAATGGCGCATATATAACGTCATACACAGGCAGAAACCCGCTAATATTGCGTCACTAATCACCCGCTACGTGCCACGCCGGTCACTTCGATCTGAGGACCGCGCGCTTCTGACTGTGCCGCAATATAATCTAGTGCGATATGGCCGGCGATCTTTCTTTCGAGCCGGACCATATCTGTGGAACGCGTTTCCGGAAGAACTGCGGCTGATCACATCAATGGACGTTTTCAAAGCAAGCCTCAAAACGCAATATTTTAAACTCGCTTTTAATGTGTAATATGTTGTTTTAAAGGTATCTATCTTCCTATTCATTGCACAATCTATTTTATTTGAGTTTTAATTTGGTTTACAACTTTACTCTCTTAGTCTCACTTTTAATAAATATGTAGTCTTTTCTTATAGCCATAATGTTTATTTTAGTGACGCTATTTTAAAATAAGTATCAGACTAAATTTATGTTTACACCACTAAGTCTTATGTATGCATATTGTTTAATTTTAGCGACTCTGTACACACTATTGAACAGAGTCGTACTCTGGAGACTAGTGTATAAATAAAGTTAATTATTATTATTATTATTACTTAGATGTTGATCGTATATAACCCCAAGATCATGGACGGAAGACGATTGTAGTTGTTATTGTTCTCCAACGGCAAGGGTAGTGTTTGGTAGTGATTTAAAAACGTGTTTCGATGTGAACAAAATCACTTCCGTCTTCTCACCATTCAGCTTGAGCATGTTTTTCGTAAGCCAAGTACGAATGTCTTTGATGCAGTCATTCAAACGGGCAAGTGCTGTTACGCGTTCTTCAGGGTCACTGTTCATGAAAAATGGGAAATCCATTAATGGATAATTGGGTAAGTTTGTTAAAGAATGAAAATTAAGTATGTTCTTCCTGCAAATGGCAAGCTGAGAACGTGTAAGTCACCGCACCATCTACGTTGCATAAGGTGTAAGGTTCCTAGACAAGACACTGCCACTTCTCTCACTGCCGAAGGCAGTTTTAATGAACTAGAATAGTGGAATGGGTCTTGGTGTGCTGCCTTCTAACGGGTCGACTACAGTATTCATTCCAAACAAGATATTACGTTATATAAGTCTTTTGGACACTCATCGTCAGAAATCATAACATATTATAAAATGTGTGTGCTTTACAAATGGTTTCGAGGATGGTTAACGATGTTGTAACGTTGACGTTGGAATGTGGCGAGTATATTCTGGAGGCTGAGGCTCACCAAAGCCTCCATTTGCACCCCGAAACTCCCCCAAAATATACTGAGGCTCTTCAAAACCTCCAATTGCATCCCTCGAGGCTCCCAAAATTCACCGAGAGGCAGTCCAAAAACCTCCAATTACACAACAAAATGCACCCATTCCGTAAATATTGGGGGTTAATCCTATCTCCGGGCCTCCGTACACCGGAAATATTGGGGGTTCAGTCTCCCAAACTATCCTGTGATTCTATACAAGTATAGTCCCTTATAAGCCTACTGATTTTTGTCTTGGAAGATGTTCGCCACAGAAGAGGACAAATCTAGAACACGATATTTATGGACAATTAAGCCATTTCATGCAATGACGTGATTAATTGAGAGGAGCCGAAACATCTATAGTATGTTCTTTTAAACGCCTTTGCCGTTTTTGAAATAACTTACCCCTTTCGCAGCGCACATCTTGATGATTTTCAGTGCAGCTTCAACGCAGTAGAACCGACCATCGCCACCGACAACCAAAGTGCTCCTCTTCAAGTGACCACCCATCGCTTCCAGCGTAGCTGATATAAAATTCTCAGTATAATGTTCTCCCATGAACTCCTTTGTTGACTTTCTCAGTCCGCTGGTCCCCGGCTTCTGCCCATCGATGGGTTCCGTTTGTACCTCTAACGGTTTGACGTCGGGCCCAGGCGCGGAGAAACACTCGCACTTCGGCATGGCTGTGCCGTCACTAGCCCCCCCTCACTGCCACCGACAAGTGAGCACTTTGCCAAGAAGCTGTTTAATCTTATACCGTTGTCTTCGTATGAGTTGCATTGTTGACATATTAAAATTTTATTCTTTATATATAATTGTTGGCGCAAATACGTAACGTTCCTTTATGCTTTTTGATGTACTTGGCATACACAAAAGATAACTTTGTTACGTTATGAAACAAAGGTGCGACTACGTTACCATAGCGTCGGTTCTACACTGTTTTACGTAGTCGCAAAATACATCTTCTAGGCTACGTGTGCTATGTTGGTGTTCTGCATATCACGTAGCGCCGTTGACGTTCCGGGTGAGCTGTGTGTTCGCTGAAACAAAACTAGCTACTAGTGGTCGTAGCAGGCATTTGTTTTGTGTATCAGTTCACGTTACATTATATCCCAGAAAAGTCCTAGTTCTAGCAGATGAACTGTAAACCACTTTGAACAGTCCTGCGGATTGATTGGATACCGCGTTATGTATGGGAACTTACATAAGTATGTATAACTTTTTGGACACGGTTGAGTTGGCCTACAAAATTGAATTGTAAGTATCCCTACATTTTGAAATATCAAACACGAGAAAACTACTTTGTTGAAAGAATACTTATTCTCATAATTGAAATATTGGTTATTAAAATATAACAATAACTACGCCAATCAACATATGTACACCTCCGCTTCACTAGCCCTAACTTAAGATGAATGTAACAGTGTATTAAATTGCTTGAAATACTCGTGTTTGTTTCTTCTTACAAAGAACACTGCGGTTCGGTCACGTTGATAATTTGGAGATCGTGAAGACACATTAGCCTGAACGTTACATTGACTAAACCGGATCACGTTAAGGGAGCTGCCAACGTTGTCTTGAACTGTAAGGAAATTAACCACATTCTCATCTAGTGAGATGTTCAGCTGATTGATCACACCTCAATATGTACAAGGCAGCCTAGATTTAGAACTAGTGTATGTTCTTGTGGTCCGGTACTGGCACATCGAAGTATTGCTCTTAGTTCGAAAAACGCGATGAAAATTCGATGCCGTGGTAACTATAGCGAACCTCCGTCTGGGAGAGGAGAAGACCTCACTTGACTCCAACCTCTTTTTGTATTTACTGGCAATTCAAGGAACAGACAATTCTCGCTTACGAAATCGCCTTTCAAAGACGAGCATTTGTGCATCAGACGCACAATCTATTGATGTATCCATGTAATGCGCCTATTGTGGGGTTTGCTATATATCTATCTCACTAATCTATGATATTACGTTTTTTAACGGTGGTAACCTCAAGTGATATTTGATTCGTTTTTCCCCTTGTTACACGGCCAGGCCGAGCACCGATGCTTCAACTAGACATGATTGGATGATATCCTCAATAGTATAGTATGTAGTTATCATTCTATGAAATTATAATGATAGGAGCAAGAACAAATCACGTCATTTCCGGAGCAAGGTCTAAGGTCAACAGGTCATGGTAAAGCGGCGCCCCCTGGCGAATATGCAAAGGACAAATAGCCTCCCTGGCGAATATGTGATGAACTAAATAACTAGGTCAAACAAGGTCAACTGACGTTATTAAATACTGGAAGTGGAACATTATCTTTATTCGACAGATAGTAAATAAGCAAATACAAAGCATGTAACAACAATGTCAAAAAGAAGACATTTTTGTCGGGAGACTCTCACTAAGGCATTATAAATATGCCGCTGATGTGAGTGCCACCCACCCACTTGTAATTATAACTAAACATTAAGTAGAGGATAGATTGGTATCGTGTACGATAATGAGAGTAGTTGTCAGACTGGGAAAGCAGTCCGGTAGTTCCAAAGTAATACATTTTGTTTGATGTGGCATCTGGCCACAAACAGTTGAAAAGACGTTCCAAAACATCAATAAAAAAATTAAAAAAGTGAACATAATAGGTGTTACTAGAGCCGGTAATACTTCCAGTGTTTTAGTGACACATTTGAGCCAAATGTATCACTATACAATGTAAATTAGGCTAAACTATCTAAATTTGGACGAACTACGAATAATTTTAATATGTATCCACAAACAACGTCATTGCTTTGCCAAAGAAAATGCCATGTGTATCAAATTATATCTGTGCAGCACATAATGTAGTATGCTATCCGCAGAAATATTTACTAAATGCATTTTATAACCATAGGCCCTACATGTTGAGACGTCTGAAGACTTCATAGTGTGATGTTTATCACCTCTGCCGGAACTTCACGTCCTTTAAACCACATAATCGTAATAGATATCAACGACAGCGGCGCAACTAAGAATTGTAATATATTATATAAAAATATTTAGTTAGGGCATTTATGCACGATGAGACGTCTGGGACGTCTCAATACCTGGGCTACAATATTTGCTATCAAAAAATGATATTACACGATCAGTCATGCATTGACATAAGCATACAGGTGTATGTGTGTATCAAACTGAGTAAGGTTTGTTTTGTGAACATTATCCGCTGAAAAAAAATTAAATAAAAAAATGAAAAAATTAGTAAGTGCATCTTATAATAATGCATGATGAGACATCTGGTAAGTTCGAAGTGGAATACCATATGTGTATGGGTGTTTAAAATATTGCGTATGGCTTCAACATAATTCACACTACCGTTGACATGATTACAGAAGTAGTATATAGGGTAGGTTCACGCTCGCCCCGCCCCTTTTTGACCTACTTTAGGCCTAACTACGTGCATAAAAAACGTCCTTATCTTTTTCGGGAACCTACTTATAAAAAAAAGATCAAAGGGTTTTGTGTAACCCGAGAGAAATCGGGAACCTACTTATAAAAAACGTGATTGATGGCCTGTCACTTTTGATTGATAATAGTAAGGCGCCATCTAGCGGTTAATACAGTGACGGCGTCCTTAGTTACGTGATAACGCCATCTAGCGATTATTCTAGTAACGGCGTCCCTAGTTACGATATAGCCATATGGATATAGCAGAAACCAACGTGGTTATTATAGCTAAAACCACCGTGGTTACGAAGGCACTAAACCCAGTGTGTGCGAGAATAGCCGCTGTACCCTATATCGCTGCAGCAGTGAAATTTGATATACAGCCGGCCGGCCTAGATACGGGCGGTTAAAAATAGATCTACGGCTAGTACTCTGTTAGCCGGTTTTGTAACGGCGTTGATTTAAGCTGGCTGGCGTTGTGGAAACGGAGCCCATGCACGCGTTTAAAAGCTATAATCAGCGGTCGGCTTGTTGAGGCAGCGGGATGTTTACGCGGTGGATAGACGAATGGACGCAGAACGGTGGTATGTTTTTATATAGCCGATACTAACAAAACGAAACGAGGCGCATGCATACGTTTAGCATTTAAAAGCTGTACACAACCGTAAGGCAGGCTGCTTATAGGCGATAGATAGACGAGTGAATGCGGTGTAAGGTATGTTTTGTTTATTAATAAACATTTACGGAGGCGACGTGAACCAGGCGGGGCGGCCTTGACCCAATCGCGGTAGGCGAGATGTTCGCGAGTGATCCGCGTCGAACTGACGTTGCAGTAACGCCGAGCGACCGGCTGGCACTAGCGGTAAGTTGAAGCCGCGACGCTCGTATTGTTCAGTGGCAGGGATAGGTGCGTACCATGATCCGTCAGGCCCGCGTACGTTAAACGACGAGGCAAGTCCGTCGGAAAAATCGTCGTAGTTGGAAGCCTGGTCGACCGTGAAGGGGGTGTGTCGTGTGGTGGAGTCGACCCATTCAGCATCGGTCAGCCCCGGGAAGACTTCGTCGTCGTCCGATCCGTGGAGATCGACGGGCGATGGGGGTCGTGGCACGCCGATGACACGACAGAGGGGGATAGTCATATCCACGTTTGGTCGGGTCGGCAGTATGACGGGGCGTCGCAGGTGGTTTCTGTGAATAACGCATTTGGTAAATAAGTGAAATTAATTACGTATAGGAAAATGTACTAAATAAAGAATGAAAACGTGTACTAAATATCAGTAAATAAATTATGAAATAGTAAAGAATGAAAACCGACAGCTGTACGAAATAATTAAAGAAATTATAAATCGGGGTGTTCGAAAAAGTAACAGCACTAAAAGTAATGAAATAAAGAATGAAAACTTACAGTTGTAGTATGGAAATAAAGAATTAGATAGTAAGTTATATAAAAAGTATAATAAGAAATACAACGTACCGCTGTTCGTTTGCAGCGGCAGGTTCTCGCGTAGCAAGTGTTCGGGAGGCGGCCATGATAACGAATGAGCGAAGACCGGTGCGTTGTTGTCTAAAGTCAGGTATGTGTTAAGAGCGCATGCGCAAAAGTTACGTAAAACATTGAAGGCAAAGAGATCAAAATAGCAATAAACGAACGTTTAAATGCATAAAAGGAACCGTTGTGTACGCTTAGTTAGGGATCAGGCATGTTGTGGAGTGTTAATAATAGAGAAATTCGATGTGAAAGTCACATTTCACAAAGAACGCACTAACGTGACCGTGTAATTTTTTTCTTGGCGATGACTAGAAACCGGATGGTGACGCAAACCAGCTGTGACGCTAATGGGGTAGCCTATCGTGAAAGGAATGTGAAGAGCGAACAATGCTTTTTCCAAAGCCTAAACGACGCGTTAAAAGTATGAATTTAAGCGTTGTGTGGGATCGGTGGTGCGTAGGGAATTAAGTGGTGTGGTTATTGTATTAAAATTGGCTGTAAATAAACGTTTGTCAACGAACGCACTACATGACCGTCCAATTTTTTTCCGGAAATAAAAGACATCGGATACTAGGCAGTTATGCGTTGTAATAGAACCGTCGATTAGGGTGGTATGTGTTAAGTACGCATGCGCCGTATGTTGCTTATATAAAGCGGTGGAAAACTTTGTATGTGGTATAACCCAAGTGGTCTGACTGATTTCAGCAGCAACAGCAGCAGAAGTTCTTCCACCGCGAGAATGGCCGATCATAACGAGATGACGACACCGGTGAAAAAGCTGAAGGCAATGCGTAAACAAACGTGTAAGGCGAGTGGCAGTCAACAGCAACCGCCTGCGGAGGCGACCACACCGTCTGCTAAGAGACCCGTGTTGGTTATAGCGTCCCCGATTGGGCGTAAACGTGGGGCTGACGAAGCGGCGTTGGAGGCACCGACTCGGCGCGCTTCGCTTGAGAGAGAATGCAGCACTGCAACGTCATCACAGGCTACATTGGTGAGTGTAAGGGAGCTGGCCTGCGCTGAGAACGGTGTATATAAACTTAAGACCCCCGCCTTCATCGAGGCTGTGAGTTACAAGGATCAGTGCACGTACAGGGGCTGTTCCCATTGCCGACGCAAGCTGTATCAAAAAACCACAGACGGCGTGATGCTATGTCGAACCCACGGGGAACAGGATATGGTGAACAATTTCTTTGCGCTGCGTGTGATGATACGAGATGGAGATGAAGAAGAAGATGAGATGTGGCTGACGTTGTTTGACACGCAAATGGCAAAGCTCGTTGAGTACCGGGCTGATTACTTCGTGGAGTTAAATGAGGAGGAACTTCGCGATACTGTACTTGAGTTGACAGGTACTAAAGTGGAGCTCAGTGTCCGTAAGACGACCTGGCAAGGCGAGGCGTCTTATACGGTGCGCACACTGAAGAGAGACGTTGACGACGACGACGACTAATGGGTTTCTTGTGTTATAGGAGGCCCCGCTGGTGACGGCGTTGCTAACTGGTAAACCGACGAGTGACGAGGCTGCGCGCCTACTAGACGAGATAGTGGAAAATTACGTAATGGCCTGGTGTTCATCTTACGAAGCGAAGAGAGCCTACTAGTCGAGCTACATAATAGAACGGTGCTCAGCTTATTTAAAGCATGACATTAATTTTTATGTTTTGTCTGCAGGAGGTGCGCCTAGTTCTGCTGGAAATGTTAGCCAATAACGAACGGATGCGTGCAAGGTACGCGGAGGTTGCCTTGTTCGTACAAACACTGCTGGATCGTACAGTGACGGATAGTGAGACGAAAGATGCTGCGCTGCTGGCTCGTGTTACCGCTGAAAAAGAGGCGGACTAATGATAATAATGTGTGTTTGTAGAGAGCACGACGGCCTGAACGTGAGAGATTTTATTACTGAAGTACGACGCTAAGGCGCGTACGCGGTACGGTCGTGCGCACGATCGCCGTGGGAAGTGTAATTATAATGTGTGTTTGTAGGCGCCTGCTTTGTGCTGTAGGGATGCGCGGGTGGCGTCGATAGCGCGTTGGATGCTATCATCGAGGAGGCGCTTCGTGCACCACCGCCTTACGAAAGTCTACACCAGATCGTGCCGTCGTGTTGTTGGAACCCATCACCGTCGGACGTGATGCAACGACACGTCGTCGAGCCGGGGCGGGGTCAGTTGGCCTGCCGATATGAACGACATGCGATGTCCCTTCTCGCTGAACACCTCGGTGAGCTGATACTGGAGACGGCGCGCGATCGATGCGGTGCTTGCGAAGTTAACGAGGGCTGTCCGTACGTGCATATGGTCGGCTATCGAGCGGGTCGGCCTACTCGTGAGTACGCACTGCGCTACGACAACGTAGCTGACCTCGTCACGCAACACTTCAACGCCGTGTTGGAAACGTGTCTACATCGATCGCTGATACCAACCTTCGTACGTCTGGTGCAGCTACTACACGTTAAGGCGCACGGGCAGCAACCGGGGCGAGCGGGGGAACTGTATTTGGTCCAGTTCGTGTCGGACTGGCTACTTGGCACAGATTGGCGCGACTTCATCAACCGCGCTCGATTGGAATCGGCAGTGCACGTCTACATACAGTGCAGAAGCGGCCTTTAAATCGAATGAACATTACTGCCTATTCTGCTGATTTGCTTTTAATAACGCTTTTCGTTGTACGATACGCTTAATAAAACGTTGAAAATGTACGTTCCGTTTCCGAGTTAACACACACACACACACACACACACACACACACACACACACACACACACACACACACACACACACACACACACCACACACCACACACCACACACCACACCACACACCACACACACACACACACACACACACACACATACACTTAACAAAATCGTCATTAATCGTTACTTAACAAAACCACCACCCCACTCACTGTGCATCGTTACTTAACAAAACCGACACCCCAGTTACTTAACAAAACCATCATTAATCGTTACTTAACAAAACCACCACCCCACTCAATGCGCATCGTTACTTAACAAAACCGCCACCCCGTACGCATCGTTACCTAACAAAACCGCCACCCCCACTCACCGCGCATAACAAAACCACCACCCCACGTTACACCACTCACTGCGCATGTCCGTACCTCCGTTATAAATAGGTTCGAAAAACTTTAACAAAACCATCATTAATCGTTACTTAACAAAACCACCACCCCATACGCATCGTTACTTAACAAAACCGCCACCCCATACGCATCGTTACCTAACAAAACTGCCACCCCCACTCACCGCGTATATCAAAACCACCACCCCACGTTACATCACTCACTGCGCATGTCCGTACCTCCGTTATAAATAGGGGTGTTCGAAAAAGTAGCAGCACAAAAAAGTATGCCGCCTACTACTAGGTGGCAATGTCCGAAATGCGGTACTTATTTCGCGAAACAGTCGACGTTAGAGCGACACGCGAAGAGTTCGAAACGATGCGGCGATGACGCGCTATGCGTAAAGCGACGAGCGTGTCCGAAATGCGGCGTAACGTACAGTACGCGCGCCGCGATGCTACGACACCTGAGGGAACGGTGCGGTCATCCGGAGGTGTCGCCACCTCCCGATGACAATCCACCGCCGCCGTCAGCCGACGCTCTTCAACGCGTCGTGGACGAGCATCGACGTAGCATAGAGACGTCGGTAGCGCGCGGTGCCGTGCAGTCCCACTACAACTATCGCATGACCGCCTGTACGAGTACGCGGGTGCTCGAACCGCGTCTGAGGGCTATGTTTAGCGAACAAAAGAATGCGTTTAAAATAAACGTAAGCTATGGTTTCGTGTTACGCCACAAGGTGTCGGGTCGCTATTTTCATTCGTCCTGTAACTGCTGCGGTCGCCTTCTCGAAACGCCCGCCCTCGTAACCGACAGCCGTTCTTTCGAACGATTCCTCGACGTCGTGCGCACGACCGACGTACTACAGTACGTCATCGCGCAGCGTCCCGACTCGGGGTGGGTGGTCGAGCTCGTAACGAACGCCACCTACTTCGTGAACGCCATCCTAAACCATCCTATCGGGTGCGTCGGCGCCGCGCTCCCCTCCTACGTGCGAAAAAACAAGCACGTCGTGACGTTGACGAACGATCGTCGAGGCACGCCCTACGACGATCATCTATGCCTCTTCCGGTGCATCGGCATCCACCTGCAAGGCGGCTGCGGTGGGAGCGTAAATACGACCCGTTTAACGCGAGTAGCTAAACAACTAAGCGCGCGCTACGGCCCGACGCCGAACGGCGTGCGCCTGAACGAACTGGAACGCGTGGAGACGCTTTTCGGCATCAACATCGCCGTCTATCGACTGACGGCGACTGGCGCCGCCGAACTAGTCCGTCGGTCGATCGAAGCGCACCCCACGACCCTGAACGTCAACCTGTACGAGAAGCACTTCTCGTACATAATCGACCTGCGCGCGTACGCGAAAACGTACAAGTGCTCGAAATGCGGCAACTCCCTCTGGCGGTACCCGTCGCGATTACGACGTCACGAAGCGACGTGCGAGGGCGGTGTTCGTCACGTGTTTCCCGGCGGCGTCTACCGACCGACGCCGTCCGTATTTCAACGGCTCGACGACGAAGGTATCGACGTCGGCGACGACGATCTGCGCTACTATCCGTACCGCGCGACATTCGATTTTGAATGTTATTTTGCCGCCAAAGAACTGCCGCCGGATACCGACAAATGTCGGTGGGTAGCGCGACACGAACTGCTCAGCGTGAGCGTTGCGTCGAACGTGCCCGGACACGAAGCGGCGCGCTGTTACGTCACGACCGGTGATTCGGCCGACCTAGCGCGCCGCCTCATCGATGACCTGGAAGCCGTGAGCGCGGCGGCGTGCGCGGTTCTACGCCCCCGCTATGACGCGGTCTTCGAGGCGCTCGAAGCGCTCGACGAAGACTGGCGGCGACGAAGCGACGACGACAACGATTCGTCACCGTACGCCGCACTCGCCGACCGCCTGTGGACGCACCTTCGTCAAATGCCCGTACTGGGCTTCAACAGCGGTAAGTACGATTTGAATGTCGTTAAAAAGTACTTGACCCCCCTGCTCATAACCGACGACGCGCAGCACACATCGTCGGCGTTCACCATTAAACGACAGAACGCTTACATGTGCCTGACGACGTCGACGTTGACATTTCTCGACATAACTAATTACCTCGCGCCCGGTGTCAGCTACGAGCGCTATCTGAAAGCGTACGGCTGCGCGGCGACGAAGGGGTACTTTCCGTACGAATATATCGACGCGTTGACGCGCCTGGACGAGACCGTCCTGCCGCCGCGCGAAACTTTCTACAGCCACCTGAAACGCGAGGGAATCTCCGCGGAGGCGTACGAAATTTGTGCGACGGCGTGGCGCGACGAGCGCATGACGACGATGCGCGATTTTCTAATCTGGTATAATAACCGAGATGTGGCGCCGTTTCTCGAGGCCCTCGAGCGGCAGTTCGCCTTCTATCGCCGTCAGCGCATCGACATGTTCAAGGACGCCATCAGCGTACCGGGGTTGACCTTGTTGTACCTATTCAACGACCTGCCGCCGTCAATCCATTTCTCGCTGTTCAACGAACCGAACAAAGACCTGCACCGCCTACTGCAGTCGCAGATCGTCGGCGGTCCATCGATCATCTTCTCGCGTCATCACGAAGCCGGCGTGACGTCGATTCGAGGCGGTAACAACCCGTGTCGTTCGATAGTCGGCTATGACGCGAACGGTCTCTATCTATCGGCGATGATGCGGGAAATGCCGACGCGCGGAAAACGGCTTTCGAGCGGAAAGCGTGCACCGCTACGGTCGTATGGCCGTAGAGTGGTTGACGTACGAAGCGGAACGAATCGGCGCTCCTATACGGCACCAGTTGAACGGACGCGAGAAGCGCGTCGGTAAGTACCGAGTCGACGGTTGGTGCGCCGCCACGCGAACGGCGTATCAATTTCACGGCTGTTACTTTCACGGCTGCCCGATATGCCAGACGCACGTGACGACGAACGCCGTCAACGGTCAACCGATGACGACGCTGTACGCCGCGACGATCGCCGTGACGGCCTACCTGCGCCGCCACGTCGATGCCGTCGTCGAAATGTGGGAGTGCCAGTGGCGAGCCGTGAGACCCCCCGTGGCGCCACCCGACGCGAGGCGCGTAACGCACTCGACGATACTGGAGGGTGTACGCGACGGCTCTCTATTCGGTCTCGTGCAGTGCGATATCGCCGTGCCGGAAGCGCTGCGCGCTAAGTTCGCCGAAATGCAGCCCGTATTCAAGAACGTCGATATCGCGCGCGACGATCTCAGCCCGTTCATGCGCCGCTACGCCGAGTCGCACGATCTACTCACCCGACCTCAACGGACGCTCGTCGGTAGCTACTTCGGCACGGCGATCGTGCTCGCCACGCCCCTCCTACGCTGGTATCTGGAGCACGGGCTCGTCGTCGCGCGCATCTACCAGGTGATCGAGTACACGCCGATCGCCTGCTTTCGCCGTTTCGGCGACGCGGTGTCGACGGCGCGACGAGAGGGCGACGTCGACCCCGACAAAGCGATCATCGCCGACACCTTCAAACTACTCGGCAACAGTTCGTACGGGAAGACGATTACGCGCGTCGATCGGCACCGGGATATCAAGTACGCTACGCCGGTAGGCGCCTCGCAACTCGTCAACAACCGTCGCTTCCGGCAACTCGACGTCGTCGTCGACGACGAGCTGTACGAGGTGGCGCTGAATAAGCGCACCGTCGTCTACGACCTGCCGATTCAAATCGGTTATTTCGTGTATCAATACGCGAAATTACGAATGCTCGAATTTTATTACGACTTCGTCGACGCGTACATTCCACGCCCGCTCTTCCAGTACTGCGCTATGGACACCGACTCGGCGTACATAGCCCTCGCGGGTCACGACATCGACGCGCTCGTACCGGAAGCGCTGCGCGAACACTACTTCCGGAATCGATCGCTCTGTTTTCCGGCCGAATGTTGCGACGCGCACGTGGACGCGTACGTACGGCGCCGCTTCGCCGGACTGATGTGGGAGGGTGGGGACTGCTGCGCGCGCCGTCTTCTATTCGATCGTCGAACGCCGGGTCTCTTCAAAGAAGAGTGGCGCGGCGACGGAATCGTGGCGCTGTGCAGTAAGACGTACTACTGCTTCGGCGGCGACAACGGCGCGAAGTACAGCACGAAGGGATTGAGCAAGCGTCAGAACGATATCGACGAGCACACCTTCCTCGCCGTACTACGCGACCGACGCAGCGGCGTCGGTTGGAACCGCGGCTTCCAGGTGAAAAACTCGTCCGTGTTGACGTACGTCCAAGAGCGCGCGGCGTTGAGCTATTTCTACGCTAAACGCCGCGTGCTCGACGACGGCGTCACCACGGCACCGATACTCGTCTAACTCGTATAACTAAACCTACCTTAGGGGTGGGGGGCCGCCTAGGGGTAGGGTTCTGTATGTATGTATGTAGGTAGGGTAATAAAACACAATTGCGTACATTTCATCGTTTTTTATTACTATACACGTCAAAGCGAAGCGAAGCATTAATGTGGCTTTAGCCAATCGAATACGAGACAGTCATTGTTCACCCGATTCGTGCCGAATAGGTTCTGGAACGTCGTCAACGGCATGCCGCGACATCGGAGGAGTAGGTAGGCGACGCAATATTGTCCGCACACGTTAGAGACGACGCTCTGCAATCGCTTGTCGTTGTACGTCCACGCGTCGCCGCAGTATCGGTGCAGGAAGGCGCGGAAGTCGGCGTGCAGCGGCGGCAGACCGTACGAATCGAAGTACTCGCCGACGCCTCGCCGGTCGACAAAGACGGCCACCCAGTGCTCCCCCGGTTCGCCGCCGTCGTCGGTATTGCACACGAAGGCCATCGGGTAAGTGGCGGCGGTGGTAAGTAGCGCGTCTTTAGGCACGACGCCGACGACGATGCGTTTAGCGTACGCGTCGAGTTCGAGGCGACGCAGCAGTTGGAACGTATCCATGGCGGTTACGACGTACAGTCGTACAGGACGTTCCGGGTCCGATCGATCTCCATCACCGTCTCGAATTCCGCGAACACGACGACGTTCATCTGTCGGGGTAGCGGCGTCGAGAACTGCATTTCAGCGCCCACGGTCCCCTGACGCACGACGTTGAAATGGTCCCCGTCGCAACAGTCGGGGGTCAGGTCGAAAGCGAAGACGGTGTAGCCGGCTTCGAAGTCCGAGCGCGATATGTCGTTCCCCTCGTCTTCGCCCGCCTTTCCGGTGGCCTCGAAGAGATTCATGTAGCTTCGTATGCACCGGTGGTGCGGGAAGTCCGGCTGCAGCGGTTTGCTCGGCACCTGACGTCCGTCGACGACGAGCGCGAGTTAGGTTATGTCGTTGTGCTGCGATTTGAACGGATTTCTAGTGAAGTCTCCGTTGTAGGCGGCGTTGTCGATCATCATCAGGATTATGCGTTTCGGAATCGCACCCATGTACAGGTTCTCGTGCGTGTGCGATAGCGTGCCCGCGGTTATCGAGAACGACTTGCAGTCGACGCGGCGCATCGGAAACTTAGCCGTTTCCAAAGTCCACGCTTTGATGTGACCCAGCTGGACTTCCGGGTTCAACTTCACTTTTCGTACGTACAGGCAAATCGAGCGTATCACGATATGCCACCCCGGCGCGGCAGCCGCCAGATCGGTACCGTCCCCCTGAACCACTTTGAAGCGGACGTACGTTTGAAGGCTCCCCGGAATGAGGAACTCGATGGGACCGCCGGCGTCGAGAGCCGTCAGCGGTTGGTAGACGGTCCACTGACTGCTCTCGACGCTCTTCTGCGTCACCGGTCCGGTGAACAGGTCCAGCTCGGCCTTCACGCCCTCGCACGCTGTCTTTACGAACGCCATCGTTACGCGTCGAATATATCGACCGGTCGACGCCCTCTCTTCCTTCTACTGACGGTCGTCGCCGCTCCACGCGGCTTCTTTATAGGCGGTCTTTTTTTCACCCGTCTCTTCTTCGGCGCCGGCCCTTTCAATAGGCCGTCGAGAAGATCGACGCCGGCCTCCTTCGCGCGTCGTTTTACCGACGCTTTCAGATTGCCGCCGCCGACGACGTCCCGCGCCACGTGCACGCCGGTTTTGAGCGCGCGTTTTCCCAACGCCATGGCGCCTCTCTTAAAAAGCGGCATGACGCTTCGAAACAGGCTCCCGAAGATATTACCCAGACCGTGTCCTCGTTGACCCCGACCGCCGACGAAGACCGGTAGTTGACCGCCGACCTGTCGAACGTAGTACTCCTCGTACGGGTTCGGCATGGTGGTTAAAACAATCTCGATTTACAGCGTCTGATGTGAAGCGTCGCCACTAGCTTTCCCCGCTCGAATGGTATCGGTTGACCGCAATCGTCTCTTATATCGACCTCGATCGTGTCGAATTGATGCCGCAGCAGCTTCACTTATTGGTCGCGGTCGAACGTTTCCGAAATAACGCTACCGTTCGTACCGAAGACGGCAATGTTTCGAAGGAGCGGCGCGTACACGTCGCCGACGACGCGCGATTCCACGAGATCCGTGTACACGTACAGGGTGTCGACGCCCGCCTTCATATCCACCGTATTGCGACCTTCGTACGCGAACGTGTACGCGGCGGGGCTGGTCTCGATAACGACGACTTCCGGTTCGGGGCCCATCATCGGAGGACTTACGATAACGTTCTTATGGAAACCTAGCACGCTCTTCAGACGGCTCGTATCGGGTAGGGTAAAGGCGACACCCGCCGACATACGCAGCGTCATTCGGTTAGAGACGCCACTGTACTCTAGACGCACCCTGACCTTATCGGTGCACAATTTCATTAGCGCCTCGTTGAGCTCGCGCAGTAGCACGTAAACGTTGTTGTAGAAACCGTGAGTAATCGTACCCTGTCGGTATACCCCGATACCGTCCATGGTCGTGAAAAGACCCTTCTCACCTCGTGGCGCCGACAGGTAGAAGGTGGCGTCCGCCTCTCTCACGTTGTACCACGTGTGCGGGTACTGTAGCGTCACCAGTCCGCATTCCCATTCTCCGCCAGGCAGTTCGAAACGTCGCGGCAGCGTCATGATGTAGTGCGTCAACGTATTTTCGGGGTGCCGCTTCATAGACGCGTTGCTCGGTAGCGTCAGGTAAAAGTCAGACGATACCGCCATCGTCTCGTCGTCGTCGACCGCCGCCGCTCATAGACGGACTCGGGAGTAGGTAACCGAGACAGCTGCTCAACAGCGCCGTCCACAGATTGGAGTCGCCTTGCCCCCGCGTCAGATTGTATATACTAACGGCGATGACGAAGTACAGGACGATGACCTGACAGAGGAATACGATTTCGGCCTTTGGGCATTCGTTACCGCAGAGCCGCCATGGATCGGGTTCGTGGACGGTGGAGTCGTCGGCGTTCTCGACGGCGTCGACGGAGTCCTCGTTGGTAGTCTTCGTCGGCTGCTCTGAACCAGTCGCGGCGTCGACGGAGTCCTCTTTGGTAGTCTTCTTCTTCTGCTGCTCGTCCCTCGCCGCCGCCTCGTCGATCATCATCATCGCGCCACTGCGGTCTGCGGGTACAGCAGGGCCCCTTATACGGGAGGAGCGACGTTCCCCTGCATAAGCACGACTCGTGCAGTCGCCAGCATTCCTCGTGACGCGTCCAACGCATGCTATAGGTCCACCAGCGCCGCGGCGTCGATCCAACTGTTGAAGGAGGCCGGGTAACCGCTCCATTTCACGAGCGCCTCAGATCCGCCTAGACGACGACGCCGCTGCAGAACCGCCTCCACTCGATATAGTTTGTCCTTCGGAACGACTACGCGTTGTACTTCCTGTTCGTAGAAGGCGCCCTCTACCGGTGTCCCGGCGTCGTCCTTCAGGCGATAAACGGGCGGTTCGGATGGATGCACCTCTACGACGGTGAATCGCTCCTCGCTCCAGTTAGGCATGTATCCTTTTTTGAATTGACCCCTCGTCTTACTGATACGCACGCGATCTCCTTCGCGAAGTTTCGGTTTTTTCTCCCTACCGCCGCCGCCGCCGTACAGGCGTTGCCATACGTCCTCCTGATTCGTCGCGTCGACGCTCGCCGGCGTCCTACCGATGCTTCGATGATAGGCGTTGTTGTACGAATGCACGAAATCCGGTAACGCCTCTACGTAGCGCAGCGTCTCGTGTTTCGTAAAATAACGCCACATGCGCGTTTTCAAAGTCCTATTGAATCGTTCCACGACGCTCGCTTTAGTCTCCTCGTTATGCGTCACGAAATGATGAACGCCGCGACTCTTTAGGAACGTTTGCAGGGGTCGGTTCAGAAACTCGGTCCCCTTATCGGTCTGCAGCGCGTTCGGCGGCGCGTCGTTCAGCAGACGCGCGAAGGCCGCGACGAGCGACGCGCCGGACTTATTCTTCAACGGAACGCACCACGCCCGCTTCGAAAACATGTCGATGACCGTCAATAGAAATGTTATACCGTCGTTGTGTTTTTCGGCTTGCCACTGCTGGTTTTGACCGCCCACGATGACGCAACGTCGTTTGAAACGTCTTTTAACCGGTTTGTGTAGAGTATAAGCGTCCTGCGCCGCTAGCCACCTCTCGACATCCGGTCGTCGTCGTCCCCCCTTTGACGCCCGGTGCAACGCGTCGACGCCTCCGTAACTCCCCGCCCGTTTCGGATCGAAGTAGAGTTCATTCAGTTCAGCGTCGTCGTCGTCGTCGTTTCGTTTTCGAAGGTTCCGTTTTGGACGACAACGACGACTCCACCCGGACACCATGACGACGACGACGACGACGACGACCAATGAACGACGAATATTATATAGAGAGCGATAACCGCGATGACGATGAGACCGACGACGGCGACCGTTCGTTGTATCGCGGCATCGTCACATCGATTCCCACGCGTCCAACGCTCTCTTTCTAGAACGTCGTCTTCGCACCGCCTTCCCCGCTGAACTGACCGATCCCGCCTCCTCCTCTTCTCTTGACCGCCGCCGCCGTCGCTCCATGTACTCCCGATAGCGCGGGTTGCCGACGAACTCCATAGGAATGTTCATACCCTTCATACTCAACCCGAAAGCGCGCCATCCTAGGGGCTGCGTCGTCTTCGTTCTCGTTCGCATGAGATCGTTCACTAGATCGACCATGTTACTCCCCGCGATCGTTTTACCGTCGTACACGAATTCGCCGCGTTCGTTCCATCGACACAACGGATCGGCTTTCATTTTCGCGATAAGTAGACTCGCCTTCCCTTTCAGCGTTTTCGGCATGCTGGCTACGATTTCGCGCTCTACGGCCTCCGACGATGTCGGCGCCGCCGTGGGCTGTGGTATCTCGCCGCCGTCGGCGTTGACCATCGACACGCGTACCGGTTGCGCCGTTCGAGCCGCCTCTATAGTGTTGTAGCGACTCAGCAGCTGATTGTACGACACCACCTTATCGCGTTCGGATAAATCCGATCGCTCTAGAATATCTTTCATGTCGCTGTCCAGGCTACTCAGTACACGTGATCGGGGCGTGCTGCTCGACGACGGCTGCTGCGGTTGAAGGAGACTTTCCACCAATCGCGGGTCGACCAACGCCATCTTCTTCGCGTACTGCATCGATTAACCCCCGATGATCTGTTTGAGTAGTGATAGGAGAACGGTGCTCGCTAACGGCGCTAGCAGGGCCGTCAGAAAACCACTCGCCCCCGTTTGCAAGATGGCTCGCTTCTGCTTCACCGGAATTCGTTTGTTGACCAGGTCACGCAGGTGATCTCTGTATTTCGTCAACACGCGTTTCTGCTTCGGCGACACCTTCACGTTCCCTGTCAGAATATTGTACGCGCAATCGCATAGACTACAAATGAGACCGACCTCCGAGTGGGCGAGAACGGCTTTTCGCAGATCGATGTTCCGCTTATGTCTATCCATCAACTGCAGGGCGAAAATGTGTCTCTTCAGGCGTTGCTCCGAAAACGTCGTCGCCGCCTTCGGTCGTCGCTTCGCCGCTACCACCGCGCGTCTTACCGTCATACCGACTAATGCGTACGCGGCGACGTCCCTCTCTACTTATAGTTGACCACCCTTCCGTACGTAGACGTACTGAAGGGGGTCGTCCGGAAATATACACGTACGCAGGCGCATGTACTCTTCCGTTTCCTGTTTCAGGTCGACGAAGAGATAGCCGTACGCCGTCGACGTCGCGTCTTTGAAAGACTCTATCATGTACTTGACCTCTCCCGGATACATCTGTTTCGCTAGGTGACCTACTTGACCAACGTCTCGGGGGTTCTTAAATAGCGCTAAGTATTGGGCGTTCAGGCTGATTGTGCGGTTTTCTCCCCCTTTCGGAAACATGTTCTGTCGGAGTTGTACGACCGACGTATTACAATGATGACTTTTTTTAGTAAATAGCGCCGTCACCCCGCTATCGGCTTCCTCCATGAGGTCGTCGAGTACTAAAAGCGTCCTCTTTTTACCGTCTAAATGCGTCGTAGTCGGCAGGCCGTCTACGAATTCTATTTCCGGAGACATAGACGCGTAGGCGGTCTGCCACTGCCCGTAACACCACAGGACTTTTTCGGGCGCCGGATCGATCATAGCGCGTCGTATCAGACGGTCGACGAACGTCGTCTTACCGCATCCCGTAGGCCCTGATACTATACACGTAAACGGATGCTTCAACAACGGTCCGCCCATTTTCACGACTGATACTGGCTGATGTTTTTTACGCGTCTTTATAAACGTCGCGCACCTCCATCAACAGTTTACCGAGCTTGTTCTCTCCCGCAACGTCCCCAATCCTGGTACCCCAGAAACCCTCCCTACTCGGCACCCACTCCACCAATTCGGCGTCCCCGGTGGCCAACAGATCGGCCTTCAACTCCCCGCCGAACTTACTCATCAACAGGCCCTTCATACAAGCGACCCTAACGACGTTCCATTCGGTTCCCGTTCTCTTTTTTCGAATACCGTAACTGAGTCGTTTCGCTGCGTAGGGCGATCGCGCACTTTTGATACACGCGGCGCATGCGAGGTCTTCGTTGAACATCGCTTTCCTATACTGATAGGCGTGCTCGACGGATCGGAAGACCCGACCGTACGCCGTCAATCGGCACCTGTACATATTCGACAAGAAGGAGCGCGAGCCGCCAAACTTTATAGGTTCCGACGACAACATGACTACTACCGATAAACCGCTACCGATACCGCTTATATAGTCACAGATGGCGCATCTAAAAAGGTGCCGACGTACGGATTCGGACCCGAAATCTTTCGATCCCTAGTCGAACGCGCTCCCAGGAGAGCTAATCCGGCGCCGGCGTCTATGAGTGGTTTTATCTCGGTTATATACGCTTTGAAGTTGATCGCTAGTCGTTGATCGCTTGGGACGTTGATCGCTAGGGGTAAACTGGGTTAATCGCTAGATGGCGCCTTAATATTATCAATTACTGGATTAACCGCTAGGTGGCACCTCTATAGCCTCAATCAAAAGTGACAGGCCATCAATCACGTTTTTTATAAGTAGGTTCCCGATTTCTCTCGGGTTACACAAAACCCTTTGATCTTTTTTTTATAGGTTCCCGAAAAAGATAAGGACGTTTTTTATGCACGTAGTTAGGCCTAAAGTAGGTCAAAAAGGGGCGGGGCGAGCGTGAACCTACCCTATATACTACTTACAGACAATCATTTAGTCCATCTTGCTGAAGAAGTGTTTATCTCATCGGCAGGGACTTAATTTACCATTTCGCAAAGATGGTCGACGGTTCAGTTTGTACAATCCATCCATGTATGGGCGTATGCGTGTCTTCTCCCTCGCGTCTTCTCGGATCAGGTTGTCGACGAATCGGTATGCTGTGCCTGCGAATTGCACTCACGCTACTCTCGTGACAGTACCTCGGATGACTCGGCTATAGAACCGAGCAATGATATGGCGCGGGTGGTCGTTCGATTTTGTGATGATTTGTTCTACTGTGTTGAGACAGTTCTCGCCGACCACCTCGTGTGCGCCAAGCCCACGGATGTTGAAGCCGCGCGAGTGCCTTTCCGCGCGACTGTGTTTTTTTTCTCGAGTCGCACAATTGAGACCGTTGCGTTTAGAAGTTTTCGCGTCGCTTGTTCTAGAGCCTTTTCCATTTCGGCGAGAGATTCTTCTTTGTTTGATTTGCATGAAATGAAGTTGACAGTGCTTTCCAGATCAGCAAACATTTATTCTTGTACTGTCACCTTTTCCTCCAGGTCGTTTAGTTTTCTTTCATACATTGCTTGGTTTGCAATAATGCAGTCCATTTTAGTGTTCATACAGGTGAGTGTGTTGCGTATGAAAGTTCTAAAATCTTCGTCACGCGCGACTGGCAGTTCAGCGGCTGGGGGATTGTTCTTTTTCACCGACACTGGCAGGCCTTCGGTTACGGACCGGTCCTTCTTGCGAGATTGTTTGCCATACCTAGGCACGGTAGCCAGTGTTCGATTATGTAATCTTGGCAGGATTCTAGTGTGTAGTGCACTGGAGCGTGTCCACTGTCAGTTTTGGTGTACATGTGAAGCTAGTTTGCAGAAATTACCACACACACGACTTTTATGTAGTAATGTTGACTATGCGTGTCCCGGTTCCATAACTTTTGGTTTACGCGATCCTCATCGTGGAGTTGTCACTAAGTCTCAAAGTCAGTACAATTCTGTGAATATTTGGAGCTCACGCCGCCACGCTGTCTCTCTACCACGACGTCGTGTTGGCGCCTACGCAGTGGTGTATTTTGTCATATCGGATAGGTGGTGAACCATTTTTTCCGGGTATAGCGCCCCCTGGCGTGTACACTTAGAACTAAAAAGACATAAAAATGTTGTTGAACATTCTTTTTACATATTTTATCATTGACCTATAAAATAGGTCAATGTCGTCATCAGATTGGTCAATTGGAACCATCTTGTCACGTCATCATTATGTCATTTACTCTTCCTCCTCATTCACCAAAATACATATAAACTTGAAAACCTATTTGTATAACCCCAAACCTATCTAGGCCTTAAAATATAGACCCCAAAACCCAACTTCTGTCATGGGAAAATAGTATTCGTGTCCTACTAAGACCGAGGAAGAATGCACTCGGTGCCCTGTTTTTTTTCTCAACAAACTTCTTACCCACTCGATAGTAGACAAGCGTGGTGATGCTAAATATAGCAATTCTACAACAATGTTATTTTTACATCGCGTGGTTGGATACGCTTTTGGTTGGTTCATATAAAATGGCGGAAAATTTGTGAAAATGACGGGAATTCGGTGAAAAATGGCGTGCCATTTCTGTCGACGTAGCAATTTTTTTATTGGTAGTTATTTTTACACCACGTGCTTCCATACGGTTTTGATTGGTGCATGTGTGTGACTTCGTGACGTGTCAAGTTTTTATTGGCTTACACAATTCACGTGTCTTTGAAAAAGAAGGCCGCAGTCCATCGTGAACAGTGTGTCCGGGTGGACTCCCCATTCCTTAGGGAGTGGCCTTGTCTCCACTATCGGCGGCGGCGCTTGTCTACTGTCGGGAATGTAACAAGTTTACTATAAAAAAGAGGGCACCGAGTGCATTCTTCCTCGGTCTTAGTAAGACACGAATACTATTTTCCCACGACACAAGTTAGTAGGGTTTTGGGGTCTAGATTTTAAGGCTTAGATAGTTTTTTGGGCTATATAATTAGGGTTTTAAAGTTTATAGGTATTTTTGGTGAATGAGGAGGAAGAGTAAATTACGTAATGATGACGTGACCAGATAGTTCACCACCTATACGACATAAGAAAATATATAATTGCGCATGCGCATTGACTTATTTAATGACGTCATATTTTATAGGACAATGATAAAATATGTAAAAAGTATTTTCAAAAACATTTTATTTTATGTATTTTTTGTTCTAAATGTATACGTCACGGGACGCTATACTTGAGAAATGGTTCACCACTTATCAATAATCAAAATACACCATTACACATGCGCAATGACCTATTTAACGTCATTTGACCTATTTTGACTTAGTTATTTAGTTCATCACCTATTCGCCAGGGGCGCTATTTGACATTGACCTATTCTCCAGGGTTGCTATTTGACCTTGACCTCTTGACCTTGCTCCGGAAATGACGTAATTTGCTCTTACTCCGATCATTATCATTCCATATAATGAGAACTACATACTACACCACTATCATCTCCGAGTGCATGGGACTATTTAACATGTATTTAGCTGTGGCCTATTACAATAACATAGTCCTAATAAAATTATTTACTGATATACCCATTAGCCCCCGGAAAAAACGTAATTACTCTCGATCGAGGGGGTAATTACTCCCAGGTTACATACAGCCGATTCCCATTTTTTCATGTCATCCGTTTCGTTCACACAATGTTCCTGTTTGTTCATCAAAAGCTCTATGTGCGAAATGTGCGCCATTTATCAATCGCCAAAATGAAATTTAAAGAATAACGAAACTGTTCTTCTTTAACTGATTATGATGGACTAGGCGTCGGTTAATCCGGTTGTATCATTCAACTCTGGGTCAAAAGACTTAAAGATTCTGCACGGATCAGGTATAACACCGACGGTGAAGTGGAAAATGAAATTTACTTCATTCTAAGAGATACATCTCGAACAATACGACATATGAGCTTGTTCGGAATAAACACGAAGGTTGGAGAGATAGGCGATCACGTGGTATCGTGACGTTTATGACACACACACACACACACACACACACACACACACACACACACACACACACACACACACACACACACACACACACACACACACACACACACACACACACACACACACACACACACACACACACACACACACACACACACACACACACACACACACACACACACACACACACACACACACACACACACACACACACACACACACACACACACACACACACACACACACACACACACACACACACACACACACACACACACACACACACACACACACACACACATACACACATTGTGCGTCTTTGTGTGTCATCATGAGAGGGGAGACGAGTGTCGTTATTGAGTAAAGTTTAAATAAGAACAAAACGAATGTAAGAAGCAAAAGAAAGTAGATTAATTCGAATGTAAAGCAAATTAAATGAGTCGACGTCCTGCCCAAAGACTCAAAAGAACATTACCTCGTATGCGGGTTTATTTCTAAGAAACAGTAGTTTCATTACATAATGTACAACATCGATACAATGATATATGCAGTGTGAACATCGGGTATGACGGCACTACTATACACTGTGCAGAGATCTAACCTACGAAACCACAAAACACATCATTACCATTTACTAATCGCCGCCAACAATGGACCGCATTAACACTCCCTCGATTTTAAAGACTTCTGTTGTCGTAGATAACGCCAAGCTATTTGCTATACAACGTCTGCTAGAAAAGCTACTGGCATCAAATATTTCGTACCAATACATTTAAATTCAGAAGCTTTGCCACTTTTTGACTAAGAAAGTAAATAAAACACGATATGTACGACTGCATACAAGTGAAGTAAGCCCTACATAAACTGTCCGACAACAAACGCCAGGTGATGAAATAGTCGCCAGAATGTTTGAATCTAGTATAGTGTATTTTGCGTTAGGGTGACCTCTTAAAGCAAAAAGTCAAACCTCGATCCGTTTCCCGACTCAGATCAATGTAATGTATTTAACAATTTAAAGACATTACAACCACCCAAACTATATAGCGTTTAATGTTGTAGAATTATAATTTAGGTGGTTCACTGAAACGAAACAATTATGCTTATCGTCATGTTCTAATAATAATAACAGCAACAACAATATGGGCGTAGTAATAGTAATACTAAAAACTCATTTCTTTTTGCAATTATAATATATATAAAAAATACATGTACAAAATATGACGATAATAATCATTAAACACATTGTAACACCGCTTATTCCAACAAAAGGGCCCTCCATCTAGATTACCATTAGCAGCCACGCACACAAAGGAATAGTCTAAAACTTACATGCCTGTACAACTCCAAGGTCTACCAGCTAATTGGAGCCAGACATTGACAACACGTTACTGAAATTGCGAACTTGTATCACGATAACACAGCAGCCATCGAAACTATTTATACTGTGGCATTTTATTAAGACAATAATGTTATTTGTAACACCCGACCAGTTGCAAGGGAATTACGGGTCCATCCTATAATGTTCCGATATTCACCCAGTTGCTTTATTCCGCCAATATACCATCCTCTCATCCTGACAACAACCTGATGTTAGGATAAATACGGTTGTTGACCTTCCGCGAAGCCACGGGTTGTGTGGCATGAAGTTAATATCTTTAAGCCACACAGACCAATATATTTAATTACTCATTGGCAACATCTACGACGTGTTCTGTGACCGCAGAACACCATATAAACTGAAATAAACAATTAACCTTTTTACCATCCACTTTCATTTTTTCTTCTGGTAGGACAATCATCACTAAAGTACTTAGGCTAAGCCTGTTCCTTTTCAAATCATCCTGATACTGGACTATGAAAGGTATGCCTACCTATAGAAACTTTGGTTGGTCAAAAAGCCAACTGTTCAAACATACAAACACTGCTGCAAATCATGATAAAATCACAAAACGTTAACATTAAATACATATACATACAAATGACCAATTCAGGCTTTATAGTCGACTGAAATAGAAACACATTATAGAACGCAATAACAGAACGATAGAACGATAGAATAGTTCACAGGATGAATCGTTGTTAGTTGTGGTGGAGAGAAGGGGAAGCTATTGTCACCGCTACTCTAGGGAGAGTTAGGCACGAGGTTGCGCTGAGGCAGAATGTGCAATATCTGGAGACGTGTCAGCGAGACTGCTTGCAGGAGTGCCACCCGAGAGCGTGTCGGCGCCATCTTGGGACATTCCTCCGGCGCTGCTTCCACTAGCCGCCGATTTCCCGCATTGAGGTTGTATCAAACCGGGTCGGAAAGTGGTGAAATGCGGCTGCGCCTTCTTCGTGAACTTTGACATTTTCCAGAGCATTCTCTGTTGGCCAGGGAGTGGCGCTACCTTGGGCCGGTTGGCTCGCAGCTCTGATGTCTTGTTGCTGCGCACAGCTCTAGCGCGTCGTTTTGCGTTTAGTCGTTCTGCTTCTGCTAGATGGCGTCGCTTGTTCGCCTCTGCCTGTCGTTTGATGTAGTCCGAGAGATAGCGGTGGGCCATTATGTCGCCCATATTCTCCGCGGGAACCTCTGCCACACGGACACGATGTAACAGCCTGACGCGTGGCTTACGCGAAAGCAGAAGCTTACCTGACGTAGGTAGCGCCTTCTTATGGGTATCGTTTGTGTTGCCATTGTCGTAGTTTGGGGATACATTCACAATCGACGGTGGCACCTCGTTATTAACATCTTCATGTTTGGGCCGACCATTTTCATTCAGACGAACGCCTTCGCGTGTCAGTTCTAGTTTCGCACCGATTTTATTTACCTGGGCATACGCTGGCGACAATATTTGGTGTCCATTTGACACTTTTTGCCTCGCCGGATTTCCGCCAGAGCAAATAAAGTCGTTTTGCGGTTTGCTTCCCATCGAATGACTGCTAGTCGGCGGCAGCAAATCACGCTGGTCTGTAGTTTCTCCATTTTGAAAGACCGTCCCTTCAGCGACACCGTTCGTCAGACGTTGGAAGGCGTGTCTCTCTCCGTTACGGCGGTCCTCGCTTCCCGGCCAGCCACACAGCGCCAAGCCCACGGACTCCATACTGATGGGCGGCTTCTTCACTGTCGTTGTCGAGATACTGGGCAATCTAAAGCCCCGTGTCTGCGACTTACCCAGCGCCGCCATTTTTGGCAGGTAGCTTGTCCCCGACTGGGTACCGGCGACCACTTCGATCCCTAGTCCAGCGTTGGCTGGCCAGGTCATGCAGTCTCTGACGCCTTCTGATCGTGGTCCGTCTCTCTTGCTCAGCCCGGCCGGCTGCTGAGAATCCACCGACGGCAACGGCGAACAGCGCTCACCCGAAGACATCCTCCGTCTCGTCAGCTACTACACGTCTTCGTACAACCTGTTCTACACACACCGCCTTCGTGCTGCTTACCAAGAACTGTCTAGTATTTGTTTTTGCAGCTGTCAAATTTATGCGTAATTGTAGAATTTATCATGAGGTGTTTACCTTTTAACAATACACGTATAGTTAATGCAGTTCTGATCGACATCCGTGCACTACGGCAACAGTCCATCACACGTTATTGTCACTGGTCCGACAGCTGTGGCATGTTGCATGGTCTCGTACGAATCGCAATACTGTCCAACAGTATATTCTAGTGTGCGTCAAGATGAGTCTGCCGACATGAACAACACGCAAATGAGCCATGTGTCTATCTGCAGCGTCCGTTTTACTACCCCTCTGGCGGCGACATAACGGGCGAACGGTAGTCAATCATTTGCAGTTAACGAGGGTCAATTAACAATACTTCTGTCATACACCGGCGTTAGACTTGTGCAGTGAATTCAGTGCAAACATAATTAAAGACTTGATTACGCTCGCCCGATTACAATGCACGTATGTCACTGCACGGACGGTGCGAGATGTGAGAGGTGACATACCGAACATCTACATGTTTTATATGCAGGAGCTGTTTTGAAATCCGCCAGCTTTGATCTGCAAGGGTCACCCCAATAAGCACGCTACATCGGCGAACACCAATTTAATAATCGACGGTGATTTAATTATGTTCGCGACTCACGTGTAGATGTCATGTCTACGACGCATCTGTCGGCAGAATACCGAGTTGTATATCTTTAGAATCGTCGAGTTGGTCTGACAATGCGACTAGTTGCTTAACAGGTGACATTTTAAGAGTGTAATCGAATCATTTGTTGACAAATGATGATTTTATATAGCGTAACCACCATTTGAAGGTACGTGCATCCATACATGCATGCGTGCGTGCGTACTTGCCCGAGTGTTCCATTTATGACAGATAATAATGGTCATTGTCTCGTGTCGATGCGTCTAGCAGCCCACTACCCGAGGCATTGCTGCAGGTGTATCGAATAAGCGACACGCCCGTAATCAAAAGACTGCGCTGATTTAGTTATGTCCAATCAGACGTTGCTAATAATACCGACCACTCCGACTCGGTCAGTATGATGGCACGCGCAGCGGGAAACTAACGAGACGAGTGTCCTACCCAGACGCACGCCGATCAGCGAATGCCTCACTGTGATTCCACACCTGTAGACATCCTGCGCTTTCATTCGCGTGCAGCTCCCGTAGATGCCGACCAGCGTTTGCTAAGCAGCGTCTATCATCTCAAGTTGAGGCTGATCCACCAGCAGTCCACAGAACAGAAGCTAATCGCGCCGTTAATAATCGATACACAATCAATGTTTATTAATACTGTTACAAATGTACACAGCTTAGCGTCGTAACGCAAACACGAACCCTTATCAATATGACAAATCTACCTATTATTCCAGAACGAAACCTTAGGGCCTTGGGCGTATTTTGTGGATGAGACCCATCTTCTGCAAAACGATCTGCAATCATTAGCAACAGCCTGGGGGACATAAGACGAACCATTAGTTTTCCAGTCGAAGGTCATGTAACAACACAACCACCTGATATTAGGACGAACGAACTATACCTGTAGTCCTTGGTAAATAATTTTTTTTGACAGCATTATACATTTTGGTTATATTTGACTGGTGACAATTATTAGACATTAACCATTGTAATAATATAATAATATTATACTTATCTAGGCCTAAATTATACTTCATAGAGTCATAGAGTTAAATGAACGACTTGTTACTGACAGGTATGCCTAAATTGTCAACGCATTCAAGCGATCGTATGAGCACGTGTATTTATAAATCCGTTTCTAGAGGGCTAATATACTGACATATGTATTTGTGTGTGTGTGTGTGTGTGTGTGTGTGTGTGTGTGTGTGTGTGTGTGTGTGTGTGTGTGTGTGTGTGTGTGTGTGTGTGTGTGTGTGTGTGACTAGCGCCGAGGGAACGTCTGCACTGCGCACCAGGTTTGTTTAGCGTGCATGCCCACTACCTTGCATGGCGTACCACAGTCGCAACACTCAGTCGCTGTATCACTGCACCAAGGCACGACTTAACGCGATCTGTCTAGCGAGTAGGTCACTGATCTAGCTTCATGGATTGGTTGAGTTATTTCGAGAGTTGTACGAGACGCACTGCCAAAACACTTCGTAGCTGTTATACATAATGTCAGTAGGCCTAGCATTGCGTCAGCTACTGAATGCACATATTCTAGCATCTTGACCGACACCCAAAACGCTTAGATATGAAAACGAATAATGTTTGGTTAACACAATAACGGATAACAAACACTGTAAGAATAGTCAGACGGGTAACTGGGTAATTAATATATCCGTCACGTGATATGTTGCCAAGCAAAAGGTCCGCCAAGAGTTAAAAATGGATGGGAGCGTTCGGACACTCCGTCGTGTATTTTCTTAACTTTCTGGTCTCAAATGTTTTTCTTTATGACAAAAAACATAAGACAACGTTTTTAAAGCCTGTATTTGGTAATGGTAGCTCTAGCAGATGTCATGCTGCCACTGTAACCTAATTCACACATATTACCGTTATCAACATTGTTGGCACGTTGATCAGATTTGACGGAGCTTTTGCTGGGCAACGGGTCACATGATGGATAGGTTAATTATATGCATCTGCTTGTTGCATTAACCGAGGATGGGCATTTGTTTGCTAGTGATCGATAACAATGAAATATTAAACTTAAACGTATTATCAACGCAAACCACCTGATGCGTTCCCAACTGACAGTTGGCAACTCATTTTGGCAGTCGTCAAATAGTAAAATATTTGCATTTCACTTCACCCGTGGCAGACCTATTCGTTTGGGAGTTCGTACATGTTGAATAGGAGGCTCATTTTCAGATGGGTTTCGCAAAAGTGGTGTTAGTCCGAACACAGGCAGAAGAGATTTTAACGTGACACGCGTGCATTCTGTGTATATTATACTGTACTGCTTACGCCTTACGGTAATCATTGATAACTTGCAGTTTAGCTGGAAAACTAGGCAGCTGGAAAACGGTTTGCTGGTTAAGATCGGGGTGAGTTCGTTTTCGGACGCGAGTTCGCCCCTGGTTATGGGCCCGAGTAAACATAGTTAGGATGCAAGTGAACATATCGACATTTCATGTTGAAAATGATGAATTTCTGTACCTATCAATTGCAGATATGTCAGCTGCTTAAAACTGGCGGTGCGTTTTTTGATCCAGCGTATTTAAACTGTGGTCATAGTTATAGATCGCACAACCAAAATCCGAATAAGCATTACGTATTGGTAGGTGGTGGTTTGGTCTTCATCACGTTTCGCAAACAAACAAAAATCGCTCCAGTGACGCCACCTAACGCGTGAAAATTGTATTAATACACGCTATTGTGCATGGAGATCATAAGATCGAGGACAGCGTTGTAGATAATGTCAGGGTGGTCATGCCAATTCAGTAGTATTACGCTGCCAATATGGCAGTTTTGCACATCCAGAAAATTCGTCGTAGCTAGGGCCAACCGCTTGAAGTAACTCTTTTCCATGGTATTCAGTCGAGTGTTGCATACGAGTGATATGATTATTCTTCGGTGTAGCAAATGACGGTCATATGATTGGCCACATGCAAATTACATTAAGTCATACACCAGGTATATGAAGGGGGAGGATGGTGATTTGGACCAATACTAAACACTACATATTGTTAGGTTTTGTGAACGTATGAGACCACCCTTAAACCGCAGTAAGTCACATGAAGTCAAATACATAGTAAATTTGTATTCAATCGACGTACAATCACTGTTTATTTCAAATAAAACGTGTCCCAAGCAACGGTGTCTGTGGTAAAGCCGCGTTGGATCTCAGCATCGTGGGAGTGCAGAATGCATGACCCTGAATAGCAAAGCACTTCCAGACAAGCCCTCAACCCACCACATGGAAGAGACTTGTATAAATTACTGTCATAACCTCAAATTAAATACAAGTAGGAGGTGTGTTTCAGCAATAGCTATATTTAGGCAGGTGCGTCAATTATAAACTCAGATACATAACGATTATGAGGAGATAATTTAAATATAATAATATAATATCGAAGTGGTTCAAATAAAAGTATGCAGCAAACGCTCCTGCCAGTGATTGCTGACACGGTTCGCCTGACAACGTGAATCGTGAACTTAATCCAGACGTATGACCACAAATAATAATGTTTACAACGTAGACTAGTCTACACTCGTGTAAATTGAATGACACCGCCTGATGTCTCCCATGGTTGTGCTGTATTCTTATCGAGCCTCTTTTTTCTTATCTGCTCAACAAATACAACAATATTAATACATAACATAGCAGAAGCCTACACAACACGTACATTTTCACCAACGACAGTAAGTAATGTATTGGTTTCAATACTGCAATACATTTTTATTATTATTTGCGCACACATTATTTTTGGGGACCATCAACAGAGGCTACCCGAAATGTCCAATGGCTCTCGAGTAGACTATTACAACTGTTTGTTGAACAATGTCTACGTAAATACAATACCAACAATGATCAACTGTTTTATAATCCACCTATATAATCGAGTTAGTGAGCTTATCAGATAAAGGTTCGCAACGGATGTTAGACGATTGTTCCCAACGCCATGCGTGTTTTCCACGAGTGTTCGCTGTTCGCAATTACGCAAACTGTCCATGATCAGTCGGGCACATTTTACACAACTTGCAACAATCGTAGAAAACACGCAACACTTTGCGAAAGCCTTTTAAATTTACGTAATTTTCGTTAAGCGTCAGGCACGAATGCATCGGGAAATTGTCTTCTGCGTCAACCGGGCATTTTTGCTAGCTGGTAATACAAATGCTATCACCGTAATGCAAAACAATTGCATTGATATAAGCGATTGTTTTATGTGTCAAGCACACTAATACATGCACCATGACAGCTGCTGATAACCAACGAAAATATAAACCTTGTGTAGTTCACACCCATAAGTCGAAACAGATTTCAGCGTGCTTTGTTTTAACACCTATTAATTATGTAAAGATTAAAATACACGCTAAACACACCATTAATTTTATTTTACCAACACTTCAAAACCAGACGAGACAGAACCACATTCTGCTGTCAGTGACCAACATGAAACTATAATTTGATTGGCAACTTGTATCTAACATTTTGTTTTGATACACAAATAACTGTTACCACCACAAATCCAATATCTGTCTTGACAACGCCTCATATAGTTTATAACCATTGCCATGAGGTATGCGTTTGAAGTGGGTAGCAAAGTGTAGCACACTAATCACAACTTAATAGATTCTGCAAAAAACAATATAATAATAATAATAATAAAATACAATATTTATATAGCGCCATAATCACCCAGTGCTCTATAGCGCTTTACAATACAATGATGATACCAAACCTGTATAGTTAGATCACTAAAATATTAAGTTAAATAATTTAAAAACAACACAACTAACAATCGTACATTGAATTAAACAGTTAAAATATAATTTAAATATAAGGGCATTGTATTGTATTGTATATGTAGTAAAATTATTGAAATAATAAATTACACTAAGAGCCATCAAACAACACTATTAAGGATGAGGTGGGACTAAAATAGTTAGATAACAAATCGAAGTATTATATTCATGGTATCAAATAAACTAAACTAATAATAATAAATATTGAATGAGATTAAAACGGTGGACATATCGTGCTGTCATCATTTATATTCCTGCCGGAAAAGGAATGTCTTTAGTTGCCGTTGAAAGCTGGTGCAGCTGTCACTGTTTCTGATAATAGCTGGCAAACTGTTCCACAGAGTCGCCGCTGCTTTGGTGAACGTGCGATCTCCGTATGTGACTGTTCGAATTCATGGCACGGTCAACAAGATGGTATATTCAGATGGTAGAGGACGTGTTGGTCTGTGAATGGACACTCAAGGACACTGGTGATTGGTGGTGTATCACACGGTAGGTATGTGACAAGATCATATATTGTGTTCAGCGGTTGCCTCGAAACCAGTGAAATTCCTTTAGAACGGGGGTGATGTGCGAGCGGCGACTGGTTCGTTTGATTATACGCGCGCATGCATTCTGCAGATCGATGTTGCATTTTCGCAAGTTGATTCACGGGCAGGCCGTGCAGTAAGGAATTGCAGTAATCCAGTCTTGATGTTACAAGAGCATGAACAATGTCTTCGTTGCATCATGGATGAGATATCGACGGATTCTCCCGATATTTCGGAGGTGGTAATATCCAGTTCAGCATATGGAGTTTACGTGTTGACTCTTACTTAAATGTTGATCGTATATAAATCCGAGATCACGGACGGAAGACGATTGTAGTTGTTGTTCTCCAACGGCAACGGTGATGTTAGGTAGTGATTTAAATCCGTGTTTGGATGTGAACACAATCACTTCCGTCTTCTCGTCATTTAACTTGAGCATGTTTTTCGTAAGCCAAGTACGAACGTCTTTGATGCAGTCATTCAAACGGGCAACTGCTGTTGTGCGTTCTTCAGGGTCACTGGTCATGAATGAGACATCTAGTTGTGTGTCATCAGCATAGAAGAGCACCTCTAGTCGATGATGCCTGATAACGTCTCCGAATGGCCGTATGCATAGCGAGTATAGTTTCGGGCCAAGCACTGACCCCTGCGGAACGCCATATCCAAGTAGAACATCGGCCGAAGCACTGTCACCGATGATGACTTGTTGGGTTCGCTGGCACAAATAAGATGCCATCCATGTCAGAGCATCGCCGGAAATGCCATGTGTATGTTCCAAACGCTCGACGAGGATGGAGTGATCGATAGTATCGAACGCCGCTGATAGATCCAACAGAACAAGTGCAACAACTCGTCCACTGTCCAGTGCCTGGAGGATGTCGCTTTGTATTTTGGTCAGACCCGTTTCGGTTGAGTGTTGTTTCCTATAGGCAGACTGCGATGGGTCGTGCAGGTTGTTTGTTCGCAGATTTTGCTCAATGCGAGTGTCAACGACTTCTGCATTATTTTGGAGACGAATGGCAAGTTTGCCACTGGTCGGTAATTGTTTAGTATATCTGGATCAAGAGAGGGTTTCTTCTGCCGGGGTCTAATGTGGACACGCTTCAGCTCCACAGACACGTGAGATGTTTCGAAAGATATATTCACAATGGCAACTATTATCGGTGCTAGTTCACGAGCGCACGATTTAAGCAGCCATGTTGGAATAGGGTCAAGTTTGCAAGACTTGTCAGGCGAAGATTTTATGATGCCTATGATATCTTCATTTGTCGTCGGGGCGAACATATCTAGTGTCACTTGAACGTCATCATCTAATGGCGTCGTGAGATAAAAAGTGTCATCAGGACACAGTGAGTCGCGGATCGTCGATACCTTTGTAATGAAAAAAAATCTGAAAAATCACTGGCGAGTTGAACTGCAACTTGTACATCTGACGTGTGTTTGGGCAGCAGGCTGCCTCTGTTGTTTCCCACCAGGGTGTTTACAGTCCGAAATATCGCCTTAGTGTCATGTCGACACTGCTCGATTTGACTGTCATAGTAGTCGGTTTTGGCAGCACGTAGTGATTTGTTGATTACGACACAAAGTCCAGGTACAGCTGGTGATGTACCTCCAGTTTCGTTGAGCGCCAGCGACGTTCCAGCTGCCGTCGATTGCGCTTAGTATCACGAAGTTTGTCAGTGTACCATGGAGCATGCGGTCGGAGTGTTATTGTTCGGTTTACCAGTGGTGCTTGGAGATTAATGATGTCATTCAACGAACTATTATAGTTCGTGATTAGGTCATGAAGAGGTGCTTCAACGTCTGGTAGGTTGGTGTCTTAACGGATGCATTCTGTGAATGCAGTAACATCGATCGCACGTAATTTTCGAAATGAAACAATCGTGTCGTTTTGACATGAGTGCAACAAATTATATTGCGTAATGATCACCACAGATACTGCCAGGCTTATCGCATAAAGCTGGATCGGTCACTTCTAGGTTCTCTGTGTTATCAGAATCTTGTTTTGTTAGCACAATATCAAGAGTGTGGCCTTTTTTGTAAGTTGGTTCGTTGACATGTTGCTTGAGGCTGCAGGTGAAGAGCAAATCTTTTAACCTGCGAGCGTCTGTGTTGGTGTCCATGAAAAGGTGAAAGTTTACATCTCCGTCGATGATGCTGTCGGTGGACTCAGTGGCCACATGCTCCACAAAAGATGTCCACTCCTGGAAAAATACACTTGTTTTGAACCCGTTCTGGGTGGACGTTGGCGGACGATATACGACTAGACATCAATAGCTAACGCAATAAGCACAAACCTGACGCCAAAACATACGCCGTCCGCAAATTTAATTGAGTTCTACGTCACAGCTTTTGCGATCCAATCAGAGGTTTACGCGGGATCTGCAGTTTGACTTCGCTTATGAACGCCAAACATGGATATTTCGCGTAAGTACAAACGCCGAGTAATTTCGTACATAATTATTTATAGTAATTCAAATGTAACTATACAGAGTAATAGCTACAATTTTTAGGAACACATGCTTGTAAAGAAAGTTGAGATATAAATTACATGTATGCATGTTTGACAACTTTTAAAAAGACCTCCGACTTGTTTGTTTTCATCTGCAGCGACGCAGTGAGGCGCAATTACAGTGCAATACACATTTGTTTATTGGCCTCCACATGCTTAGCCTAGGCTTATGCTTGTCTAAGCGCACCTATATACCACATTGTAACACATGTCTATCTAATGTTTATTAAGCCCACACAGATAGTTATATGGGCCTACTATATATATATATATTAACCTAAACTTATTTATTTTGTAAACGTAGTTGAATCGTTGGTTGCATTATGTCTACTTTGGCTATGTTGCAATGTTGGCATATCACGTTTTTGTGGATCTACGAAAATAAATACCTTTAAACAGAAACCTAAGCATTGCACTTGGCGGTTTATATAAAATGTAGATTTATGGTCTATTTACGTTGCCGACTGGACTAGATGAAGACAGTTGATTGAAACAAATTTTAATGAAAGAATCGTTATTCAGCAAACTGCGCTGAGCAGCTGTCTATCACTGTCAGTTGTGGCGTTTTTTGCACTCCGTTCCCGCCGTTCATATTTAACTAACAAACAAACAACATTTATAACCATTTCACAAATGGTAACGTAACAATTATCCCGACACCCCTCCCATCCTATGTAACGTTTCGTCACATACACCCCCACGCCTAAGCTTGACATACTTTATGGGTGTCCCCTAATACCATAGACCAATTAAAGAAAATAGTGCCTATTACGGTACGCTGTGATTATGCTATGTTATTGCATAATAGGACTCGAAACACAATGCTTTGTTTGCTTAGCCTAATCGTACGAGCCGGAATGATTGCACTGGGGTTCGCGTTTGCCGTTCTTGCGTTCTAAATTCGACCTTCCTGCAATTATCGATTGCGATAAAGGTTAAATTGTTCCGATGACACATTTATACATATATCTATATATTTCGAACATGCATTTTATTGTTAGTAACACTCAGAAAATCACTACATATGAGAAAATAATTGCCTGCTGGAGCCGAACGTAAAACCGGTTACTGCGCGCTTAGCTAATGGTGTTTAGACGTCGACGCGAGATCTGCGGTTTACTTCAAATTTGAGGTCGCGTTCAGATTTGGCGTACGGTCGCAGCGCTTAATTGCGTTAGCTAATGGTCTCTAATGAAACAGATAGTTGCACCGCGGTGTTTGGCTCGACAGTTGATATATTCAACATGTGATGTACCAGTGTCGGTGCGGGATGATGATAATATTGTCACGGACAGTCCGGTTTTAAATATAATTCCAACGCCGCCACCTCTCCTGCCGCTGTTTCGTGGGACATGATGAAATTAATATCCCGTGGGGACCATCTTTCTGATGCAGATGGCATCAATGTCACTGCCAAGCCACGTCTCTCATGATGTCGTAGTCGTGCGTGAGAATATAGTCAGCAATAGAAAGAGTTTTATTTGTGACGGAACGAGTATTCAACTAGCACACGTTGATGTGGCCAGATGACGACGATGACACCAAAGGTAAAGACGGTGTAGTAACTATCTTAACACGTATTAAATTGTCCGTACCAGTGATTGTGTGTCGACGTATGTCTACCCTGACAGCACGGTTGTTAAACACATCATAGTTCACTTTTGCTGTCGCTGTTGCTGCCGCCGCCGCCGCTGATGCTTCTGTTGTCATTGCTGTTGTTGTTGCTGCCGCTGTTGTTGGTGTTGTCACTGCTGTCACAGTTGTCGTTACTGCTGTTGTTATCACTACTGTTGCTGCCCCTGCTGCCGCTTGTGTTGGTGCTGGCACTGCTGTTGCTGCTGCTGCCGCAACTATCGCTGCTGCTACCGTTGCCATTGTTGTTTTTGTTTCGCTGCTGTTGCCGTTGTTGTTGCCGCAGTTGTTGCCGCAGTTGTTGTTGATATTACGTCTTCACGGTGCCTAATTGAGGCAGTGCCGCATAGCAAGTCCTTGCGGGGTCAATCATAGAACTATCGCAAAGACTACGCCTAAATGCAGACACTAACACCGTTCCGCCTCGCTGGCCCCTTCTTGTTGGCGGAATCCTACAAATGTCATTGGAATTCAATGCTTGCCACAATGACCTGCTGACTGGCTTTTCTAGTACACTTGGCAGAATAGTGAAATACAGATGTCGTGCTTGACTAGTCAGACACTTCTTCATGTGATGCTTGCTCTTTCTTAAAGTGTCTAAAATCTAACACATTGTCTTAGTATTCACTAAGCTGAAGTTCCCACCTCGTTCACTGTACCTTCGTTGTGCAGTGTGCAGAAAGTTGCATGTAATAGTAGCTTTAAAACATCGAATCACACAATTAATATGAGAGGCTGTCTAATAGGCTGCCGTGTAGGCGCACAACCAGTCAATTATGACCAACAATGAAAAATCAGACCAGCTGCACATTGATTACACATTGTGTAGTCAGTGATCTATGCAGACAAGTTACCCTGATTCGAAACACGTGTGCTTGCGGTGCGCGTTTGTGCGAGTGTATGTGTGTGTGTGTGTGTGTGTGTGTGTGTGTGTGTGTGTGTGTGTGTGTGTGTGTGTGTGTGTGTGTGTGTGTGTGTGTGTGTGTGTGTGTGTGTGTGTGTGTGTGTGTGTGTGTGTTTGTGTGTTTGTGTGTTTGTGTGTTTGTGTGTTTGTATGGTGTGTGGTATGTGGTATGTGTATTATATATTGGCATGTGATTGTTTGTGTAGTCCCATGGAATGTTTAAAGAATGTCTAGCTGACCTGCCTTGCTTAATCAACTCCTTTGCTGATTGCCTTCGTGTATATTCAGCCTCCCTTTTGCAATATAAGAACCATTGCCTGCACACAAAACGAGGACCAACCAAAAAAAGATGTATTGCATATATTCCACAAAGGCTGTGACATATGTATCACGAGTTGCACAATTCAACAACTCGCACGTTACTCACAATGTTGCTCCGTCTGAGGCAGTGTACACGTGACTGAGCTGCATCCCCACAAGATCACGAAGTTATCCTCAGTGGAAATAACTCACTCTGGTTTGGACATGTCGTCAACTGTACTCAGTTTGCACACGCTCTCAGTTTGTATGGTCAGATTTGTTGTCAGTGTTCCGTGTGCGTGTGCGAGCGCGCTTACGTGCGTGCACGCGTACGTGCGCCCGTCCGTGCATGTGTTATCTCTTATCGGTATTTTATCAAAGAGGTATCACTGTTTTTTGACAAATGAAATGTACTTTAAATAACTGCTTCATGTGTTCCTTCATGAATACAGTCTGGTTGTATGCTTAATGCACAAGGTTTCTCAGTGTAAATGCTTTTATGTATGTATGTATGTATGTATGTATATACCCATACGGGTGCGTTGTCGATATACTCAGTGTGGATGTGTTGCTAGTATACTCAGTGTGAATGTGTTGTTTGTTTACGTAATTTGCATCGCAGCCTATGGTTCAATGCATCAGTCAGTTTTTGATAATCGAAAATGCCCTTTTAAATTTCAGGAAATTACCTTAAGTGGAAATAATTCACCAACCCGCTCTGGTTTGGACATGTTGTCAATTGTACTTAGTTTTTACATGCTCTCCGTGTATCCCAGTGACGGCGTGTTCTCCGCGCTCGGTTTGGTTGTGGTGTTTATATGTTCAATAAAGATAACTGCGTGATAACTGTGTGATGAGCGTTTTATGGTGGTGTCATAATGCTGTCGATAAACAAATAATAATTTAGGTGCACCTACCAGAGCGACCTTCATGGCTATGATGCTTGTGCGAGTGGTGGTGTTTTCCTACAACATATTCATGGCAGTTAAACACCACTGCAGTACTATAATTAGTGTAGGGTCAAATTTGTTGCCAGTGTTCAGAGTATGAAAATTAGGTGATATGTTAGTGTCTAGCAGACATTATATAGAAGATAATACTACCTTGTACAAAATATGTTCTGTATTGCCTATTCTTACACATGCGCCAATTGTTAGTGCGTAACCTCATTACGCACGCTATATGACAGCCGAACATTCGAAGCTACATTTCGTCAACAAAATAGCTATAAAAGGTTATCGCGGTAACATAGATGTATGTCTTGTTTTTAAGTGGGTTGTCTATTCTTTTAGTATCATGATGCACACAAATTATATAATTTTAACAACAATACAGTACATTGTATATGTATAGCGATCCATAGATATAGCCTAATTTAAATGTTGACATCTTCAACAAATGCGACCTAAGTCTAGTTATATCATATAAAACAGAAGTAGCTAAACACATTATACACACAGATAATACGATTGTGATGATTATCATATCTGCACATGTATTAATAAATACGATCACAAAGGGCCTTGGCTCTCCATGTAAGACATCACAATGGATGGAATTGTGATTGAACAAGATAAAACAATTTTTTTCAAACATTTGAATAATTTCTTGAATGATCTATGTGTATACTATTTCCGCAAACTACTTATCATTGACGAGACGTGCAGCTATTAGTTTTATTGTTTATTTTATTTTGATTATGCACATTATGATATCATTAAAATAATGTGGCCAAGTTAAAGGAAATAAAATACTTTTTCCATGTGTACACAAAGTTTAACATTGTATGTAACATTTGACAACATTAAACAAATACAACAAAAATACTATTTTTTTGTAGCATAAATTCGATTTTAAGCCCGTTTGTGAAGCGATTCCCGCGGAAAATTAAATTTTAATAAGCTAGGCGATCACGTGGTATCGTGACGTTTATGACACACACACACACACACACACACACACACACACACACACACACACACACACACACACACACACACACACACACACACACACACACACACACACACACACACACACACACACACACACACACACACACACACACACACACACACACACACACACAAAACTCGCATCAGGCCGACCCTTTCCATGCATTCAGAGCATGTTTACAAGGATAGCTTTTGGGTCGAAACGAGCGTCAGAATGAATTATTGTGCAATATTCCGACGTAATACAAACACTAGTCATCATAGAGGAACCAGCAATTATCTTACGGTTCCACATGAATCGAATTTTATTCAAAACAACGTCGACTAGGTTTCGCCGAGCTTGGGCTCGTTTTCAGAATAATTATATCGAATGCAACCAACGGGAGATAATCTACACCAATAAACATACATAGCAAACAGATATTGTATCCAGCTACAAAAAGTAACGTGTATAATCTCATAATATCACTAGAATATCGATATATGAAGCCAGAGTTGTACAATGTATCATAACATCTTAAATCAGTCAGTGAATTTCTGTTGGTGCCGCTAACTCAGTTGGTAGACCGGTTGGTTTCTTGCCACTTATTTTACAATCGGGCGACGCCGGTTCAATCCTGACAGCATGCAAACCATTGATTTTCTTTACACTTTTTTTGTTTATGTTTTCACGAAGTAATATAAACCAAATCATTTAGTATACTATGATGCACTGTTTGTAAATATTTTTTATATTTTTGTAGTAATTATTTATTCGCCACAAAAATGAAAATATGTTCATTATATATAACGATGTTTCTAAATTTTATTTATCCAGACAGATCACAATCTGTTTTCACATATATAATTACACTATATTGCCGTACAATATATTTACAATTAATAAATTATATATCCATTACATTATATATGTTTGGATAAATAAAATTTAGAAACATCGTTATATAATGACCATATTTTCATTTTTGTGGCGAATAAATAATTACTACAAAAATAAAAAAAATATTTACAAACAGTGCATCATAGTATACTAAATGATTCAGTTTATATTACTTCGTGAAAACATAAACAACAACAAAAGTGTAAAGAAAATCAATGGTTTGCATGCTGTCAGGATTGAACAGGCGTCGCCCGATTGTAAAATAAATGACAAGAAACCAACGCGCCTACCCACTGAGTTAGCGGCACCAGCGGAAACTGTCTGATTGATTTAAGTTGTTATGATAAATTGTACAACTCCTGCTTCATATATCGATATTCTAGTGATATTATGAGATTATACATGTTACTTTCTTTAGCTGGATACAATATATGTTTGCTATGTATGTTTATTGGTTGCATTCGATAATTATTCTGAAAACGATCCCAAGCTCGGCGAAACCTAGTCGACTTGTAAGCCCATTCGCATTCGTTGTTTTGAATAAAATTCGATTCATGTGGAACCGTAAGATAACTGCTTGTTCCTCTATGATGACTAGTGTTTGTATTACGTCGGAATATTGCACAATAACTCATTCTGACGCTCGTTTCGACCCAAAAGCTATACTTGTAAACATGCTCTGAATGCATGGAAAGGGTCGGCCTGATGCGAGTTTGAGTCATAAGTGACGTTACATCTCGGCATCCCGAAAAGCGCGCCAAAAATATGCATATTCGAAAATGTTTGGATGCACAGCATAAATTGTGGAATTTCTAATTCATTGATTTTTTTTGATTTTTTTGGGCTTGGACGTGGAAATAGATAGCAGGATGTAATATAACATGGATTCAAACAATAGGTGTTTTTATTCCCTTTAATTTCTCATGAGTGTGGGCAGGCATAAATTTCTTATGATATGCAACAACAATTATCCCATGATCATTACCCTGTCACGCTCAAGGGGTAAAATGAAAAACTGAAAAGGCAAGTTTGGTAATCTATATACATGAAAGGTCCACCATTATACACACCTACACAAAGTCTCAATACTACTTAATTTGATATCATAGTACATGTATGTCTAAAGTATACATTTACTAAATATCTCTCACTCTGTGTTGTGTACAGATTCAGCACACCTGCATTAGTTTCACGAGTATTACAATTAAAAACGGCCTGCATATTTGGCATGAAAATTTGTAACAAATATAACACTAATGTCTATAAAACACAGTTTAATCATTTAGTGTGACAGCTTAAAATATATTTAAGACAAGCCGTACATAAAATGGATTAGTATAATGGATGTTACGATTTGATCCTATTAAGTTAATACAAATCATAACAATAACAAACAACTTTGTATAATATATTTATTGTTGACAGAACATAAATAATAAAAACATTAATGCACCAGCATCAGCCTTAGTTGCTTAGTATAACAATGAGTAAGATACACTTAGTAAAATGTGTAATAATTATGTTAATTATGGTTCCACATGTCAAGTACTAGAGTTTTAAAGTCCATATAAAACATACGCAAAAGCACGCACGCACGCATACACACGTACACGCACGCACGCACGCACACATATGAACGCATACAAAGAGAACTGTTAAAGTTCTGTTCCATCCGCCACGACACCTGGGAAAATCAGCCGTGTATCACCCCTTCTGGCGTCACACCTCCACCACTGGCCTGGTAGAACTTCGAGCAGAAACATCGAGAGCCCCACAAAGACAAAGAGCCCCACAAAGCGGCAAAAGAATGGTCAACCTACTCCGTTACCTATGCTCACCTTTGACAAACTATAACGATTTCATCTAGGGTCGGCAATGCTTACCACATACACATTCACCCATACACCGTACACATGCACACACATGCGCGCACATCAGCTTGATAAGCTAATTATTTTAAAATAGCTGGTTCTGCGACGGGTTCACACATCAATTAAAGTGACCCGATCTAAAAAAACAAAATGGACTATATTAACTGGTGAACAATTTATTATATATCCATTATAGGATAACCTGATGGACAACATACTAGCATTAATGAAATCAAATTATAAATTAGAATAACGTTAGTAAACACGATAAGTAATACCTGTTTTAGATGGCACGTTTACTGAAACAAAACAAATGATTAATTAACATTATTTTCACACGAAAAGTAACTAGAGAGCGAACACATAATGATTTGAAATGACAATTATTTTGCATGAATAATATTGACATTTTAATATAGAGGCATTTTAGCTGTTATATTCAAAGCATAATCTGGAATCAAATCAATCATGTTTCCACGGCATTCTACTTATATGCTAAATCAAGTGAGATGATTTTGAAAATCAGTATATCAGTTTGTATTACTTGTATTTATAAAAAAACGAATTACCTTCAACACTAGTTGGTGATACGGGGCGAGGAACCCCATCTGGAAAAAAAATTTCAGGTTATTTCTAAATAATAAATTCACGTTTGAAATCAATCTAGTAGTTTTATAAGTGTTAGCTAACATTGCGAAATATGATACCGTTGATATACTAGAAGCAAATCTAAGTCATTCATGTTAAAAATTAGCAACATTCGTTTCGAATTCATATTCTAAATACTGTTTTTTTTGCAACACATCAAACAGCTTACCTAAGAGGAGAGTAGACAGGAAATGCTATATCCCAATCTTGAGTCTATCGTACCCACAAGCCTGATGGATGTCAACTAGTGTACCCATTTTCCAATACTTAGAAATAAATGAGATTACATGTATAACGGTCTGAATGAAGATTACCGGTAGTAAATGAATACAATTCACACCTATGATTACCACAAGGGGGTCGTGACGGGTAGGATGAAACGGTTCTCCTGAAAACACACCAGGGTTTTCAAACAGAGGATTCAACATCTTCCAGATTGGCAAAGACACTTCCACGTTACTAGATCACTGTGTATTCCCTGCAACTTCAGGAAAATATCAAGTACTCTTTGCTTGTTATTAAAGTATAGATTAGCAAACTCAAATACATGGTATATCTATATTTGCAAAACTAATCTTACCAAATCAATTTTTTATTGCAAACTCTAGAGGAGAACACCTAAATTATAACTCAACAGATTTGTCATAAACATAAAAACAGCATCAACATTTGTTTAGATTTTAGCAGAACAATATTTCAAAACACGAAGTTGTGAAACACATCTTTCAATATAATGATGCTGAAGTTAAATAAACAATGTCAGTTATGCAACAGTGACAATCCTATTTACAGTTGATCACAACAACTAATGAGTCACCAATATAGTTTGCATACCAAAACAAACAAAATTAAACTGAGAACAAAGGCGAGTTGTGACTTACATATAAATTTGGATTTAGTGTCGCAATATTATTAATGGTATCAAATGACCTACTAGGCATATGTTGCCTAGCAACATGTCCGTCAAACCTTCAACAATTGATGCCGAACAGGTGGTGCGTTCGGACATACATGTTGAAATTCAGGCCCCAAACGTTTTTCTTTATGACAAAACATAAAGCAAACTTTATTATGCAACACATGTATGCGGGGATGTTTGATATAGCAGAGGTCACGCCGCCCTTGTAATGTAATACCTTTGTGAACAATGTTGATAACGGATAGGTCAATTCACTTTGTGTTGGCAGTTGTAGAACAGGTAAAATGAAAATTACATTTTGGAGCTGATGATGCCGAGTCTGCTGTGTGAAACAGCTCTGTGCATGACTTGTTGGACATTTATGGTAGGCGCCTACAATATAATGGTGGCAGCATATGGTGGACTTTGTAATTATAGTGACGTGATTGGACTAATTAATTGTGGTTCCCTAAATTGCAGTGCACTTAACACTGAGCCCACTCCGTATTGTTCCAGTCCACCACCTTGATAAATTAGTACTGTTCACCTGGCCTAGTTAGGTTTTATAGCCCGTGGCCAGCAACACTGAAGGTGATACATTTGTGTAAGATTGTAATTTTTGGTTACCTATATAGACGTGTATACCTCATTTATTTAGCTGATAGATAATTTGAAATATGCATTCATTATGTGACAACTCAAACATATACAAACATTTGGCTCCAGTTTTCAAGGTGAGATTTCAAAGGAAGCAAACGGTCCTCTTAACTACACAGAACATTACTACATTAGGCATACGACTCATACGTTTATTTTGTACTACAAATATAACCCCATTTCATACGCCAATTATTGTAGTATAATCAAGCTCACAAATGCACTGTAGCTGTCTTTTTCCATTGGCAGGGATACGTGTCCCAACCGATGGATGACCAACGACAAATTGAAGCTTGTAATTGACAACACATAACATGTAAACAAAAACGAAAACGAAAAAAGCAACACCCATACGTGTAGTATAATAATTCGGCCCGCTCTTGAGTGATCTCTCTTCATCTGAAAATAGCAATAATAATGTTTAATTTCCAGCATAGGTGAATAACGAAAGTACCTAGCTGTGGTAAATACAATCATTTGTAATGTTAAAACAAGTACACTGACAAATGTATTGGTGTTGTGTGTTTGTATACACCTGTACGATTACGTACGTCTAGTAATATTTCCCTGTACGTGATAAAGTACAGTAAATATGCACAGGTAATAGCATAACCTTATCTTTACACACAAATGTTATAATTATATTACACCTACTTAACATGCATTGTAAGTACATGTCCAAACAATGATATTGCTACTTAAATATGCTGTCTTTGTTCATTGGAGGGGATACGTGTCCCCACCAATGGATGACCAACGACAAAATGAAGCTTGTTGTCTTTATCAACACAGAACATGCAATCGAAAAAGAAAAAAACACCCATACGTGTAGCATGCTTCCGCTCTCTCTTATGGGTTTTCTTCTCTTCTGAAAAACAACAATAATAATTTATAATTTCCAACGTAAGAGACCACAGAAAATATATGGTAAATAAAATAATTTATAATGTTGAAAAAAGGAGTATAGTGAAGAACTATACCACTATTATGTATTTATATTATATACTTGTATAAATGTATAACTGTTTAGTAGTTATTTGTATGTGGTAACGGGGGTACAGTTGTCAGCATAACGTAGTCTTTACATAAGTGATTTCAACTTCAGTACTAAATATTGCACTATTAATATTATGTATAATGCTACAAGCAACGATATTAGAACGTTAATTAATAATAAATGTAATACAACAGTTAGGTCAATTTAACATAAAGTCATTAGTGGATAAAACATGATACATGTTAAACACAAATCAACCGTTTTATTTTTTTATTGATTAACAAATGCAGGAACATCACTGGGGTCAGTATGAATTCTCCTTCTGGACATTAATACAATTTTACTTTCATGTAACATATATAACATACAAAATAAAACATTTCGGATAATTTATTAATAAATCCAGCCATTTTCATTTTGTTTTATTGAAAATATCTATGGTATATCGAGAAAAATAATAACTGAACTATTAGACATTACAGCCACAGTTAATCGAACAGCTATACAGATACAGATGAGAAAGTACTATTTTATACATACAAAATACAATGAATATAATTGCTCTTTAATAGTAAGTAGTAATATAACTTTCCAAGAAAATAAACTTACTACAAATATGCAATCTGATACAATAACAAGACTATTTCTTGACATTCTTCTTCTGAATAAAACACACTGAGATAATTACAATTCTAATAAAACAGAGATACCCATTGGAAATGAACTTGCTGATCAAACGATTATCTATGTACTTACGCATTTGGTGAAACATACCAGGTACCTTGCTTTAGAATCGATTAAATAATAGCATTTATACTATACCATTGTTTATGTGGAAATGTTTTTCCATACATCGCACAAGCAGTTAAGAGGGAAGACTAACCAATACATTGTTCCCTCCACTGCTGTCTAACAGACACCAGTGGAGGACTGGGGTAAAACAGGGAACTAACAAAAAAGAATACGTCACCCACATATTTGTTCTAAAATCACAATATGAGGGAATACCTGTGGTCCGGTCCGATAGAACAAGAGATGAGGATCCTAGAAACAAATTCGCATACAATTAAAATACAATAATGACACACGTTTGCAAATCTGTGATTCTGCTAACCAATTACCTGACAACACAGACGCAGTTTAGGCAAGCAGTCATAAATAATATAACTTTTGTAGGACACCATAATACCATGATAATAAATAACACCAAGACAGTACTTTTTCATTCATTCAGTTTGGATACATTTTAATGGGGCATCCTCAAACATAATTTCTGAGCATACCCCATCAATTGTTGTCCATCCAAATTGAATGAATGCAATTTTATTGTACATCACAAAGCTGTTGTCTATGACTATGTAAGTGTTCTGAAGAAAACATTCTCTCCTCTGGTCGTTCAGATGTAGATGTCATACGTTTCTCATGCACATGTGCCAGGCATGGCCAATCTGAAAAGGACGTGCTGTTAACAGGAGAAAAGAAACCTTGATTAGAAAGTTTCCACATTTTATGCATACTGATTGTAGTACCATTTAGGATTATGAAACAGCAATGCTGTGAGTTTTAGTACATAATAACTTTCACCGATTCAACGGTACAATAATAATTGCAAAACGCTTCTTTTTGGAAGGACAGTAATTCGATGTTGCAAAGAGTTATGACAATATCATCCATTACAGTTACCTTTAATTATTTGTGGATAGTTAGATGATCTGACCATTGGTACTTTGGTAAAATGCTTATAAGTAAGAACAGTGTAAACAGAATATTTATGAAACAAAATAACAACTTAGTAGCACAAATATGTAATCAAACAACATAACTCAGATGTACGAATGTGCACCTGGCTATAGACAGTGGTAGATAAAAATGTCTTCACACATCACTTGAAAATGTTGTAAAGTTGCTTTTTGTGCATATCACGTTCTGGTTGTCTCTTGGATTTAAGTCAGTCTTTACGTACACATATGCATATAAACATGGAATACGATTTCACCTGTCACCCCCTTCCTCCACATATGTACAAACTGAATTTTATTCATTATAGAAGCAGCATACAAACACACTACTAATGAAAGTATTTGTTTTAAAAACAAATTGCACAAAATACCTGAGGATACGCTTTCAGGACTGCGTCTACGTGAAACTGCAAACAAAAATTTTATCATGACGTGAGGATAGCTAGTGAATTTGACTATTTATGTTTTTAATCTACTTATAAGTAAACTTAATCATCACGAAACAAAACTAACAACTAAGTAAGAATGCATTATAATGACATAAAAGTAGTTGCAATGTACTGCACTGATTATATAATACACATGTTCTATTATATATCTTCTAATACCTATGGTCCCTTGGATTACTTGAGATGCATCGGAGACCAGATTCACTATTAAGGTCATTGTGACACAGTCCCCTTTGTGGCCGTAATGTCGAGGTTTCATAGTGTCCGCCATTTTATTAACATGTCAAATGTATAGGAGTACGCTTTTGAATTGGGCACCATAAATATATTGTTTCAAAACATCAACAAATTTTGATCACTTTTGGTCATCGTCAGAAATATCCCGATACATGTCCATAATAGTCAATATATTGGGAAAACATATATAGCAGTTACTGCTGCTACAAAAGAAATCAAAACAAATAATTGCAACAAGAACTATATTAAATAACTCTTTATTAAGTTTAATTAATTAATTAATTTATTACATTTTGTTAAAATACATACACACATAATATATATATGGAAATGTTTTATGATCATTATACATTTTAAAGATAATTCTTAAAATAATCTCCTGAAAACCTCCAATATCCATGTGGAATGGGGTAACGTTACATACACTGATTCGTTACATACTACTATGTCTGCTGGACATAGTAGTATGTTGGTACTAATCATGTTGTGGTAGTTTGTTGAGTTTGAGTCATTCTTTAAGAATACGTAAGCACATATATATTGAATGCAATTCTAATGGCTATACTTGCTATCTTAATCGATCATTGTCGTCCTGAAACCATGCTTTAACATGTTAAACAATTCAAAACCTACAGAAATAATCCTTAGAAACATGTTAAAATGTTGGCAAACATCTGCTGTGAACCATGAGTGAACAGACAAATGGTTGAACTATAGGTTATACATTTCTTTGTGTGCTTGATTTGACTATTATTATATAATGAATGGCATAATATTAATATTTTGTGCACCTTAAACAATATATCAAATCGATAATATCAAATAACGAGAACATTGTGTGTAACACGTATATAGGTATAAAGTGTACATTACCCAGTTCTGCACGCAATGTGACCACTGAAACCAAAGAAGAGATCATATTAAATAAATAGCACCTGCGCTATGCATTATAACAAGTTTTGAAAACATAATAGTTGGGGTTTGATCAATATTATTTCAACCACAATGCTCCATGCTCTATAGTAGAATTTGTGACACATATTTGTTGTGAAACTTCATGTTCCTTTAAGCAATATCAAGACGTTTATGAAACAACTAAATTCAGTTAGAAGAGGATTGAACACGTAAAGTGCACTTAGACTGGCCTAACCCAACCAGATATTTGTGAAATTTAGACAGAACACTAACTAAGTAGTCTCGATACATCAAATGTTTGTAGATTCTGGTAAATTTAATTAAACATACACCCAACAAATCTATATCGACATAATGAATTATATCTTACCTTCATGTTTGACGTGTTGGACTTCTGAAACCGAGGAGTTGTTTGCATGTACATAAAATAAGACAGAGTACAATTAACAGTATTCTATACGAATTGTCACTATCAGGATGCTACTTAAACATTTTGCATTTGTAACTGTTTCTAGGTTTCTTACTAAGAAAACATATATTACATCACACATATCATCATCATCATCATCATTGTGCGGCCATAGTATCCCGTGGTTGGGCGAAGGCTTCAACATGTCGTTTCCAGATCTGCCTGTCTTGCGCTATCCTCTGCCATATAGCACCCTTTCTGTACTCACACACTCACACACACACACACACACACACACACACACACACACACACACACACACACACACACACACACACACACACACACACACACACACACACACACACACACACACACACACACACACACACACACACACACACACACACACACACACACACACACACACACACACACACACACACACACCAGACCACATCAGATCACGCACGCACGCAAGCACACACGCCACGCACGCTCATTCACACACACACACTCATATATGATAGGGAATAAACTAATATTTTACCTTCTTCTGCGTGTATTCTTGCTTCTAAAACAGATAAGTTGAAAGAATGCACATTAACTAAAAATAATCCATACGTATCCAAAGTTATCTCTAGCTTAGAATAAGAAAATACATTTTTGTTAGTAAGTATCATTCATCTGCATTCAAATGATGTACATGGACATTAGAGTAAGGTATCATCATTTTAGTTTTTACAACTCGTTCCAAATGACTAAGTAATTTTTGCTAAAGAGTCAAAAGCACTTTCTTGTGAGCAGTTCACAACTCAATATGTATTGTGTATACAGCGATGATGTATTAAGTTACTCTAAATAATAACCTTTGTGTTTTAATACGTCCCCAAATGATAGATCACAGGCCAGTGGTTCAAGGAAGCGAACAAATACAGACCCGACCACCTATACCTTGATTTCTGACAAGAGATACTGCCAGAAATTCCCTCATATGTTTTTATTAATACAGGAGTTGTATGTAATCACACATTTCAGAACTATGTGTAAAATAGATTTGTTCAATTAAAAACTGTAGGTTTATAGTGTACTAACCAGAACATCTTTGAAACATATATCTATAATAATATCATAATATATTATTATTATTATACCGAACTTATAAAGCGCTCTTTTTATACATAAAAGCCTGCTCAGAAGCGATGTACACAATCAATAGAATAATCATAGACAGTAAAAACAAAGCGTAAAAACGATAACATGATAAACAAGTTTGTTTTTAGAAGACTGGGTATAATAAAATGAATATATATACTGTTTTAAAATGTAATAAAAACTTACTAAAAAGAGTTAAGCACCAAAATGGGCCAGGAACAAATGTGTTTTTAGCAGCTTCTTGAAAGTATACAGTCAAACATCGTACATTACCTCGTTCTTCGTCCAATTGTCTTGCTAAAACACAAAACAGTAATATTTTTACAACACTCTATCCAAATTAAATATTTCAAAGTGTATTCTATATTTTTCAATGGCAATAATAATGTTTACATGGATCTCATAAAACAAAAGACGTTTGGTGTACAAATTGCCAAATAAAAACATATTATATCACATCTTTATTTATTCGTTTTATATAGAAAATATTGCCAAAAATATCAAAATGTTATAACATGGTGTAAAGGTACATATATTTCAGCTTGTTTCCATAAATAAAATGAAACATGTATGTATGGGATATCACATACCAACATCAACTACTGAATTTTTTAATTGTCGTTCCAAAAAAGCCACCAGGATCTACTCAAACTATTCAAAAAATATAAAAAAACACGATTCTTGGGCTTTGTTGGATCTTGCTTTAAACCCACCCTTTCATATTACACTGTAGAGTTGATTAGTTATATAACATACAGTTTTCTTCGTAATAGTGCATTATAAAGCTATCACATATTTTGTGCACCGAAAAGAAGGTATCTAAGATGATAATGTAAAATAGCTACATAATATTTTCAAACACACACAGATTGTACACTTTGTACATTACCTTGATCTGTAGATAATGTCATTACTGAAACCAAACAAGACATCGTCTGCACATTAAAGTGTACTAATTAAACAGCACCTTCGCTATACATTTTTAAACAAGTTTCTAAAACAAAATACTTGTGTGTTGCTCTATATTACTTCAAACACATTCCTCCATATTTCAGAGTAGAATTTGAGAGAAACATTTGTTGTGAAGCGTAATTTTTTTCTCAATGTACGCGCTGGTGCAGGTCTTACATGGGGATTCGGTAAACAGTCTTACTGTCTTGTATACTTGTATTGTTCTAAGTACAGATGCAATAACATCGTGAGTGAGAATAGTCTAGGCAAACTAAGGTTTCACTTGGAACAAATTTCAACAGAATTTCTGTTGGCACATGAGATCCCCAGAACACCATACTAAAGTCCTACGAAATCACTGCATATCAAATATGTAAAATTAGTGTCAATCCAATATGGCCGCCATTAATCAAAATAGTGCCATATCTTTGCTGTCAGATGACATATTTTGGAATGTTTAATTCTAATAAGGGGTTTTGGACACAAAGATGCAATTGGAATTGATTAATTGTAATTGGGTGAGTAGCTCATTTGCTTTAATCCAAAATGGCCGCCAAATAGCAACATTTTACCATGTATTTATTATAAAACAGGGCCCCATCTAGGATTGAGTTTTTTAAGATGCCTCCAACAATGTCACCTCTCAGTTAGGACTGCTGAATATTCAATGTCACAACTAGATTTGCTGTAGAAGAGCTCCCTACTCCTTTCCTCCCCAGGCCAACATGGTCCGGATCAGTGCAGATGATGTATCGTGGCCAAAACCCAGGACAATCTTTTGTAAATTTACTCCCAATGATTGACCTTGATCACATTTGTCCACCCTGTACCTACACTTCACTGAACTTTGTATCAGATCATGCATTGCAATATTATGTCACTCCAGTCCTTGCGTTAGACCAGCCCTTACACTAGAAACCCTTGAAAATTATCCAAGCATCGTCCTCAGCCGTGTAGGCTTTCACATGAAAGTGGGTTTCCGGGTAAGCATCGAGCACTTGATGGCAGGTTCGGGACCTCAAGAGCTCATGGAAGGTGTATATGCCATAACAAGGTGAGCCACAAGATGACTGGCTGGTTTCTGTGTCAAGAACTGTGTATGTCATATTATGTAGATGCTGCGCTGGACATCATTGTTGCGGCTAACGCATACAACCTGCCAGTACCAACTAAAGAGTCTGTAGATGAACCAGAAGGAAGCATAACAAGTGCTGATCTTGAGGTAGATGCGCAGGGTATACCATGACTGAATTGACAACCGCTGAAGAACTGTATGAGAGTGCAGTGTCTTCTACCTTAGCTGCAAAAAGGAGTGTTCGACAGAGGTGTTAGAGATAATCAAAAGTAAACAGAATAAGACGAAGGAAATGATCACTACGTGGACAACGATGATTTGGGTATAATACATGACTGTGTTGAACATCCAGAAATTTAAAGAAGGATACCATGGTGAAATGCAGTAATATGTATTCGGCCGGACTGTCTACAGATCTCATCATTGAGCAAGTGTTGATGAGAACTATCAAGACACATGAATGCCTGACACGAGGAAAATTAATGGGAAAGACTCGAGTTGTTCCTGGCATAAGAGTCCACGCTTGCCTCAAGAAAGAACAGAACATGGCACACCAATCAATCTAAGAAGAACGTTCTTGGTCAGGATGTGTATCCTCATATACTTTTTATTGGTGCGATTTTTAATTGTGACACAACCTCTCGTCTGATTGGATTGGGAAATGGTTTGGCTCTAAAGAAGACCAAGAGCGATGCCTTCAGCAGGCAAAGGTATTATTCAGTCTTAATTAGTGAATAGGTACATCAGGAAGGACTGGATACCTTAAGATATCTATTTTGTTGTGATAAGATATCTAAGAACTCACCACATGTGGAACCTCAAACACTACCCCGACCTCAGTAGCTACCAGATACCATAGCCTTCATGTCAATATAACTAATATCAGATGGTGGGGTGGAAAAGTATAAGTACAAACATGGTGTCCAAAGCCCCTTCTTAGAATTTAAGGTTACTTAAATATGTCATTTTACAGTAAATATGAGACTATTTTGATTTGTGGCGGTCATATTGAATTTATGCTAATTTTACATATTTGCCATGCAGGGATTTCTTAGCACTTTTAGTATGGTGTTCTGGAGACCTCACAGAACACAATAGTGTCAAAAAATAGTTGAGTTGAGTGAACAATTTCACTCGAGAAAAAAAAGAAAGGCAGGACAACTTTTCAACACAAGTCGACAATAACAGACCATGCGGACAGTCACAACTGTGTCGTAGAGTGGGAGGGTGCCACAGTGGTAGATAGAGAGACAGACAGGTGTGTGTAATTCATTAAGGAAGGCATCTGGATAATATAGACAGCACCAACAATGAAGAAACGAGGGGAATACCAGTTGAGTCACGTGTTTGATAGTCAGCTCGCCACACCATCTAGCTAACAGAGGAAGAACAGGTCCTGACGAAGGCTGCTGAGGCGGTCGAAACATCGATGTGAGTTGAATTTGATAGTTGTTAATACAAACAATTTGTAATGTCATTATTTTTCCAATTTGATGGATATTTTCACGAAATATTGTAATAAATGTTTGTAGGTGTCTAATCAATTTAATATAATATACACCCAAAAGAATATATATATATATATGTATGTGTGTGTGTGTGTGTGTGTGTGTGTGTGTGTGTGTGTGTGTGTGTGTGTGTGTATAAGACGTGAGTCCAATTATCGTTCAGTGTCCATAATGCTTGACTGTCTCTAGCACATACAATCCTTCAGTTTAACGGGAGCGCGTAGTAGCCTTCCTGAACGAGTAGTCAGAACATTTGGAGTTGAAGTATGCTCATCGACAGTAGGTGTAACAACCAAATCTTGTTCAAGCGATTTAGTTCGTTCCGCTGGTTGACTCATTTTATTCAGTGCTGTTGTGAGTGTTCCTGTCACATTCCGAAGTAGTTTTCCATCGACGTCTCGTTTAACATTCGGTTTCAGAAGACCTAGCCTCAACTTTTCTACCAAACAACAGTTGTGCTGGGTTGTGTCCTGTGGTAGCATGTGGCGCTGTGCGATACGCGGACAGAAATATGTCGAGCTTGTGCTGAATGGATCGATCGGATGTCATATCAGCTTTGACAGCGTTCTTGAAGCTTTGAACCACACGCTCCGCTAAACCGTTGGTGGACGGATGATGAGGAGCACCGGTCAAGTATCGAATCGAATAATTTCTGTGAAGTGTTTGAATTTTGCAGACACGAACTGAGGTTCATTGTCTCATACTACTTGCTCTGGCAGACCCATATTTGCAAGTAAGGATCGAAGTGTGGCTACTGTTTCCGCTGCATCTAAACAAATTAAGGCCATTTGGTGTGCGCGTCTGCTACGACCAAGAACATGTTGCCTTGAAATGGTTCTGCAAGGTCGATATGCAGGCGTTGCCGTGTATACATTCGGTATTCCCATCTGTGCAGCAGAGCTTGTTTAGGGTCCTTACCTACTCATTGGCATCCTTCACATCTCTTAGTGACACCTTCGATGTCTTCATCCATTCGGGGCCACCAAACGTACCCTCGTACGAGACCCTTAATTTTGACAGTCCTCATGTATTCGTCACGCAGAGTCTCCAGCACTCTGCTTCGCAGTTTTGTGGGAACGATCACTCTGTTACCCCACATTCAGAATCCCATGATGTCAGCTCGTCCTTACAACTAAGGTAAGTTGCGATGTTCGGTTGTGATTCTACACCTTCCCAACCAGACTCCACCAGTGGTACCACACGAGAAAGCAGTGCGTCTCGATGTGTTTCCCTTCAGAGGTCTCTCTCCGTGACTGGCAATGCGTCAACTATGGTCATATACCACATCTCTACTTCAGGCTTGTCGCCTAGCACCTGCTTCAGCGGTAGCCTAGACAACCCGTCACAGTTCACCTGCTGTTTTGAACATCGATACTCAATTTGATACGCAAACACCCCCAGGAAAAGACACCACCATCTCTACAGTCGTGCTGCGGTTGTGACTGCTACCGCCTTGCCAGGATCCATGATATACTTCAGGATTTTGTGATCTATGATCAGTGTGAACCGACAACCCTCCAGGAAAGGTTAACACTTTCTGACACTCCAGCAGAGCCCGAGTGCATCTTTCTCAATTTGCGCAAACTTCCTTTCCGTTTGCGTTAGGGAGCGCGATGCGTACGCTACCAGTCTTTCACTTCCGTCCGGCATCCGATGTGATAAGACGGCGGCCAGCCCATACGACGAACTGTCGCATACCACAATCACGGGCAAATCCGGGTTGAAATGAGTAAGCACTCGATCCTGAAGTAGCATCTCTTTAACGGTTCTGAAACCACGCTCCTGCTCTTCACCCTAGATCCAGTGTTCGTCTTTCTGCAAAAGTCGATGCAGTGATGCCAAATGTGTAGCCAAATCTGGCAAAAAGCGCGCATAGTACTGCACCATACCCAAGAACGATCTCAACTGTCCAACGTTCTTGGAGTTGGTAAGACAGCCATAGCCTTGACTTTCTTTGGTGACTGTTGCAGTCACTCGGCACAGATGATATGAGTTCTGCAAAAATTTGCACTTCTTCTTGTTCGCCTTAAGTCCACATTCTTCTAGTCGTCCCAGTACTTTGTTAAGGGTTTTCATATGCTCCTCTCGAGTTCTGCCTGTGACATTCAATGTTCAGACGGTATTAATATTATGTTATCAAGTTCACTTTATGTCAATAGATGTACGACTGTCTTAAAATATGTTGGCAGTTGGCCTTGGTTTAAATTTATACTAGTTTTAGCATAGTTTCATAATATATCTGATTGTATATTTTGCGTGTGCATGAATGGAGGCAGGGGAGACACGCGTGTATGTATGTTGACGTCACAACGCCAATAATTCCTCGTACATTTTAAATGGTACTTGGTAATAAACAGTCTGAATCTGACAATGATGGCATCAAGATAGGGATACCTTGCAGGACTTGGTCCATGTCTCGTTGCCATACCGCTGGTGCCGATACGCCTTCTTACGATAACCGCTGATATTGGTACAATCCGCGATGCGTGTTAACAGTCAGGTAAGGCTTGGATTCTTCTTCGACCTCCATCTGAAGGTAAGCCTGTCGTAGATCAATCAGGATGAACTGTTGACCATCGCTCAGATTTGCACAGATCTCGTCAATTCGTGGCAGGGGATACTCATCCACGTCGAGCTGAGGATTTATTGTCACTTTGAAATCATCGCAAATTCGAATTTCACCGTCCTTCTTGATTGGTGTGACGATTTCACTGTGGGTCACACGCTTCACGATGCCTCCAGCTTCCAATTGGTCCACCCCTCGCTCTACCGCTGGCTTGCGTGCAAGTACGACGGGTCTGACTTTCCAGAATCGTGGTTTGGCTCTTATTTCAGCTGAATTCGTGCACTGATGTTCGTTAGTTGTCCGAGTTCGTCAGAGAACACCGCCACATGTCGGTTGAGCACATTTCGGAAACCAGACTGCGTCTCTAGATGCATTAGAGGCCTGTTCAAACGGATGGAGTACAACCTGACCAAGCAGTGTAGGACCATTTCCTTTCATCACATACAGCGGAAGATGCTTGTCTTGTTCTCCATAACGGACTCTCAGAGACAACACTCCCAACGGGTTCACTGTTCCCCCCGTATACGTGTGTAGTTATAGTTCTGTTCGCGATATTTCGTCTCTCCTATGACAGAGACAGCGGAGCCTGTATCTAGCTCCATCAACATGTCTCTGTTTTCAACTTCCATCGTCATATATATTGGCTTCCGGTCATTTCCCTTGGATACTTTGTACAGTCCCGTCCAGTCATGTCGCTCGGCTTCTTCGCTGCCTTGCATGACGTTCAATGACGTTGTCAGTGGCTGTTTGTTAGCCTTCTGTCGGCATGCTTTCGAATATGTCCGACCTTACCACATACGTAACATTTCTCCTTGATAAATTGACATCCTTTTGGATTGTGTTGTCCGTTGCATCTGTAGCACTTTGATGTGGTGTCTATACGTTTACACTATAGCAGACTGGTGCTTTTTGGTATAGTTTTACTGTTCTGTTGTCTATGCTGTCTCCTACAGATGTCCAATTTGTGCCCTGCTTTCCTTACCAGTCTCTCCTTGAAAGACCTAAACATCTCGGTTAGATGGCTCTATCGCAAGACATCGTCTCACAGCAATCTCGAATGTTAAGTCATCGCGTTCCGTCACTGAATTTTGCCAAATGCTTCAGCGTTGCGACGTAATCGCTGACAGATTCACCATCCTGTCTCGATCGATTGTCAAACTCGTATCGAGCAACCTGTGCTGATTCATCTAGCTTGGTATATTTTTGCAACCGGTTCACTATCACCGAATACGTTACGTCGGCGTCTTTCTGTGTGGCTGGTACCAACAAGTCTTTGAGCAGCTTATATGTATCCGTTGGGACATTAGACAAAACGATTGCCTCTTTGGTATGATCGTCCGTTATTCCATTAGCAAGCTAGTAAAAGTCCAACTGTTCTGTGAAAGTCACTTTACTTTCAACAATTCATCCCCCCACACACTCACAGTAATCTTGTAGGATTCACAGTTAGTCAGCATCCCATCCTCGTCGCAAATTTGTTATGTCTTGTAACAAAACTAGTAATACGCTGACTAAACTTAATGAAAGAACCAACAACGTGTCACACAGTTTAACCACAAGACAACAGACAGACGCTGACCGAAACGGCCGCAGTGATTGACCACACAGGCCCAAGTCCCAGTCTATTACCGATCGGTGTTAGATAAAACCACAGAGAACGTAACAAAATGCCTTCTTCTTTGTGGCGTGTTGCTTATGAAACTGAGGAGTTGATTGCATTTAAACACAATGAGAACAATTCAAACGTTTCCAAAATTATGCATCTCTATATATTACAAATTAAGAATAATAATTACATTAGTAATTACATTAAAACAATTTACTAAACATACCAGCGTAGTGTACTACCGTGATTGTGCATCGACCCGTATTTTACAAACATATCAAAAGAAAACAATTGCTTCAGTGTGATAAACAAATGTAGGATTTACTGTACAATTACATATTTACACGACATGTTGATTAGAAGTACAATCATAATAACCAAAGTTACATAAATTAGATCAATAAGAGCAAAATTACCTTATTGTTGTAAACATATTAATATTAATAACATCAAGGACATTTACTTGTACCAAATTAAAAACATAACATTATTTACACATCTGCATTTTGGCAATATGTTATTTACATACTTTCGATGCAGACCAAAATACGAATGTGTTTACTTAGTGGTACATTATTTTAAAAGGAAAACTGTGATAATGTCACAGTAAATAAGCATGGTCACTCAACATCGGTCATGTTAACAAATACACGAGGAACTTACATATTATTGTGCGTTTTGAATGTAAGTAAAACTGATATAATCACAACACACGTTATCTTTATAATCGATTACTGACGTCCTCAATCTAAGATCAAACATGTTAAACAATTCAATACCTAGAAAATACGACCTCAGATACACTTTCAAATGTTGGCGATCAGCTCCTTCGAACCCCGAATGAATATACCAATGGTTGAAAAATGGGTTTATATATTTCTTTGTGTGCTTGGTTTGCCTACTTATATAATGAATGGCATAATAATAATACTAACATATTTTGCGCACCTTAAATATCAAATATGATAATGTTATTAACTAGAACATTGTAATAGCAAGAATTAATCTTACATTGGAGCTGTATTTAAAACTTGCAACGTTTCGATCCGCCTACAGTGATCTTGATCATGCACTGATGTATGTGATGTGGCTCAGATTTTGGCGGAATGATCTGGTTGTAGATGGCGGGCAGTGCGTGATAAAAACGTTGCAAGCTTCAAATACAGCTCCAGTGTAAGTTTAATTCTTGTTATTACAATTTTAATCTTGGAGCTATGGACAACATCTTTCATCTAGAACATTAATTGTGTGAAACACGTCTGTATCAAATAACCAGAACAGTGTAACACATATATAGGTACAAATTGTACATTACCTAGTTCTGCACGTAATGTGAGCACTGAAACCAAAGAAGTGACCATGTGCACACCAGATTGTATTAATTAAATAGCACCCGAGCTATGCATTCTAACACGTTCTTAAGACAAAATATTTGGGGTTTGATCAATTAATTCAAACACAGTGCTCCATGTTGTATAGTAGACTCTGAGACATACATTAGTTGTAAAATACCATTTTGCTTTAAGCAATATCAAGACGGTCATGAAACAAATATATTCATTTAGGAGATGATTGAACACGTGAAGCGCATTCACTATCAAATGGTAGAGTTGTGCTACATATGCGCAAATAGTTTCTTTTTCAAAACTGGCCTAACGCAACCAGATATTTGTTCATTTTAAACAGAACACTAATTAAGTAATCTCGATACACAAAATTGTTGTAGTTTCTGGTGAAATTAATGAAACGTTTAATCAACAAATCTATATCCACAAAATGAACGATATCTTACCTTCATCTTTGATGCGTTGGGTTTCTGAAACAGATGAGTTAATTGTGTGTACAGAAAATAAAAACAGTACAATTAACCGTATCCTATTTGGCACGTCACTTTCAGGTGCTAATTAAAACATCTTGCATTTGTAAATGTTACCAGGTTTCTTATTAAGTTAAAATTACATCATATATATATTACATAGTATCAATAAATGATATATTACCTTTTCCTGCTTGCTTTCTTGCTTCTGAAACAAAGACGTTAAATGCATGTACAGAAATCCAAAATGATATCTAGCTCTAGGCTGCATCTATTTAAACTATATTCGCAGGGGGGATTCACAGAGAAGCCTGAAACTGGAGGCATAGATAAAGACAGCAGAAATAAATCGGCAAAGAACAGCCTGGAAAACTGTTCTGAATCAGGATATAAATGCATTTGTTTAAATGCAAGGAGCATAGTAAACAAAAGAAGTGAACTAAACATTATGGTAGAAGATATTGACCCTCACATAATAGGTATAACCGAATCGTGGGCCACCACTGACATATCAGATGCCGAATTGGGACTAACAGGATATGTAATGTTTAGGAAAGATAGAATAGGAAGAAAGGGAGGTGGAGTTATTTTATATATTAAAGAATCTATCCAGGCTTATGAAATAAAATTAGAAAGAGAAGCAGATTGCGAAGAAGCTGTTTGGTGTAACATAGTTACAGGAAACTCAACGTTAACAGTTGGGTTAGTTTATCGAAGTCCAAACATAAGCATAGAAGAGAATGAAAAAATACAAAACGCTATAAGGGAAGTAAGCAAACGGAACTGTATTATTATGGGGGACTTTAACCATGGGCATATACAATGGAAATCTCTACAGAGTATGGGGAGTGAGGACCACAAGTTTTTAGTTTTAGTACAAGATAGTTTCCTTTCTCAACATGTGCTAGAACCAACCAGGGGAGAGAATGTGTTAGACTTAGTTTTGTCCTCACAGAAAGAATTAGTTGACAATGTCAAGATATGTGAGCCACTGGGGAGTAGTGATCACAACCAGATACATTTTACCATCAAAGTAAAATCAGAAAGGAATAGTAAAAAGCAGTATAGGAGAAATTTCCACAAAGGAAGGTATAAGGACATGAGGAAATATTTAGCAAAGATAGACTGGAATAACACACTGAAGAATAAGACAGCAACCGAATGCTGGAATATCTTAAATAGTGAAATTAAGTGCATAGTCGATAAATTTGTACCTTTTTCAAAAAACAAGGGAAACGGTCTAAAAAGAAACACTTATCGAAAGAAGCCATTAGAAAAATTAAGTATAAACAAATGATGTGGAAGTCATATAGATGTACTGGAAATGATGAAGACTACAACATTTATAAAGAAGCACTTAATCAAGCTACAGCTGAAATTAGAAATTCAAAGAGAAGCTATGAAAAAAAATTAGCTAGTAATATAAAACATGACAGTAAGAGTTTTTATGCGTATATTCGAAGCAAACAGAAAGTTCAGGATAAGGTCGGTCCTCTAGAAGATAGTGCTGGAAATACAATATCAGAGGGATTCTTAATGGCAGAAGACCTGAATGAGTATTTTAGTTCAGTGTTTACCAGGGAAGATATTAGTTCACTGCCAGTACCAGAGGCTAAGTTCAAGGGGGCAGATTCAGACTATTTAGGACAGTTAGTTGTAACCTCGGAAATGGTAGCTAAGAAAATAAGGGCTATGAAGGATAATAAATCACCTGGAGTGGACGGGATTCCGCCCAAACTACTATTGGAAATTGTAGAACAAATTAGCGCACCGCTTGCAACAGTTTTCAATTTGTCATTAGAAGAGGGAATGGTTCCTTTAGAATGGAAAGAGGCAAACATTATACCGTTATTTAAAAAAGGTTCGAGAAACAAGTCAGAGAACTATAGACCAGTGAGTTTAACATCAGTGATTTGCAAATTATTAGAAAGACTAATTAAAGATCACATGGTGGATTTTCTTGTTAAACATAACTTGATAAACCCATCTCAACATGGGTTTTTAAAAGCGAGGTCATGCTTAACAAATATGTTATGTTTTTTGGAAGACATCACTAGGTGGGTAGATGAGGGATCACCAGTAGATATCATCTATTTAGATTTTCAAAAAGCTTTCGACAAAGTACCACATCAAAGATTACTCCTTAAGCTAAAGGCCCATGGCATAGGAAATGGTATAATAAACTGGATAGAAAAATGGCTGAATGACAGAAGACAACGTGTAGTAGTTGATGGGGAGGCTTCAAACTGGAAATCGGAATTGAGTGGGGTACCACAGGGATCAGTACTAGGACCTATATTATTCTTAATATATATAAACGATTTGGACGATGATATAACAAGCAAGGTGTTGAAATTTGCGGATGATACAAAAGTGTTTAGAAGGATTAAAAGTGATGGAGACAGACAGCATTTACAAGATGATCTTGATAGGTTGATCAAATGGTCTGAAAACTGGCAAATGCTGTTCAATTTTGGGAAATGTAAATGCCTCCACACAGGTCATGGGAATGAAGAGGTAAAATATAAAATGGGGGGTACTGTTCTAAGTACTACTGTAAAAGAAAAGGACTTAGGGTTAACCATTAGTGCTGATATGAAGGTTTCAGAGCAGTGCGGAATTGCAGCGTCAAAGGGAAATCAAATCCTTGGATTAATTAGGCGAAATATAGCGTATAAGAAAAAAGAATTAATAGTACCGCTGTACAAAACAATAGTGAGGCCTCATTTAGAATATTGTATACAAGCATGGAGGCCATATCGCAAGAAGGACATAGATATGCTAGAAAGAGTACAGAGGAGAGCGACTAAAATGATACCAAATCTGAGGGATCTTAGTTACGAAATACGCCTAAAAGAATGTGGTTTAACAACACTAGAGCCCAGAGATTGAGAGGAGATCACATAGAAGTGTTTAAAATATTGAATGGTTATGAAAATATTGATAGAAACATTTTTTTCTCAGTTAAGAAAGATAGAAGGACCAGAGGACATGAAGCTACATTAGTAAAGGAGCAGTGTAGATTAGATATAAGAAAGTTCTCATTCTCACAAAGGACTGTAAATGAATGGAACAGATTATCTCCTGATTGTGTTGGTGCTAGTAGCGTGAATATGTTTAAAAAGGCGGGATACATGTAGATAAAAAGTATTGGACTCTCGATAAGCCAAAAGGCTTCCTTGTCCAACTGCCATCCAGAGTAATTTTCTGGATGGCAATCTTGTTAAATCTTGTTAAATCTCTAGCTTAGAATAAAAAACTAGTTACTTTTGTAATTACCAATTTTCAAACATACAAGAATATTGTACCACTACGGTTGTACCTAGACCTGTATTTTAGGTGAATATCAAAAGAAAACGATTGTGTGTGTTTGTGTTTTGTTTGTGTGTTTCCGTTTATATAGATGCGTGGGGCGTACTGTGTAATGACATATTTACTCAAAGTTATGATTAGAAGGATTATTATAAACACATCTTTTACAAACATTATATTACTACATAACAGTTACCAACTTGATATTGATTAAATACTATGGAGCAAACTTGTTTATTATAACAAATTAAACAATGGAATATTAATCGGCGGTGCTATAAGATATAGGATGGGATCAGAGCAAGTAACGCAACGCGTATAACATCTTGAAAGCCCCCGTTAATACAAAGCATTCACTCACATTAACGAAAATAATATACTATTTTGGAAATAAGTAAATTAATACAATTAAATAAACATTCCTAAATGGACAACCAATGCATAACAAAATTAGCGTGTGGTTTATTAAGTGGCACACAAGTTGTTTATTTATTTTGTAATTTGTGGCTTTATCAGTACATATGAGAGACTGGTTTGACGAAGCATTTGTACGAAGGGACTTTACATAGTTAAGTACAGTTGTTCGCGATGTTCTGCGTTTATCATGCGATTATTTTAATTACATAATATACGTCAAACGTACCTGTACAAACGCCTCGTGAAACCGGTCCCATGCTTGTTAACAAAGGAAAGAAAATATTGAATGCAAGGTGATCTTTGAATCATATTTTAATGTCGTTCCTCGTGTCAATATTTTCCCAAGATTAAGCATTGAGACCGTCTCAAGATTTTGTTTTCTGAAGTTGTTTTCCAATCTTTGATTATGGTGTTATTGTTTTTACTGTTGGCGTTATTGTTTTTTCTTTCTTTCTTTCGATTTGCCTAGGCTAGGCTAACCTAATAGCTAGTGTCAGAGAACTAGTCTAGTTTATGAAGTCATAGTTGTATAGGTCTGGGTGGTCTCTCCGATCTCTTCGGAGGCGGGACTTCAGTTGGTTGACAGTCTGCGCCCGAACTGTGTCTTCCGATAGCGAATTCCATGATTTTACCACACTGGTGGAGAAGAAAGAGTGCCTATTTCCTGTTGATATCTGTGTTTGTATGTTTTAACTGTGGCCTCTTGTGATACCAGTAGATTTCAGGTACATCTGCTTTGATGGATACAATGCGCATTTACAGTTCTGGTTGATCGAGTCCATTCCTTTGCTGATTTTGAATGTTTGGATTATATCTGTTCTTTGTATTCTGTAGTTCAGTGTAGGGAATTTTAACTCTTTCAGTCTGCTGCCGTATGGTAGTCCTTTTGTTTCTGGCACTAGTCGGGTTGTTCGCCGCTGAATTTGCTCGATGAGGTATCGGTCTGTCTTTAGGTGATAGAAGCATACACATGATGCATATTCCAGGTGTGGCCTGACCATTGCTTTGTACAACAATGGGAAGGTTTCCTTGTTGAGATGCCGGAACGTTCTTGCTAAGCATCCCAGAACTTGGTTGGCCTTCTTGACACTGTTCTCAATTAGGTCATCGTGTGGGTTTGAATGCCCTAGGTGGAGAACATGACATTTGTCCGGATGGAAGTTCCTTTGCATCCTTTCTGACCAATCTTGTAGTTTTGTCAGGTCTTCTTGGTGAGAGTTGAAGGAGTTGACGTCATCTGTGAGTGCTGCGTAGAGCTTGGTGTCGTCTGCAAACATGGAGGCCACGTGGTGCATGTGTCCGGGATATCGCTGACGAACAGTGTGAACAGCATTGGTTTCAACACTGACCATTGAGGAATTCCGCTGAGTGCACTGCTCCAATATGATTGTACTCCATGTACTGATACCTTCTGTCTTCGGTAACATAGGAATGTGGCATTCCACCCCAGAGCTTTATCCTTGATTCCAAGATTTTCAACCTGCTTGAGATGACGATGGTGTAAAATGCCTTTGTGTAATCAATGTAGATTACGTCTACTGGTATGTTGTGCATTAAGGCATCAGTCCAGACATTTAGTGCTTCCAACAGATTCGTACTTTTTCTGGTAGTGAGGCCATGCTGTTGCTCGCGTTCCAGGTGATTTGTCTTGATATGTTCTATAAGCTGCTCAACAATCACTCTTTCTAGAGTCTTACAGATTATTGACGTCATAGACACAAGTCTATAGTTTGCTGGATTTCTCTTCTCAGATTTCTTGTATATGGAACAAATTATAGCATCTTTCCACTGTCTTGGTATGGTTGATGTGTTGACGCTTGAGTTGAAGATGATTTTGAGAGGTACACATAGTTGTCCTGCCATCTCTTTCAGGATTCTTGGGCTGATGCCATCAATGCCTGGTGATTTATCAATCTTCAGCTGGAGAAGGCACTTCTTAACCAGTTCTTCGGTGACTTCGAATGTTGGGAGTGCTCTAAAGAAGTGTTGGCTTAGGACCTCTGCTGTTTCGCTTTGAGTAAGTGTACCATCCAGTTTTAATAGTTAACCTATGCCACCCCTGGTGTTTGTTCTGCTTCTGATGTACTTCCAAATTCCCTTGTTGTTTGTCTTCCATTCCCGAGCCAGTTTTTGTTCAAACTGCCTGTGTGCTCTCCTGATAGCATGTTGAGCTGTGTTCCTACCTGCCTGGTAGTCTTCTCCTTCCTTTGTATTAAGGTATCGGATCCATGAGCTGTATTTCCTTCTCACTGTTCCCAGGGCAACTTGAGTCATCCATACTGGCTTGGCTCGGGTGTTTTCAGTAATGGTGTGTTGTGGTACACATTCAGCAACTGCTTCTCTTAAGATTTCTTCTAATTTGTGTATTGCATCCTGTGTGGTCATTTCGTCTAGTTCTCTTTCCCAGTCCAGGTTTAGCATATATTTCATGTTTTCATAGTCTGCCTTGCCATAGCTGTAAAATTTTCCTCTTGTTCGACAATTGTGCCATATATACGTTTAAGTTCATGTTGAGGCTGATGTGGTCACTGTTTCCCAGACGTGGGCCGTAGTTCAGATTGGTTATCATGTCTGTGGTGAAGATCGTCGTCGTCCAGTGTAGGTTGTTGACATTATCGATATCTTGTTGGCTTGTGGACATGTTGGTGATAGTAGGTGTCCCTAATTGCTTCAATGAACTGTTGTTCACCAGAACCATCCTTGTAGGTGTATGGGATAGATGGTTCAGGATCCCATACTATTTTGTTGATTTTGAATTATCCCACTACAAGAGCATGTGTGATTCCCGATATTTCTGAACTGTGCCTGAGAGCTGCATGTATTTGTTCGTTTCTTTGTCTTGCAGTTTCTGATGTGCCACTTTTGAAAATGCATCCAATTAAGTGTTTTTTGCATTGAATGATATCCACACTGCATTTTCGAATTGGTCAATACTTGAGTGGGTATATCGGCATGCCTTGTTTTCAGTCATCATATATATGCATGTAACACTTGTGTCTGGTTGTTGTAGATAGTTTTAGTTTGTGAAAAAGGTCAAATCTTTGTGTGTGGAGGACTTTCGGGTTTGGTACATTTCAATTTTTTTGTTTTATTTCATTGAGTGTAATCCCGTCCTATTCTTGCGCAATGGTGTGTAGTTCATCATATTTGCTAAGTAGTGAGTTATCAACATTGGTGTAACATATCGGTAATGCATTGTTGTTCATTTTTCTATGTGCGTGTGCTATACAGGCTTGGGCTCCTACTGGTTCTCGATGATTTCGCTTCGGTAGATTGTTTGGGTTGTCTTTTCTTCTCCGCATCTGCTGAGCCCGTTCTTTTTTGTAACTCAGCTGGAGTTAAGTCTGGCCTGGTGAACACTGTACTGTACTTCTCATCTGAGCTGTTTCGAATTTCTTTGGCTTTATGTAGTATTTTCTTTTTGCCGTTGGTATTTATCATGGCTGCAAGGATCATTCTGGGGTTGCTGTGGTCTGACTTGCGAATCGGTGTGACTGATTCCGGCTGTTCTCTTGCATTCTATGGATGATTAAGTTGAGTGTTTTGGCATGATCTGTTCTCTTTCTGTTAGCTCTTCTTTACTGCTGTGGCTAGGTCTTGATTGTTTTGTGCTGTCAACGTTGTGTGAGTGGCTGTATTGTGTGCCAGCTTGCTGATTTCCTGTTGTAGTGTCTGTAACTGTGTGTTTATTGCTTGTGTGCTGTTCTTCAGGTCCCGCTTTGTTGCTTTTTCTTCAAGTGCCATTTCTACTCGGATAACGCATTTTGTTATTTGTGTCATCTATTATGCGCAACGGTCTTGTATTTCTTTATCTGTGTATATTGCGTTTAGTGCTTTTGGTTTACACTTGTTACAATACCAACTAACGCCGTATTGTTTCTGGATAAGTAGATGAGCCGTGTTTATCTCCTAGCATTTTGCACACGATATTTCTAGGCATCTTTCGTATTTTAGCACCTCGTCGTTTTGTTGCTTGCACTGGCCACACATTGACGACGACATATTTAGATTGCTTGACTGTGCCTGAGAGCGATCAAATGTCATATTATCTTCACCACAATATGCTGTTTGAGAACATTCAGCATAGTTTATTTCTCATTGCAAATTTCTTTCACTTAATTTATTGTAACAGTTACTGGGCTGTGACCGGAACTAGCGCCGGGTCCGGAGCCGAAGGGTGGGGTCGCCGGCGTTGCCGTCGGTGTCGTATCGCCGGTACCTTGTGTGTCTTTGACTAGCTAGAACACACTTCGATTTCCGTGTAACTTTCCTAATATTCATTCTGGTTTATGGTTGGGTTGTCGTCTGGACCGGTTGTGACCCCGGCCTTGACCTGTTGGTCGATGTTGATTCCATCTCGCTTGGCAACCGATCTTTGCCTGGCGATTGTGCTCTGTACCTGTTCTCCCTTCTGCCATGTTAATTGCACTTACTACTTTCTAATAGATTTGAACGTAATTTTGGATTATCCCAGCGGAATTTTAGCCTGCCAAGTTAAACCGGAAACGAGATGGTAATAATATGCTTAATTACAGTATTTATGTAACGTACGACACGACACATTTACGATATATTTTACAAATATTCTTTGTGCAGTTCTATGTTTTAAATGTCATATATTTCATATTTTTAAAATATCTGTACTGCATTATACAATATACTATTTTACGTAATTAATTTATTTAGCAGTTTTACATAATTTTACCTGTACATGTATATTTTAAACTCACGACCCTTTAGAGGATAAAATGTATACTTTATAAGGTTATCGTTAATAAATAATGTTTATTATTATTATTACTAGTAAGATAAATGTTCTAACAAAACCTGCTTCTTCATATCTTTATCCACCGTCCTCCTCCAGGTGTCTTTCGGTGTGCCTCTCTTTATGTGGCTATCAGGAGTCCATCTGAGGGCAAATCTTGGCAGGGCTGCAAGTGACATTCGGAGTACATGTCCAACCCATCTCCACCTGCGCATCTGGACTTCTTTAGTGATGGGTTTGGCAGCTGTACTCCTGTGTAACTCAGTGTTCGAGATGGTGTTTGACCAAAATACGTTGGGAATTCTCCGTAGCACCTGCTTGGAAAACTTCTAGTTTGTGACTGATGGTTTTGGTCATCTTGCAGGATTCAGCTTCATTCAGGAGGGTCCTTAACACGTTGCTCTTGAACAGCCTGATCTTGGTCTTCATGCTCATGCGCCTTGATCTCAATGTGCTTCTGAGCGCTGCAAATATTTGGCTAAATCCTTGTTCTTGTATCGTTTTTTCTGTATCTCCGCTGGTTATCATTTTGGAGCCCAGGTATGTGAAGTCATCTATATCCTACATTTCTAATACATTATAGGCCATGGGCCAGATATGCCCCTCGTGCACCCCCCCACAACTCTACCAATCCATGTTTTTTGTTAAGCTTTGGGGTACATTGAAGAGATTTCAAGTGGTAACAATAAAAACGTTGGGTCTCACTACCCATATCCAACCTATCTTGGATGGTACCCTGAAATATCGTATTTCTCATCAATGTCGTGTGGTATTTAATCACCCACACCACAATCGTCATTGTATAGTCATAATGTCTCAATATGTACTTGTGGTATGTTAATTGAAGGTTTTCATCTGCTGATCATTATAATAGCATTCGATAAATATCTACTATTATGACGTGCCATAATTAGCATAGAATAACTATACCCCATTCACACTCGTGACCGCATAGATGACATCATTATTTTTGTCAAATATATTTCCTTTGATCCCATGGCCTCTTTAAGATCAAAATAATAATATGCATGACATTCTGCAGCATCATTTCTTTAATTTGATACCAGAATTGTCTTTGTGTCATTACAAATGGATTAGATATGATGCTTCAAAGATAACCGTAGTGTCGCGGATCAAGTGGCGAAAGCAAAGATAACCATGGATATGGATGGCATACATGTCAAAACTGTCTAGATTATGTGTGTGTGTTTTCAGGTATACATTTACGCCATATTAATTTCAGATGCATAAAACAAAGCACTACATATTTCATATAATGTACATGTACATGCTTAATGTGGTATCCAAAACTCGTGAATTAAGATGTGACAAATGTCAACAGTACAGACAAATCGAAAGCCAGTATCTCAAAATATGATAATTCAGTTTAAAGCGAATTACGTATGTATGACATTCATTTATATGCTAGCCATTAATAAAACAAAATGTACTTAGATGCAAAAAAAAAGTTATTCACATCTTAATTGTATGCAATGACATACAACATCTAGGTTGATGTACGGACACTTGCCAAACATTGATAGCTACTTAACCAATTAGTCAAATTTTGATGCTAAGTCATAATCACTGTCACTGTCAGCATATTGTTCCATCCCATCAGACATGTTCATGTCAGACTCGTCATCACTATCAGTGTGGTCGGGGTCTACCTGAGCGCTATCAGCCAGTTCACGTGGCAGCACATCTTCAAGAACAAGAGTTTTATTTAGACCCCAATTACAATATATGTATAATATCAAATTAACGTAACATGAATATTCATATATATTCATATATACAAATGCAGTGTAATTTCAAATTAGATGGGGTCTGTGACTCCTATTAAGACAATAACAGTCGCTCTTATAGGGGCCACAATAATAATTTGTTTCAACTCAATTTTACCGAAGGAAGTGCAAATGGAAATGTGCAGGAAAAGAAAAGAAACTGAGATTACTTGATTACATATATTCATGTATTGGAGTATTAATGATATGTTAAAATAAACAAATACTAGTTGTCAATAGTACACATCGATATACTTGGAACAAAAAATGTGTATATGCACAAATACAATATCCATATACTGATATACATATCCATACGTATCACATACAATAATAGTTTTAATGACTTTGATAGCATATATAGCAGTTTAATATTGTATACGTATCTACGTATTTTTTTATTAAATTGTTTTTTGCATAATTACCTAAACCTCTGAAGCTATGTGTTCCAATCTTCTCTGTGACTAAGACATCTTTCAGCAAATTCATGTTTTGTTCTGAATGGGTGTAACTCTGTTTTTCCTTGTGTTGTAACTGTGTACGTAAGCATTTGTATTTAATGTCCAATTTAATAGGTAGGCAGAGAGGTCATGATGTACATATTCATAAGAAAACTTAAGTTCATGTAATTTTAACGTCATCAATTTTTAAGATATTCAATTTTTTTTAAAGCGGCTCAGAATGTGAATTATATTTACTTATAGATAAAATTCTCATAGCTTTCTTTTGTATTTTCAACATTCGACTACCTTGGTATCCCCACACCATAATACAATAGTTGATATGTGATAAAAATAACGTATTATATCAGATAATTTTTATTTCTAGAGGAAAGACATATTTTAGTCTGTTTAAGATGCCGACTGTTTTGGAACACTTGTTTGATACTTTTTCAATGTGTTTATTCCAGCTCATCAATCCTTTCTTCAGGTAGGTTCCATGTATCTCCCTGCTTCTTGAGTACATGAATGTATTTAGGAATATTCAGTAGAGATTTCACTGGTTTGAGTTTGCCAATCACTCGGAAAGCAGTAGTGCTGTCACATCTACTGAAAGCATACAGAACCATCAGAGCCGTGCGTTTGTCTTGGCCGAGATCAACTCCTAGTTTGCTTATTTCCTACACCAGTGTCAAACGAGATGGTGATGTATCCAACTGATGCAGCATAGTGCAGAAGAACGAATAAGATGTTTCAATCTGGGCTCTTCACACGAAAGAATCGGTAATTCCTACTCCTCGCGTAATAAACATAGATAATAATTCTTGAGTCAGTTTCCTGTGATGACTTCAGAATGGGCAGATCATGGGTTACTGTCGTCCGGCCATCATTGGAAGTCAGCAGAGTGGCATTCTCCTCATATATGAAGATCACTTGTCTTCCATGCAGTTTTGATGCGTATCCATCACTCTGCCACAGCTTCAGAAGCAGTTTGATGAACTGACACTTGTTTCCACCATCGGACAAGGATGATTTCCAATCAGGTGGCCTCTTTGTTGCCTCTCCTTTCAGAATCTCTAGTGTGGCCGACTCCTTTAGGTTCAGCGACCTCTCCTTTTCCTTGTTTGATATGGTATCTCAGGACAGTCACCAGATTCCGCAGAATGATCATCACTGCCAACTTCCTGTAACATGATGCCATGAGCTGTGTGAACTGATTCTATCCTTTTCCTGTGAGATCATCCAGAAGCTGTTCGAAATTATAAAATTCTGAATGGAATACCGTTGGTCCTGGTGGTGACCTGACAATCTGGTTGGAGAGAAGAGTGGACGTCTGCATAACAGGTTCAGCTAGCGCTGTCTCCAGCTCCAGTGAAAAGGAGTAGCTTTCACAGTGTCCCAATCTATTCAGGAGAATTACGAGTTTTTCACATTTGAACATATGACGCATGGACATGCTCATGAAGATGTGTTTTGGCAGTTTCCACGATCCATTGGTTGTTGCCCGGCAGATGTCCTGACCAATTGACAGAACAAGTCTCTCTGTGCGGGATAATGTGGGAGCTGCCATCCCAGTTATGACATAACATAACAATTTTTGGAGTGTGTCTGGTACACTAATGTCAATTCTGTCACAATCATGGGGAGTTGATGGCCATTTAAGATCAGGGGCTTCAGCAAACCCATCCTGGATAATCTGTCGAAGATATGTACCAGTAGTCATGATAACATCAGTTGGGCTTCATGGGCTTCCATCAAGTTGAACTGGTTAACACGTACCTATTCGTCTGTATTTTGCCATTTCTCTGTTTTTTGCATATAGTCGATGCGGCAATTCTTGTGGAACTTGGCTTCATAAGCAAACATATCGTATTCTTGTGAGGAACTTCTCATCATGTTTTATTTTTGCCATCGTCGCCACAGTCTTACATTCATCAAATTCAAACTGACTCATGCCTTGAATGGTCTATGTGCCTTTCACTTTGTTGTGGGGGGGAGGGGGTGCACGAGGGGCATATCTGGCCCATGGCCTATTAAGCATGGTGACTACTTCCGTTCTGCTGTTCATTCTTAAGTGCTTGGTTTTCTTTGTGCTTATCTTCAGTCGAATCTGTCCAGCTGATCTTGCCATGTCGTCGGTCTTGGCTTGCATATCCTGATGTTGGTGTGAGAGCAATGCTATATCGTGTGCAAAATCCAGGTCTTCCAGGGGAGAGCTAAGGGTCCATCGTATAGGTCTCCTTCCTTGATTGACCACTCTTCATCTTCCAGTCTATTCCAATAACCATCCCCGTAATTAATTATACATCCATCGTTCATATATTGAGCAGGTTACACTTATAACTTTATCATTTACACCATGGCTGGGTTATCCATGTCTTATTTTTTAATAATCAAGTAATATGTATAATCTGCATAGAACCCGAACTGCTAACAGTAAATTTATGTTGTTCCAAAACTCTATGATTTTTTAGTCTGAACCGCAATTTTGTTTATCTAACAATTTAATGACACCATGCAGTAATTAACAACGATGACTCAATAATTGTTTAACTTCTTTTTGATATATGTGCTCTCAGCTGCAATGGTATCTCCAGAGCGTAGGAACACGTGAGCTAATATCAAAGTAAATTTAACGTAGACATTGAGGAAATACCAGATCAATGAAACCGGCTGGCTGCTTTGATTAATACTACAAACGAACAACTATTAAAGTAGGACATTTGTTATAATTATTATAATATATTAATATTTCCATTAATATAATTAACATTCAAATATAACTGTTAGTATCAAATAAAATATACTGGAATTATATATAAAATACTGGTTACATATTCTGTAATTTCGTTAATCACTAAATACGTACATTCAGTAATTGTCCCCGGAAATTTGACGATAAATATATCCTTTATAAATAGATCATCATATATATAGTTAAAACGTCATAGTCAAAACCTAATCCTTCAGAAAATTGTAACATTTGTTAGTGCTTTGTTTCAGATTATAACGTTATTTATGCTAATTTTACAAACATGTAATTAAAAAGTACTATGCCACAGACATTTAAATATAATTTTTATTAGAGTTGAAACTCTTCATAAAACAACCGCACCGAATCGACCCAAATTCACCAGTTCTGGTCGAGTCGGCAACGTTACCACTTCGGTTAAATTTCTTTCCGAAAACGCCGCCGACGCAACCAAAGTTTCCCGCCTAGCAATTTTCAGCCACATTTTTGCCTGGGTCCGTTCTTCTTTCTTCTTCTTTTGATATCCTGAGACTTTCTCGCCTGCTTCACTGAAAGATTTATTAAAGGAATCAATATTCATGTCCTGTTCTTCTCCATGAATTTGGAAGCAGTTCTTCACTTCCTGCCTAGAGAATTGCTTTATCCCAACACGTTTCACTCTGGCAGAGTCGATCAGTCTTCCCCTTTCGGGTCCTGTTCGTGCCTTGCGCAATTTCAGGGTGGTGTTTCCTACAAACAGGCTGTGATCACTAGCTATGTCGGCTCTTCTACAAACCTTAACGTCTTGTAGAGAACTTCTCCATTTCCCAATGATTGTTGTCATTGATGGTTCCAAAACCATGTCTTCCCATCATTCTGCCTCTGTTGTTGTCTCCTACTCTGGCATTGAGGTCTCCAATGATCAGCAGCATGTCGTGGGTTTTTACGTCCTCTGTTGTTGCCTGTATGATCGTTGTTAATTTCTTTTAATACATCCCAAATTGACAGAAAAGGTCAAGGGACCAACAAAATGAGCGAATAGGGAAAGATGTAAATGAACTTCAACTAGTTCGATATTGAGAAATCGTACCCAAACTTTGCGTATTAGTGTATATATATATGTATGCACACATATATATATATATATAACACTGCTATGTGTAAAACGTCTTTGTTAAAATAAAAACTGTTTGTGTATTTATAATGGAATGTCTAGAATATTTTTCAAACACATCAACTCATAAAATTGTACATTACCTCGCTCTTCGTGCAATTGCCTTGCTGAAAAATCAAATCAAATAGCACTCTATCAGTTTAATTTTGAATAAACGATAAGACTCTATGTAGCTTTCAGAAGCTGCATAGCGTCTCGCTTCTAAAACCGAGGAGTTGCTTACATATACACAAAATGAGAATAATTTATCTGTATCCAAAATTACATTTCTCCATATTAGAATAAGAACATTAATTATTTGTTTTAATAACATAACAAAAATCATTTGACAATCAAACTAAAAGTTTACAAATACTACATATATATATAATTTTATTATAACACATAATATCACGTTACTTATCTAAATTAAAAATATGTATATAACATGAAACACATTCGGTTGAACCAAATTCAGTAATGAAACATTATTTGCTCATCTGCATTTTTGAAATAACTCGATTTCCACGATTAATTGACCATTCGTATGGACTATCAATGAATACCAACTTTTTGTGTTGTTTATTGAAGGAATTATATTTGTTTTATTTTTAAGTTAACATACGATACATAAAACAAATATATTACAGTATAAATAAATGATTATAATACCTTCTTCTTCGCGGAGTCTTGTTTCTGAAACTGAGAAGTTGATAGCATGTAAACATCATAATAATAATCCACCTGTATCAAAAATTACGGGTATATACATATACATATATATATATTTATAATATAGTAATAATAATATATATATATATAAATAATACTTTTGTAATTGCATTACATGCAATCAAAAAAACATAATATAATACTATACTACCATGGTTGCGCATCGATCTGTATTTTACATGAACATCAAAATAAAACAATTGCACGTGTACTTCTGTGCTATACACATACGTAGGACATACTGTGAAATGTTATATACACGCAAAGTTTACAGAGTATTCTAATAATATAAATTGTGTAACATCAAGGACACTTGATTGTGCCAAACTAAAAAAACATAACGTTATTTACACATATGTATTTTGGAAATATGCCAATTTCCACAAGTAATTAACCATTCATTTATATATTTTCAATGCAAACCGAAATACGAATGTGATTTATTTAGTGGTATATTAAAAAAAAGTACGTCAGTCAAATCCGGTCATGTTAAATACACGTGAAACTTACATATTATTGTAAGTTTTTAATGCAAGGATAATACGTTTTATCTTCATTGATTAGTGACGTCCTCAAGGTCCAAACCATGGCATATAAGCCATTCATAACTTAAGAAAAATTCAACGTCAGAAACACTTTAAAATGTTGACGACTATCTGCGATGAATTACGAGCGGATACACCAATGATTGAAAACATTATTTATATGTTTCTTTATGTGCTTGAGTTGGTCAGTTGTATACCGAATAACATCATATCAATACTGACATGCATTTTCTTACTAATATTGTATAACAATGCAATCACATATATGTGCACCTTAGACAAGATATCAAATATGATAATATCAAAAAACCAGAACATTCTGTGAAACACATATATAAGTACAAATTGCACGTTACCTAGTTTTGCACGTAATGCGAACACTGAAACCAAAGAAGTGATCACGTGCACATGAAATTGTATTAATTCAAAGCACCGGCACTATACATTCTGACACGTTCTTAAAATAAAATAAAAACGTTTGATCAATTCTACTTCAAACATACTCCTCCATGTCGTAGAGTAGAATCTGAGCCGAACACTTGCTGTTACGAAACATCATGTTCCTTTAAGAACTATTAAGACGTTAATGAAACAACTAAATTCGCAGTTGGGACGCCTGAAAAGCACGCATTGTCATAGGGTGGAATTGTGCTACTTACGCATTATTCTATAATAAATTAATGAGAAAATATTTAGGTATGAAATTAGATTTTTGTATCTTGGCGAACAGATTTCGCGTTTTCCTGACGAAGATCTATCTTGAGCCAGAGAAGATCACGAAACTTGTCCAGGCCTCATTGTTCACTGCACAATATGCGGCGCGACAAGATCGGATTTGGAGAAAAAGAAAAGGTGCTAGAGCATGCCAAATTATGCGCTGGTACCAACGTGACAGCCCGTGCCAAAGCACAACGCGAGTACTTGGTGAAGTACGTGAACTCTGAAGCAGTGTCTGTCCCCTGACAGGATGCCACGATTTGACAACTGGACTCATAGTTGTCCATGAATGACAGGCGATATAATCAGTGAATGATGAACAGTACAATGAATGTGATGTATTGCTACAGAATAATTACGTGATTACTTACGTCACCATCAAGCCGTGTTGTTATTGGCCAACGAAATTAAGTAGCGTCTTAATTAGCGCATACACTGCGACTGACAGTTGAGTTACTTTACTGGGGCGCGTACATTGAATACGCATTGTACTCCCGATTCATTTTTCGAATCGGATACGACGCCCTTAATTTGCATCGTAACGAGTTGCCCAAGTAGGAATCGTAGTTGCGTTACCGGCGTACACTGACGATAACATTCTTACGATGTCTTCTGATATCTTTAGACAGTTCAGTTACCCAAAATGTGTAGTCATCAATGTACGCCGGGCATAAGCTTATTGACATTTGAAGCTCTGTTACCGTCGGGTCACGACCTTCCTCGGAATTATCCAAGCTCAATATTCGGGAATTTGAGTGACAGCGCGGTGATTTGAGTGGCAGTGCGGCGATTGTTATCAACATTGAACAGTTAAATTCTAAAGTTGGTTCTGCGTCGTTAAACATATTTGGGCTGCAGTACATTATAATAGATACCATTTATACTATATAACAGTATTTTAAAATAAAAATCAACATACTATGTTTATTTAAAGGAGATAGTTGTGGCGCTTTAAGTGCTGCAGTAATCGTCAGCAATCAATCGTGCTGCGGTTATATTTTCTGAATAATGGTCTCGGTATGGGTTGCCCAGGCGCACTTTGTTGATGTCAGGCTACCACGATTACTTCGTGATGGTGGTAATACCCATGTAGCCCTGGTTAATGCCAGTTTTGGGATCTGTTGGTTCTCTATAATTATAGATCGACGGCTTCCTCGTGGTGGCAACTGACAGAATGACATGTCTCCAGAATGGCACACTTTGATACAGCAAAGGCCATCTCTCATGTATTTGCTTAGTTGATGAGTTTATTCATGTCAGATTCAAGTGCAAAGTAGTCAGATGGAGTATATTTGACAATAAGCAATGCTGTCGTCAGCATACAGGCGCATTTGTGAATCCACTCTTCTGTGATGTTGTTAACGTACAAAACAATTGGGCCCAACATGCAACGTGTGCGAATCCAGAGGCGATGTTAGCTGACAGCGATGACTGCCCAATGATGACAACGTCTTGATTGCGTGAACCGAGTAATGCACTGATCCAGGAATGTGTTCTGTCCTGGATTTTGTGGAACCATTTGTTGTGTGACACTTCATTGACAGCTTTATTAAAGTCCATAATGACGATATATATATATTTGCTTCTTTTGGTTAATAGAGTATGCCAATGTAGCGTACTGACCGACTACATCTTATGAGACAGACCTTTCCGGAAGACATGCCTGTTCGGATGCAATAGGTTGTTGTAATAAAGTGGCGACCTATCTGGCTGCACACAATGTGTTCCATCATTTGGCATGTGGTGCATGTATGCATATAACTGAAACCAGTTTGTAGTTAGATGACTTGGCGTTATTACCCTTATAACGTTGACAGAACATAAAACAATCACGTATCTCTATATAATGAAATTGGTATTACCTTCTTCTTTGATGCGTTTGGTTTCTGAAACCGAGGAATTGGTCGCATGTACGCAAAATATAAATAGTTTGTCGTATCCAATATGGCATGGACCATTAAGATGCTATCTAATGTGTCATGCATTAGTAATTGTTACTAGGTTTCTTATTATGATAACAAAAATTACATCTGACAAATCTATAACTGTGTTATATATGACCTTCTTCTGCGTGGCGTCTTGCTTCTGAAACCAAGGAGATGATTGCATTTACACACCATTTTAACTATAACCGAGCTAGAGTATGTTAGTTTGTATGTATGTGTACATGCTAAGGTGTTCCTTCTAGATGGCTTGCACCTCGGGCGCGAAACATTCAGGGATTAGGCGAACCCACGAGGGTACCGTAACATTTATATATTTTTCAAAATAACCCGTATATATATATATATATCAAGGTTTCTAATTTGTTATCATCTTGTATATGGTAAATCAATTGTGCGGAAGGTAAAACGTACTGTCGCGCATACAACGTAACTGAACAATAGCAGTAGCAGAAACCACGCGCGCGCGGCAAATACTTCGGGAAACCGGCCCCTGCGTCATGGATTAGGTTACTTGGCAACATGAGGTCTACCCTCGAACTTCATTTTCTCACCGACTTCCGTCATTTTGAACATACAAAGCATATTGGAGTATGTGCAAGACGCGGCTGTCTACGTTTGATGTGCGCTGAATCAATCGCACACCCATGCGAGCGCGTTATTTTTGTAATGATGCTCGATTCTCATGTTTGAGCCACCAAGTTATCCAAACCGGAGACGGGCATTTTTACTAGTGTGTATCATCCATCTGTATTCAAATGAGTAAGAATACTAACAATTATAATATTAACATGACATGGATATAATAACATCAAGCAAATTTGATTGTACCAAACTCAACAATGAAACACATTATACATTACCTCGTTCTCCATCCAATATTTTTGCTGAAACAAATACCAATAATACTTAAATAGCACCGTATTCAAACGAAATTTTTCAAAGTGTATTTATTTTGTCCAATGGCAATAAGAATGTAATCATCTACTCGGAATCTCATAAGAACGATATTGTAATATTTAATACAGAAGTAGATTTTCTTTCCTAAAACTGCAGTCTTTTATTTTGTGCAGCTTAAAGATGGTGTCAATTATAACTGTATAAAACTAGCTTACATCCGATCACGGTGCAACAAACGAAGCACTGCAGTTATCATTTTGGTTCTACAATTCGTTCCCGCAAATAAATGTCTACTAAAGTCACAGTAGCGCATTCTTGTGAGCGGCTTACCAGTCAATATGTATTGAGTATATATATATATATATATTTATGTTATATATGTATATATATATATATATATATAATATATAGGTACATATGTGTATATGTATATATATATGTATATATATATATATATACATATATATATATATAAACATACATTTGAGAGCTATGTGTAAAACATATTTGTTCAATTAGAAACGGTACTTTTTTTTAGTGCAGTAACCAGAACATTGCTTTTAAAACACATCCACGGGCAAACATAGTACATTACCTCGTTCTTCGTCTAAATTTCTTTATTGCTGAAACAAAAACCAATCATACTTATATAGTTGTCTATCCAAATGAAATATTTACATGTTTATATAGAAAGTATTTCATGACAAATATACCAAAATGTAATAAAATTATGTAGAGGAATATATCATTGAGGTTGTTTCCATGAATAAATTGAAACACGTACGTATGTGATATCACACACCAATATCAACTAATGCGTTTTTAGTTTCATCAAAAAAGGCCATCAGCACCTACTTAGGTTTTAAAAAATTATTCTAACACACGAGTCTTGGGTTTTGATTAATTATGTTTTAAACACACCCTTCCATATTACACTGTAGAATGTTAGAGACAGTCGTCTTGTGGAAGATCATGATATGTTTTGAAATATCATGAAAGGTTGAACACATAAAGCAAGATCATTGTTATATGCTACCTACGCAATTTCTATTATTATGGCTGGAGAAATGTGTACTTTAATTAGACTTTATGCAAATATCGTTTTTTTTTTTAAACATGCATAATGCAGATCCACATGCATTTTATATAGGATGCTAATCAAGATACCCTAAGATGTATAAGCAACGTCAACAGGTTTTACTTTATAGTAACTATACGTAGCTTTCTTATTAAGTTAACATAATATCAAACTAATGTATGTTATTACTACATTGTATATTACCTTCTTCAGTCAGTCGTCTCGCTTCTGTAACAGGTGCGTAGATTGCATTGAAAATCATTAAAATGTACCAAAAATGATATGTGTCTGGGTTACAAAGAGAACAATACTGATGTTCGTTATTCCATTTGAAACAATTGTAAAATCGTATCAAAAAGTGTACTTGCATAGCATATTGCCTAGAAATGTATTTTACATAAACATCAACATAAAACAGTTGTCTCTGTGACCAAAGTCTTGTTTCCGTGTTACACAAATGTAGAGATTACTGCTTGATGACACAATTACACAATTTATTATTGCAAGTATGATCGCAATCATATATGTTACATATATTACAATACACCATGCAAAATATTGCAGATTGTGCGAAACTTTTATTAGTTTTTTTTATCACGAAGCACACTTGATTGTACAAAACCCAATAAAACAATTTTTTTGGCATATCTACATTTTCGAAATAGTTGTTATGTCAATTTCTAAGATCAAGTAACCATTCACATTACGTTTGTTCAACCACCTGTTGAGCAAGTATAATATCTAATTTATACCAACAAACTGTGCTATATCTGCGTGCACAAATCATAACTTTTTAATATTGTCTCAGTCAGCTCTTCTCATCTATGAATGCGCCAGTCGTAGAAGTGCATTTAGCTTAAAAAAGTTCATGGCTGCTATGGCCGATGACACGAAGGAACTCGTCATTGGGCGTGTCCTCGCCTTATACACACACATTCGCCTTCCCGGTGGGAGGAACGTAACCACAACTTACAATGGGTGATCTTTGTTTTCATAACTGAATTCAGTTAGGTTATTGCCTAGATTTTCTGGGCTCTTTTCACAATTCTTCGAAGGATCTTTCTGTCAGATCAGAGGCCAGTGGTTCAGTGGAGTGAATGAATATAGAAAGGAGGCACATGGACCTCGATACCTGGGAGGACAAACACCCAGAACGCCTCAAAATATGCCGCATTACTATACAGACGTCTTTATATGAAAACATTGTTTAATTAAAAACTCTTTCTACATTTCTAGAAGAGTAACAAGAACATTTTTCTAACACATTTACAAACACATATTGTACATTACCTCGTTCTTCATGCATTGTTATTGCTGAAACATGTAAATAATAACAATACCTAAATAGCACAATAGCCAACCGAAATATTGCAGTTTTTGAAATGTTGTCGAATGTGTATCGTGTTCAATATATATCATACGAACAACAAAACACATTTAACTGTTCAAACGCATAATACATTAATGTCAAATAGTGATCACATAAAACCTCTTAAACATGTTGCATTATGGAAAAAGTTGAAAGTCCACATTTGGACAAGCAATTTTACCTCACTACATCCCTTATAAAAATCTAGCTATGCCCCTGGTTAAGAGTGTAAGCCGCATGATCTTTGATCATTTTAGGCTTTGTTTTTTATATTTTACACTTTAATCGGATAATGACTATTATGACATATATGGAATATTATGTAACATAAATAATATGGATTGAAGGACATTTATAAACTAAAATTGCAGCATAGGCATGCAAAAAGACCTAAATTACCACCGATTGAAGATGCACATTTTTGTGGATCTGCAGTGCCAAAATATATTTAAATACATTGAATTAATCGTAAGATGCTTCCCACAGGTATGTTTAAAATGTTCTTTTCGTTTCCAGCTTCGGCCATACACATGGTGGAGTGAGGAGGATACCATGCTAACATCATACATTGAAAATAGTATTACTGATGAAGAACGATTACCTGGTTAGTTATTGTACTTGTATACAACAAAGAAGGTCACAGACCACTGTTAGCTTTACCACTGTCAGCCACGTTAATGTTTTGTTAGATTATAAGGAAACTACCATTCGAAAATCTGAAATTTCAGAAATTATATGCTGATCAAACTTTGTCAAAATCATGTACCTCCAGCTCTTTTAAAACACATCCGTGCTCGGTACCCATCAATATTTACCATTTCCCAAAATAGACATGATTGGATCAGAGATTTGGACTTTGATGTTAAATACACCTGTCCGTATTACATATAATATTGAACAAACATGTATGGCATACATCACATTCTTGAAATAGCATTAAGGATTGGTCACTCCAAGTAGGCGCATTGTAACATGGTAGAGTTGTGCTACATTTGTGTATTATATTACGGCAAGAAAAAAGTACCCATATGCAAATACTTCCTTTTCCAAAACTGGCATAATTCCAGAGACTGGTGTATTTTAGACAGGATGCTAATTAATATGTCTTGCTTTAGTAAATGTCTGTATTTGTTTTATTAAATTAACATCAAACAAATGTATGTGTTACCTTTTTCTGCTTCGGCTCGGGCTTCTGAAACCGAGGAGATGATTGTAAATACAGAAACTAATATTAAAGCGTATCCAAAATGATTTGCCTCCGAATTAGAATAAAACAAATTAAAATGTTTGCAATTGCATTAGAAACTAATTTAAAGGCCATATCCTGGAATAAAATGTGCTTTTTTCCTTAATAACAAATGGTTTATGCCCTTTCACATGATATTGCCAAAATGTTTAAATATGGTATATGAGCATACGACATAAAAAAGAGCCTTTAAATTTGCCATTTTACGGAAACTCCCGAGCGATGCCGGGTTTGCATTTGTTGCTGAAACGTGATGTCAGTCGTGGTTCCGCCGTCAGTTAGTGCAGCGGCTTCACGCCTGCGGTCCTGTGCAGTCGCGCGGTGTCATGTAAACAACTCGATACAAATGGCGGCTTACTCGAGTAGTTCAGAGAGCGATATCAATTTTGACGCGGATCACGAAACGTTTGATCATATATATTTCGGTGACAGTGAGGACGACATTGCCGAGATCGACAATGTTGATGTTAGTCAGTTAGTGTGGCACCGTACAGACACGAACCAGGGCAGTGAAGAAGCTCCAACACTTGGCTGGCCCTGTTGTTTCGAACAAAACGTTTCCATTTCTGCTGAGTAAATGGCTCTTTGGGAAATTCGTGCACAGAATGGCCAGTCAGATTCGAATTGTTGCAGTTTCCAACAACACATTTGTTCACCATTTCTATATGTGAATGAATGTATACCAGTTCAAATATCCACCAAAGAAATCCAGCCGCCGAGAACGCTTGCGATCCCAGGAATGTTTTCCACAACTGACGTCACGATTTTGCCTCTCGCGGCATTTTCGGAAAACAGACTTTTCGAAGCCTGCGCCAGGACAGGTCCCATTTAATGTCAATTTTAGAAAGGTTTCAGCAAATGTGTGGTTTCTGGGTTGTCATTATATTGCAGAACACATGTACATGCATATTTTTTATATTTAGTAGCAATTCCCCCCCCCCCCAGGATATGGCCTTTAAGACATACTAGCAAGGTGACGGCACAGTTGTAAATGCCCTTTCTAGAGGGATCGCAATAACCATATTAACGCAAAATATATGTTCCCGGAATTTTCGTGCATGACCTTTGTATGACGTAAATGTTGTAAGTAGCGTTAAAACAAGTTACGTAAACCATCCTCCAACTGATTGGCTGTCCGCACAACAACATAAAATAACACCCGTAATGTTACGAACTATTGATTTGCGTCCGTTTAAAGTTCCGGTTTTTCCGATGGGTCGGATAGAAGGTGTGGCCCCTAGGATGCAAACCGTCTAGGTAAAAAACGTTAACATACACACACACACACACACACACACACACACACACACACACACACACACACACACACACACACACACACACACACACACACACACACACACACACACACACAAATTGACCTTGTATGTTTTTTTGATACTCGTAAACATGCATAACGGTTCAAGGCACAAACGGCCATCATATATCAGTGATAAGTAAACAATAGGAACACTTAAAGTTTAACGTGTACACAATGAAGGAGAGACAAACCTAGGAGCATAATAACAACGATAGTGAGAGCCAACAGAGGGTTATGCAATAGTTACATGAAAGCGACGGCATTGCTGCGATCCACAATGATACGTAGGTAGGTTTAAGCTATTTTTGTTTGCAACGGCAATTTAATACATAACTAAATATTTTCCCTAAAACTGCATCGTACCATCATAACAAACATTACAGTATTCCAATCTTCTTTTTTAATATAGACGACTAAGACGAATTATACATTACCTGGTACTTTCTTTGGTTTTAGCTCTTCTGAAGAAAAAAAACAAGAGTTGATAGAATGTACACGATAGAGACGGTGAAGCAACACTATAAGTTGCAGCAATAAAAGCAGCTGCATATGCGAGGCAGCCACTGCCACAGCAGCAGCAGCTATAAGAATAGATACGGCAGCAACAGCAGCAAGTGGAGTCATTCAAGCTTAAATAACTACGGCGGCAGTGGCCACAACCGCAGCAGTTAGTCCACTGGCGATTAAAAATATCACGTGGGTTTAAATAATGTTTAGTTGCCACGGCAAGATAGATTTAATTCAGAAATAGTTTTCTTAAAACTGCATAATAATAAACGTACCATCATTTCAATCTTTTTTTTAATATCGAAGACTGACGAATGATACACTACCTGGTAGTGTCTGTGGTTGTCTCTCTTCTGAAACAAACACATACACAAGTTGATTGAATGCACACTGTAGAGAAAGTGAAGAAAGATCAGTAGAAATTGCATCAACAAAAGCTGCACAAGAGAGGAAGTCACAGCAGCAGCATGTACACGGATAGCTAGGGCAGCAGCAGCAGCAGCAACAAGAGCCATAAAAGCTGCAACAACAACGGCGACAGTGGCCATAACAGCACCTGCAGCAACCTGAACCAGCTTTATCTGCTGCTGTCATTTTTACTTGACATTTGTCCCATAATCCTTCTTCCTAGAAATCATATGTCTGGTCCAATGATCAGTGGCATATATGGCTGCTATTTCGATCCAGTTTGGTGATATTAGGTTATATAAATATTATGCTGGCTTCACACACATTTGTACGTTTCCAATCGTAGTTGTGATTTGAATGTCCGTACAATCCGAAAATAAATTACCGATTGAGTTAAGTAAAGTAAAGTAAAGGTAAGTTCTTATCTAATGCAGTATCCCTTCCTCAGGACTGCTCAAAGTATCACATCAACCCGGCTACAGAATGTAAGAATATAGAAACAGTGGTAGGTTTCACCTGTCGTTATCGAATGCCACCATCTATCAGGCATAAATCAGTCAACAGACAACCAGTTCTTTATGGTGGACCTGAAGACTGATTGGGACTGGGCTACGGAAGAGTCTGATGGAAGTGACTTCCGCAGTCTGATGGCAAATGGGAAGAAGGAAAGGACATATGCATTAGTTCTTGAGTGGGACAGTTGGAGTTTGTTCTGCTGAACTCGTTTTGTCCGGGAGGCTGCCTTGCGTAAGCCAACAGGTGCCGTCAGGTCACAACAACATCACAGTGACCTTGTTCATTGTTCTCCGGAGTTGTAATGTTTCAAGGTTCAGCTGCTCCACCATGACTCAGGCGCTGGCGTTTCGGCTGACGTTGTACAAGATGCGGCGGGTTGCGCTTTGCTGGACCATCTCCAGTGTAGTTGTCATGTGCTGCTGATGGGGATCCTATACTACTAGGCCTTTGAAACAGTGCGTCTGGGCGGTGGTAGAGCATCATTTCAGGTTCCTGTAAGCGAACGTACTGGGTCTGTTGGCCTTTGCAGCTGCAGATTTGACTTGCCTGCCAAAGAGGAGAGACTCCGTCAGTTCAACGTCCACGTACCTGGCACTTATTACTTTCTCCAGAGTGTTGTGTTGGACAGTTTAGGTGGTCGGGATCCTTACTCTTGGTGATAGACAGTATTTGGAATTTTCACACATCTGTCATTTCTGTTCCCAGACGTCCAGCTTCGTCAAATCTTCGTGAAGGTCATCAGCATCAGATGGGGTCTTGATCCAGCAGTAGAAGATGGTATCGTCCACGAAGAGTCGCAGTCTGGCCATGACTCCATCTCCAAGATCGTTAATGTAAATCAGAGACAGAGATGGGCCCAGAAACGATACCTACGGTACTTCTGAGATGACAGAGTCAGTATGCGAGTTTTCTCCCACTACTACAACTGTTAGATCCTTGATCGATGAACCGTTTACCATGCCCAGTTTCCTCTTTCCCTTTTACATCTCAATGTATCACAATAAACGTGTTCATACTTTCTCTACGAGAATCTTCATTCTATAATGTCGCTGTACGCACAGCCCACGGCCAGTACACGACATTAATTGGCGACGAGGTAAACTGACAACTCTACGAGTTACTTTGAACTAGACTACGTCTAATTTCTGTGTGAAAATGGAAACTGTCGTTGACGTCGCACATTTTTCGCTGGAGCCGACTGACAGCGCAGGCCATCGCTGGGAGCGTTGGGTGAGGCGCTTTGAGAACTTTGTGGTGGCTAAAGACATTCAGAACGATACAAGAATGAGAGCGATGTTGCTTCATTATGCTGGTGAGGCAGTGTTTGAATTGAGTGAAGCAGTGGGGGTGACAGAAAATGATGATTTCGCAGAAACCAAGCGGAAGCTCACTGCTTACTTCAGGCCGCATATTCAAGTTCCGACAGGCTGAACAGACGTCGTCAGAGACGCTGGACCAATTCAATGCACGATTGCAGCAACTAGCCAAAAACTGTAAGTTCCATGAGAAAGACAGAGAAGTGAAGTCGCAAATCATCCCAAAATGTGCGATGTCAAAAGTGCGTGACAAGGGGTTAAGTGAACCTACAATCACGCTAGAGAAGTTACTGACGTTCGGGCGCAAACTGGAAGCTACGATATAGCAGTCGAAGATCATGAGAAACTCTTTTTCGTCCGTGCCGAGGCCTGTCCACGCCGTATCGAATGACGAGGGGCGGCGCAACTCTTCACGTGGAGGTTTCAGCTTTGGTCGCCAGGTGGCGACACACAGAGATCGCAATTCATCAAGAAAGCGTTTTCCGCCTAATCGCCAAGGGACGCCACATTGAGACGATCGACCAGTCGTGAGCAGTCAGCAGCGGTACAGACGTCACAAGGGGGCAGCACCGGCATGCTCAGGCTGTGGTGGACCGCCACACGACGATCGGCGAATGTGCAAAGCTTGGAGCAGGAGATGCTACAAGTGTCAAAAGCTAAATCACTTTGCTAAAGTGTGCAATGCAAACACTCAACAGACACACTTAGTAGAAAATGACACACACTCGCAACGCAATGACAAGTTATGTGAAGACACATACACACTTGGCTTGTATCACACAAGTGCCACCCACACCATACCACCGTACATTTGCAATGTCCAGATAGAGGGAAGTGAAGTGGCTATGGAGATGGATACCGGAACAGCAGTTTCGCTTATATCGGGGGATGAGTGGGCTAAAATCTGCAAGACATATGTGCTCACTTTCGACACGCGTAACGTTCCGAGGTTGCGAACGTACGCAGGTGCCACAATTGAGCCATTAGGGCGAGCACAGGTGAACGTTTGTCACAACAATCAACAGCACAGGCTGCAGGCAATCGTAGTGTCTGGGTCGGGACCTAACCTGCTGGGAAGGGACTGGCTAACAGTGTTGAAAGTGAACTGGGCTAACGTGAACCAGGTAGACAGAGAGCCTTACGAATCAATGTTCAGTAAGGGACTAGGCACTCTAAAGGGGCTGACTGCGAAGTTCTACGTTGATGACACGGTTAAACCGAGGTATTGTAAACCTCGACCTGTACCTCTTGCTTTACGAACCAAAGTAGAAGACGAGCTAGATCGTATGCAGAAGGCCGGAATCATCCGTGTTGTGGAGTATTCTGAGTGGGCCGCGCCCATTGTACCGGTCTTGAAGTCTACCGGCGCAGTCAGAATCTGTGGCGACTATAAGGTAACCATCAACAGAGCCGTCAAGGTAGACAAGTACCCGATCCCGAACGTACCTGATCTGTTTACACAATTAGGAGGTGGTACACTGTACACAACGCTGGACATGAGCCATGCGTATCAACAGGTCGTACTGGATGAAGAATCATGTCCGTTGACTACAATCAACACGTCGAAAGGGCTATTCGCATTCGAACGTCTGCCTTTCGGTGTGAGTTCTTCTCCATGTATCTTCCAGAGAATCATGGAGCAGTTACTACAGAACATACCCATGACTGTAGTCTACCTCGACGACATCCTGGTCACAGGAAGAACGCCAGAAGAGCACGATCGTAATCTGGCTACTGTGCTAACGCGACTACAAGACGCAGGGTTACGCCTGAAGAAGGAGACATGTGCGTTTCGTCAGAAATCGTGCACCTATCTAGGTCATGCGATTGATGCTGAAGGTATTCATCCTATGGAAGACAAAGTGCGAGCAGTACAGAACGCGCCTGCACCGCAGAATGTACAGGAGTTGAGGAGTTATCTAGGACTCATTCACTACTATCACAACTTCTTGCGCAATCTCAGTACGCTGCTTGCTCCGCTGCATGAAATGACACGCCAACAACCAAAGTGGAAGTGGGGTCCGACGCAACAAAAGGCTTTCGATGAGTCTAAGGCACTGCTTGTTTCTACAGATGTGCTTGTACACTATAACCCTGAACTGCCGATCATCTTGAGCAGTGACGCATCTCCTTACGGGATTGGAAGCGTACTGTCACACAGATTGCCCGATGGCAGCGACAAGCCTATCGCATACGCATCACGCTCTCTCCACAGCGGAAAAGAAGTACGCACAGCTGGAAAAGGAAGCGTTGTCGTTGGTCTTCGGGATATCCAAGTTCCATAAGTACCTTTACGGGAGGGACTTCACGTTGCAGACCGACCACAAGCCGTTGGTCGGGCTGTTGAAGGAAGATCGTGCCATCTCCGCAATGGCTAGTGCACGCATTCAGAGATGGGCACTAACACTAAGTAACTATCAGTACCATCTGGAGTACAGACCGGGTACGAGTTACTGTCATGCAGACGGATTGAGTCGCTTGCCGCTACCAGACACTCCTGAACGAGTACCAGTCCCGGAGAAAGTGGTTCTAGCACTTACAACCATGAACGATACAACCATCACGGCAGAACACATCGCTAAATGGACAGCAACCGATCCGATGCTGTCACAAGTTCTACGGTTCGTGGAAGGAGGATGGCCTAGCGATGTACCACGCGAGTGGGCGAGTTACACTCGAAGGAAAGACGAACTGAGTGTCCAACACGGGGTGCTGATGTGGGGAGCAAGAGTCATCGTACCACCAAAGGGTCGTGACACGTTGTTGAAAGAACTACACGAGACGCATCCGGGCATAGTGAAGATGAAGGCGTTAGCCCGAAGCTACCTCTGGTGGCCAGGTTTGGACGCTGAAATCGAGATGTGTGTTAAGGACTGCACGACATGCCAAATACACAGCAAACAACCACCAGTGGCACCACTGCATCCATGGGAATGGCCGGGACGAACGTGGCATCGAATACACATTGATTATGCGGGACCGTTCGAGGGACGTATGATACTCATCACAGTCGATGCTCACAGCAAGTACATCGATGCACACGTTGTATCAGCTGCGACAACCAGTTCAACTCTCACGAAGCTAAGACAGACGTTTGCGATTTTTGGTCTACCAAGCACAGTGGTATCAGATAACGGAAGCTGTTTCACCAGTGAGGAGTTTGAACAGTTTTGTCGAGCTAACGGAATCAAACACATCAAGTCTTCACCTTATCACCCATCCAGTAATGGCTTAGCTGAACGCGCCGTTCAGACTGTAAAAGCAGGGTTGAAGAAGACAAATGGCAACCTAGAAGATCGTCTCTACACCTTCCTAGCACGCTACAGGGTAACTCCACAAGCTACAACCGGCAGAGCTCCAACAGAGTTTGTGTTGAAGACACCACCGAGCACACGACTGGATCTTCTACGACCATCCATTCAGAACCGAGTCTTACGCAAACAGGAAGAAGACAAAGAACGCCACGACCAGAGAGCAGTGGAGCGAAGTTTCATGACAGGAGACTGTGTCTGGGCGTTGAACTTTCAGGGACAACCGAAATGGGTCGCTACGGTGATAGAGAACCGGCTGGGTCCGCTGACCTTCGCGGTACGTCTGCAGGATGACAGAGTGTGGAAGCGTCACCAGGATCATTTGCGCGAGAGAAGGCCGATCGAGGTGACGGAAGAGCGTCTGGTACCACTGAGGGTTGAAGAGCCTCAACTTCCACCGAGGCTTGCAGAGCGTGAAGTACTACCTCGGTTCGAGCGAACAACATCGACACCACCACTATCATCTGCCAACTTGGACGTGACTACGGGTACCGCCACAGGAGAGGTGATATCAAGACCAACAGTTGAACGGTCGCAGTCCTGTGTAGTACCAGACGTGGTAGTACCGCTGAGAAGATCACACAGAGTGGTGAAGCCACCGGACAGATTGAACTTGTAAAGTCTATATTACTGTCATAACGGACAATGCATAGATCAAGATAGCCAGAATAGACTACGTTTCGGTAGCTGTAGCTAGTCGCGAGAGCACTAGATTAGTACTATAAACAATGGCATACTATCTATCTTAGATATAACATTGATACGTATAAGGGACTCTTGTTTGTGTTAAATGTTTACATTTTTATAATTATACTAATTATGTTTTTCTTAAAGGGGGAGGAATGTTAGATCCTTGATCGCGGAACCGTTTACCATGCCTCGTTTCCTCTTTTTCTTTTACATCTCAATGTATCACAATAAACGTGTTCATACTTTCTCTACGAGAATCTTCATTCTATAATGTCGCTGTACGCACAGTCCACGGCCAATACACGACAACAACCTGCTGCGTGTGACCAGAGAGACAGTTCTCAATCCATGCGTTGATCGCCCCTCTGATGCCACAGAAATGCATCTTCATGGGGAGGTCTTGGAGAACTTCAGAGATATTGCGTCAGTCTGTCCACCCCTGTCCAGTTCCGCTGGCAAGTCTTCTTCCATGAAGATGAGTTGAGTTTCACATGATTGTTTCTTGCGAAAGCCATGCTGGACATCGGTGATGATTGTGTTGTGATCCAGGTGGCGTGTTATTTCTGATCTCACTATAGCTTGCGGCAGACACTGGTCAAGGCAGTGGGTCTGTAGTTATTTGCTTGGCCCATGTCTCCTTTCTTGAAGATGGGCTGGACCAAGACAAGTTTACAGATAGCACGGATCTGGCCTGTGGCTAGTGAACTACTGAACAGGAGGGTCAAAGCTGGGGAACGTTAACTAACAACTTCCTTGATAAGATGGCGTGGGATGTTGTCCGGACCTTCAGCTTTCCTGGGTCTAGAGACGTTCGAAGACACCGTTTTCTCCAATGAAAATGTCCGGGATGGTCGGGTGACGGCTGTTTCCAAGTGATGGCATGTTGCCTGTGTCCTCTCTGGTTAAAGCCGAGCAGAAGTGGTAGTTAGTGATATCGTTACTTTTGAAGGGGGTACTCCTGACGTGTCATTTCTTCTGTTCTTGATCAACCGTCAGAGGTTGTTGGATGATTCTTCCTCAATAAGGTGTTTGACATACTACTGGTAGCTCTGCCTGTTGATACGTCGAATGTCTTTCTTGATGGCCCTGTCACGTTCCCAGTCCTTCACACTGTCCGTGGATTTTGCCTTCTTCCATGCCTTGTGCTTACTTTTTCAGCTTGCTGGTGATCCAGGGCTTGTGGTTTCTTACCGAAATGATCTTCGTAGGGACATGTTCCATCGTTGTGGTTAAGTGATTGTGTAGTAGCTGCCAGATCTCCTCGGATGATGACTCTTAGTTTGTCTGGATGTCATTATTAAATGTAGCTCCTTCTCCCTGATCGAGGCGAAATCTGCTTTCTTCCAGTTGCTGACCTACCTGGATACTGGTTTCACTCTCGAGGCTTTGATACGGCTGTCGGCTAGTACATTGTCGTAGCCACTTTGGTTGGTTTGTCGTTCATTTGGTGGAGTCCCATATCGTTCATATTTGTCCAGGAATGCGTGATTGATCCTCTGGGGTAGTTGTGTCCTGTCACTGTCTGATCTATCCAGTTGATCTCCGGCAGGTTGATGTCACCACCTATGTAAACCACTCCACCTTTCTAATGGCATCAAGGGTCTTCAGGATTTGTTCTATCTGGTAGTCCGTCGTTGATGAGGGAGGTATGTAGAACGATCCTACTATGAGAGGTTCGTTTCCTCTTGCAGTCTAATACTTATAAAGTTTGTTATGATTGTTCCACTGGCAATAAGGGAATGACTGTTGGTGCAGTTGAACTGATGGATATTATTAATGGACTCTCAACAAAATAAGTCAACATGTCTGGACGGTATCAATGCAGAACAGATTAAGTTCGCTGATTCTCAACTCGTTGTGCTTTTGTCTATCCTTGTGTCTTCGATTCTGGTGCATGGTTATTTACCAAAACAAATTTCACAGTCTGTTATTGTACCAATTATTAAAGACAATAATAGACGAGTAAACGACAAAGGGAATTATAGGCCAATATGTTTATCGAACATATTTTCGAAGATAATAGACACTGTTCTTTTTAACATAATGGAAATGTACTTGGCTTTAAGCCTAAACATGTAACGGAGTTATGCGTATTTGCATTTAAGGAATTATTAAGGTTCTACACTTAATATGGTTCAGTCATGCACGTCGCGTTTTTAGATGCATCAAAGGCGTTTGATCGTGTCAACCGATGTAAACTTTTAACGAAACTAGAACAACGAAATGTACCGAAATTTATCTTAAGAATACTCAGCAATGAATTCAATAATCAATGTGTATGCATACGATGGGGAAATACCTACCTGGACTTCTTCTCGGTAGGCAATGGTGTTATGCAAGGTGGGAAGTTGTCCCCATTACTTTTTAACATTGATATGCATAATCTGAGAATACAATTGCACAAAAAACAAATCGGTTGTAGTCTTGGTAACATGGTTGTTAATCACCTTAGTAGTATGGAGGATACACACACACTCGCCCCGCCCCTTTTTAGACCTAGGTACGTGCATAAAAAACGTCGATTTCAAAATCGGGATCCTACTTATAAAAAAAAGATCAAAGGCTTTTTGGTAACCTGAGTGGAATCGGGATCCTAGTTATAAAAAACGTGATTGATGGCCTGTCACTTTTTGTGACTGAAAAGCGCCCTCTAGTGGTTAATAACAACGTCCTAGTTACGGCGTCCTTAGTTACGGCGTCCCTAGTTACGGGATAACGCCATCTAGCGAATAATAATAGCGTCCCTAGTTACGTGATAATGCCATCTAGCGAATAATATAATAACAGCATCCCTAGTTACGATACGGGGGATATAGCAGAAACCAATGTGGTTATGTTAAAACCACCGTGGTTACGATAAAACCACCGTGGGTACGAATGCACTAAACCCAGTGTGAACGAGATTAGCCGCTGTACCCTGGATAGGGCGGCAGTGGTGAAAGTTGAGACGCGGCCGGTCGGCCTAGATATGGGCGGCTGAAAATAGATCTACGGCTGGGACTTTGTTAGCCGGATTTGTAATGATGCTGAAATAAACTGGTTGGCTTTGTGGAAACAGCGCTTATGCATGCGTTTAAAAAGCGATAATCAGCGGCTTGGTTTATCGAGGTAGCGGAGTGTTAAGCGGTGGACAAATGGATGCGGAATGACGGTATGTTTATTATGCTAGCAAAACGAAACGAGTGGGATATATAATTTAAAAAAGCTGTAAGCAACGGTAACTTATAGGTAATAGAAAACGAGTGAACGTGAACGGTGTAATTTATTCAGGGACAGCACGACGGTGGCGTGAAATCGGCGGTGTGCTGTCGGAGTGTCCCAAGCACGGTAGTCGCGCAGCTCGCATACGAGCTGCATTACGGCGACGTTGCAACGCTGTAGATGGATCTATTGGTGTTAATGATGGCTCATTAAAGCCATGTCTTTCGAATAGTTCATCGACGGGTGGGGGCGTGTACCACGATCCATTTGCCCCGAGTATGGTGAAGGAAGTCATGAGGCCGTCGGGCTGATCGACTGTGGTCGGGCTGGCTATGTTAGGGTCGCTCCAGTCGGCCTCCGTCAACTCCGGCCCGGTGGCGTCCAACGAATCCTCCTCGGGTGTTGGCGGTCGTGGCACACCGGTAACTCGACAGAGGGGAACGGTCATGTCCAAGTACGCACGTGTTGGTAGAATGACGGTGCGTCGTAGGTGGTTTCTGTGAATGAATCATTTGGTAAATAAGTGAAGTGTATAGGAAAAATAAATAAAAGAACGAAAGCATTAAATAGCAGTAAATAAAATATGAAAATAGTAAGTTACAACCCCCGGAAAAGTAACTAGCACGTCTGCCATGTAGTAGATAATGAATATTTTTGTTATGATAACTGTGAATAGAAATGACCTCTGTCATATATGAAAAGGGAAGTTTTGAAAACGAAATGTATTTAAAAAAACTGACAGATCTAAGAAATAATTAAAGAAAATTATAAATCGGGGTAATAGGAAAAGAAAATAACCACTAAAAGTAATGAAATAAACTTATAGTTTAATATGTAAATGAAGAAATAAGAGTTATATGAAAATAAGAAGTACCTTTGTTCTTTTGCAGCGGCAGTTGTTGGTGTAGCGAGCGCTCGGGAGGTGGCCATGACAAGGACTGAACGGAGACCGGGGGCGTTGTTGTGTAACGTTAGGTATGTGTTAAGAGCGCATGCGCAAAAGTTACGTAAAAACAGTGAAAGGAAAGATATAAAAATATCAATAAACGAACGTTTAAATGCCAAAAATGAACCGTTGCGTCCTCTTAGTTAGGGATCAAGTATGTTGTGGAGTGTTAATAATAGAAAAATTCGATGTGAAAGTAACATTTAACGCAGGACGCACTAAAGTGACCGTGTAATTTTTTTCTTGGCGCTGGGCTAGAAACCGGATGGTGACGCAAAACAGCTGTGACGCTAATGGGGGAGCTTATCGTGAAAGGAATGTGAAGCGCGAACAATGCTTTTTCCAAAACGTAAACGACGCGTTAAAAGTATGAATTTAAGCGTTGTGTGGGATCAGTGGCGTGTAGGGAATTAAGTGGTGTGGTTATTGTAGAAAAATTGGCTGTAAATAAACGTTTGTCAACGAACGCACTACATGACCGTCTGATTTTTTTCCGGAAATAAAAGTAATCGGATACTAGGCGGTTATGCGTTGTAATAGAAACGTCGATTAGGGGGGTATGCGTTAAGTACGCATGCGCCGTATGTTGCTTATATAAAGCGGTGGAAAATTTTGTATGCGGTATAATGCAAGTGGTCTGACTGATTTCAGCAGCAACAGCCGTAGAAGTTCTTCCACCTCGAGAATGGCCGAACATAGCGAGACGACTACACCGTTGAAAAAGATGAAGGCGATGCGCAAACAAGCGTGTAAGGCGAGCGGAAGTCAACAACAACCGCCTGCGGAAGTGACCACACCGGCTGCTAAGAGACCCGTGTTGGTTATAGCGTCCTCGCTTGGGCGTAAACGAGGGGCTGAAGAAGCGGCGTTGGAGGCACCGCCGTCTAGACGGGCCTCGCTTGAGCGAGAATGCAGCGCTGCAACGTCATCACAGGCTACCTTGGTGAGTGTAAGGGAACTGGCCTGTTCTAAGAACGGTGTGTATAAGCTTAAGACTTCGGCATATATCGAGGCTGTGAGTTATCGTGATAAATGCACGTACAGGGGATGTTCCCAATGTCGACGCAAGCTATATCAAAACACAGACGGCGTGATGTTATGTCGAACCCACGGGGAACCTGATATGGTAAAAAATTACTTTGCTTTGCGTGTCATGATTCGAGATGGAGATGACGAAGAAGATGAAATGTGGCTGACGTTGTTTGACACGCAAATGGCAAAGCTGGTTGAGTACCGGGCTGATTACTTGGTGGAGTTAAACGAGGAGGAACTTCGCGATACTGTACTTGAGTTGGCTGGCACTAAAGTACAGCTCAGTGTTCGTAAGACTACCTGGGAAGGTGAGCCGTCGTATACGGTGCGTACACTGAGGAGAGCCGTTGATGAGTAATGGGTTTCTTGTGTTCTAGGAGGCCCCGCTGGTGACGGCGTTGCTAACTAGTAAACCGACCAGTGACGAAGCTGCGCGCTTACTAGACGAGATAGTGGAAAATTACGTAATGGCCTGGTGTTCAGCTTACGAAGCAAAGAGAGCCTACTAGAGGAGCTACGAAATAGAACGGTGCTCATCCTATATAAAACATGACATTTATTTTGTTGTATGTCTACAGGAGGTGCGGCGAGTTCTGCTGGAAATGTTAGCCAATAATGAACGGATGCGTGCGAGGTACGCCGAAGTTGCCGTGTTCGTACAAACACTGCTCGATCGTTCGGTGATGGATAGTGAGAGGAAAGACGCCGCGTTGCTGGCTCGTGTTAACGCAGAAAAAGAGGCGGATTAATGATAATAATGTGTTTTGTAGAGAGCGCGACGGCCTCAACGTGCGCACGATCGCCGTGGGAAGTGTAATGTGTGTTTGTAGGCACCTGCTTTTGTGCTGTAGGGATGCGCGGGCGACGTCGATAGCGCCTTGGATGCTATCATTGAGGAAGCGCTTGGTGCACCACCGCCTTACGATAGTTTACACCAGATTGTGCCGTCGTGTTGTTGGAAGACAGCGCCGTCGGACGTGATGCAACGACGCGTCGTCGAGCCGGGGCGGGGTCAGGTGGCCTGTCGCTATGAACGACATGCGATGTCCCTTCTCGCTGAGCATCTCGGTGAGCTGATATTGGAGACGGCGCGCGATCGATGCGGTGTTTGCGAAGTTAATGAGGGATGTCCGTACGTGCATATGGTCGGCTATCGGGCGGGTCGACCTACTCGCGAGTACGCACGGCGCTACGACAACGTAGCCGAACTCGTCACGCAACACTTCAACGTAGTGTTGGAATCGTGTCTGCAGCGCTCACTGATACCAACCTTCATACGTCTGGTGCAGTTACTACACGTGAAGGCGCACGGACAACAACCGGGGCGAGCTGGGGAACTGTATTTGGTACAGTTTGTATCCGACTGGCTTCTCGGCACGAATTGGCGCGAATTCATCAATCGCGCTCGCCTAGAATCGGCAGTGCACGTCTACATACAGTGCAGAAGCGGCCTTTAAATCAAATGAACATTACTGCCTATTCTGCTGATTTGCTTAATATCGCTTTTTCGTTGTACGGCACGCTTAATAAAACGTTGAAAAGGGCCGTTCCGTTTCCGAGTTAAAACGCACACACACACACACGCACGCACGCACGCACGCACACACACACCACACACACACACACACACACACACACCACACACACACACACACCACACACACACACACACACACACACCACACACACACACACACACACACACACACACTTAACAAAATCACCACCACCACCCCCTATGCTTAACAAAACCGCCACCCCATACGCACCTAACACCACACCACGTGGTACCTCATTAGTCGTTACTTAACAAAACCACCACCCCGCTTAACACCACCCCATATGCTTAACAAAACCACCACCCCATACGCACCTAACACCACACCACGTGTGTCCCGTACCTCAATATCATTAGTCGTTACTTAACAAAACCACCCCGTTACTTAACAAAACCACCACCCCATACGCATCGTTACCTAACAAAACCACTACCAAACCCCACGCACTCACTGCGCATGTCCGTTAAAATCACCACCACCACCCCCTATGCTTAACAAAACCGCCACCCCATACGCACCTAACACCACACCACGTGGTACCTCATTAGTCGTTACTTAACAAAACCGCCACCCCACTTAACAAAACCACCACCCCATATGCTTAACACCACCCCATACGCACCTAACACCACATCACGTGTGTCCCGTACCTCAATATCATTAGTCGTTACTTAACAAAACCACCACCCCGTTACTTAACAAAACCACCACCCCATACGCATCGTTACCTAACAAAACCACCACCAACCCCCACGCACTCACTGCGCATGTCCGTACCTCGTTATAAATAGAGGTATTCGAAAAAGTAGCAGCACAAAAAAAGTATGCCGCCTACTACTACTAGGTGGCAATGTCCGAAATGCGGTGCTTATTTCTTGAAACAGTCGACGTTAGAGCGACACGCTAAGAGTTCGAAACGATGCGGCGATGACGCGCTATGCGTAAAGCGACGAGAGTGTCCGAAATGCGGCGTAACGTACAGTACGCGCGCCGGGATGCTACGACACCTGAGGGAACGGTGAGGTCATCCGGCGGTGTCGTTACCGCCCGATGATAATCCACCACCGCCGCCATCAGCCGATGCTCTTCAACGCGTCGTGGACGAGCATCGACGTAGCATAGAGACGTCGGTAGCGATCGGTGTCGTACAGTCCCGCTACAACTATCGCATGACCGCCTGTACGAGCACGCGGGTGCTCGAACCGCGTCTGAGGGTTATGTTTAGCGAACGAAAGAATGCGTTTAAAATAAACGTAAGCTATGGTTTCGTGTTACGCCACAAGGTGTCGGGTCGTTACCGCTATTTTCATTCGTCCTGTAACTGCTGCGGTCGCCTTCTCGAAACACCCGCCCTCGTAACCGATAGCCGTTCTTTCGAACGCTTCCTCGATGTCGTGCGCACGACCGACGTACTACAGTACGTCCTCGCGCAGCGCCCCGATTCGGGGTGGGTGGTCGAGCTCGTAACGAACGCCACCTACTTCGTGAACGCCATCCTAAACCATCCTATCGGGTGCGTTGGCGCCGCGCTCCCCGCCTACGTGCGTAACAACAAGCACGTCGTGGCGTTGACGAACGATCGGGGAGGCAATCCCTACGACGATCCTCTATGCCTCTTCCGATGCATTGCCATCCATCGGCAAGGTGGTGGCGGTAGGGGGAATCTACATACAGCCCGTTTAACGCGAGTAGCTAAACAACTGAGCGCGCGCTACGCCCCGACGCCGACCGGCGTGCGCCTGAACGAACTGGAACGCGTGGAGACGCTTTTTGGTATCAACATCGTCGTCTATCGACTAACGGCGACTGGCGCCGCCGAATTAGTACGTCGGTCGCTCGACGTGCACCCCACAACCCTGAATGTCAACCTGTACGAGAATCACTTTTCGTACATAATCGACCTGCGCGCGTACGCGAAAACGTACAAGTGCTCGAAATGCGGCAACTCCCTCTGGCAGTACCCGTCGCTATTACGACGTCACGAAGCGACGTGCGAGGGCGGTGTTCGTCACGTGTTTCCCGGCGGCGTCTACCGACCGAAGCCGTCCGTATTTCAACGACTCGACGACGAAGGTATCGACGTCGGCGACGACGATCTGCGCTACTATCCGTACCGCGCGACATTCGACTTTGAATGTTATTTCGCCGCCAACGAGCTACCGCCGGATACCGATAAATGTCGGTGGCTAGCGCGACACGAACTGCTCAGCGTGAGCGTCGCGTCGAACGTGCCCGGACACGAAGCGGCGCGCTGTTACGTCACGACCGGTGATTCGGCCGACCTAGCGCGTCGCCTCATCGATGACCTGGAAGCCGTGAGCGCGGCGGCGTGCGCGGTTCTACGCCCCCGCTACGACGCGGTCTTTGAGGCGATCGAAGCGCTCGATAAAGACTGGCGGCAACGAAGTGACGACGCCGACAAGGATGCGTCACCGTACGCCGCACTCGCCGACCGCCTGTGGACGCACCTTCGTCAAATGCCCGTACTGGGTTTCAACAGCGGTAAGTACGATTTGAATGTCGTCAAAAAGTACTTGACCCCCCTGCTCATAACCGACGACGCGCAGCACACATCGTCGGCGTTCACGATTAAACGACAGAACGCTTACATGTGCCTGACGACGTCGACGTTGAAATTTCTGGACATAACTAATTACCTCGCGCCCGGTGTCAGCTACGAGCGCTATCTGAAAGCGTACGACTGCGCGGCGACCAAGGGGTACTTTCCGTACGAATATATCGACGCGTTGACGCGCCTGGACGAGACCGTCCTACCGCCGCGCGAAACTTTCTACAGCCACCTGAAACGCGAGGGAATCTCCGCGGAGGCGTACGAAATTTGTGCGACGGCATGGCGCGACGAGCGCATGACGACGATGCGCGATTTTCTAATCTGGTATAATAACCGAGATGTGGCGCCGTTTCTCGAGGCACTCGAGCGGCAGTTCGCCTTCTATCGCCGTCAGCGCATCGACATGTTCAAGGACGCCATCAGCGTACCGGGGTTGACGTTGTTGTACCTATTCAACGACCTGCCGTCGTCAATCCATTTCTCGCTGTTCAACGAACCGAACAAAGACCTGCACCGCCTACTGCAGTCGCAGATCGTCGGCGGTCCATCGATCATCTTCTCGCGTCATCACGAAGCCGGCGTGACGTCGATTCGAGGCGGTAACAACCCGTGTCGTTCGATAGTAGGCTATGACGCGAACGGTCTCTATCTATCGGCGATGATGCGAGAAATGCCGACGGGTTGGTACACGCGCCGACGCGCGGAGAACGGCTTTCGAGCGGAACACGTGCACCGCTACGGTCGTATGGCCGTAGAGTGGTAGACGTACGAAGCGGAACGAATAGGCGCCCCTATACGACACCAGTTGAACGGCCGCGAGAAGCGCATCGGTAAGTACCGAGTCGACGGTTGGTGCGCCGCCACGCGAACGGCGTATCAATTTCACGGTTGTTTCTTTCACGGCTGCCCGATATGCCAGACGCACGTGACGACGAACGCCGTCAACGGTCAACCGATGACGACTCTGTACGCCGCGACGATCGCCGTGACGTCCTACCTGCGCCGCCACGTCGATGCCGTCGTCGAAATGTGGGAGTGCCAGTGGCGAGCCGTGAGACCCCCCGCCGTGACGCGACCCGACGCGAGGCGCGTAACGCACTCGACGATACTGGAGGGTGTACGCGACGGTTCTCTATTCGGTCTCGTGCAGTGCGATATCGCCGTGCCGGAAGCGCTGCGCTCTAAGTTCGCCGAAATGCAGCCCGTATTCAAGAACGTCGATATCGCGCGCGACGACCTCAGCCCGTTCATGCGCCGCTACGCCGAGTCGCACGATCTACTCACCCGACCTCAACGGACGCTCGTTGGTAGCTACTTCGGCACGGCGATCGTACTCGCCACGCCCCTCCTACGCTGGTATCTGGAGCACGGGCTCGTCGTCGCGCGCATCTACCAGGTGATCGAGTACACGCCGATCGCCTGCTTTCGTCGTTTCGGCGATACGGTGTCGACGGCGCGACGCGAGGGCGACGTCGACCCCGACAAAGCGATCATCGCCGACACCTTCAAACTACTCGGCAACAGTTCGTACGGGAAGACGATTACGCGCGTCGATCGGCACCGGGATATCAAGTACGCTACGTCGGTAGGCGCCTCGCGACTCGTCAACAACCGTCGCTTCCGGCAACTCGACGTCGTCGTCGACGACGAACTGTACGAGGTGGCGCTGAATAAGCGCACCGTCGTCTACGACCTGCCGATTCAAATCGGTTATTTCGTGTATCAATACGCGAAATTACGAATGCTCGAATTTTATTACGACTTCGTCGACGCCTACATTCCACGCCCTCTCTTTCAGTACTGCGCTATGGACACCGATTCGGCGTACATAGCCCTCGCGGGTCACGACATCGACGCGCTCGTACCGGAAGCGATGCGCGAACACTACTTCCGAACGCGATCGCTCTGGTTTCCGGCCGAATGTTGCGACGCGCACGTGGACGCGTACGTACGGCGCCGCGTCGCCGGACTGACGTGGGAGGGTGGGGACTGCTGCGCGCGCCGTCTTCTATTCGATCGTCGAACGCCGGGTCTCTTCAAAGAAGAGTGGCGCGGCGACGGAATCGTGGCGCTGTGCAGTAAGACGTACTACTGCTTCGGCGGCGACGGCGGCGCGAAGTACAGCACGAAGGGCTTGAGTAAGCGTCAGAACGATATCGACGAGCACGACTTTCTCGCCGTACTGCGCGACCGACGCAGCGGCGTCGGTTGGAACCACGGTTTCCAAGTGAAAAACTCGTCCGTGTTGACGTACGTTCAAGAGCGCGCGGCGTTGAGCTATTTCTACGCTAAACGCCGCGTGCTCGACGACGGCGTCACCACGGCGCCGATACTCGTCTAACTCGTATAACTAAACCTACCCTAGGGGTGGGGGGCCGCCTAGGGGTAGGGTTCTGTATGTATGTAGGTAGGGTAGGGTAATAATAAAACAAACACAAGTGCGTACATTTCATCGTCGTTGTTTTTTTATTACTACTACTATACACGTAAAAGCGAAGCGTTAATGCAATGGCTTTAGCCAATCGAATACGAGACAGTCATTGGCCACACGATCGGTGCCGAATATGTTCTGGAACGTCGTCAACGGCATGCCGCGACATCGGAGGAGTAGGTAGGCGACGCAATATTGTCCGCACACGTTAGAGACGACGCTCTGCAGTCTCTTGTCGTTGTACGTCCACGCGTCGCCGCAGTGTCGGTGCAGGAAGGCGCGGAAGTCGGCGTGCAGCGGCGGGAGACCGTACGAATCAAAGTACTCGCCGACGCCTTGACGGTCGACGTAGACGGCCACCCAGTGCTCCCCCGGTTCGCCGCCGTCGTCGGTATTGCACACGAAGGCCATCGGGTAAGTGGTGGTGGTGGTAAGTAGCGCGTCTTTAGGTACGACGCCGAGGACGATGTGTTTAGCGTACGCGTCGAGTTCGAGGCGACGCAGCAGTTGGAACGTATCCATTACGAGGTACAGTCGTACAGGACGTTCCGGGTCCGATCGATTTCCATCACCGTCTCGAATTCCGCGTACACGACGACGTTCACCGGTCGGGGTAGCGGCGTCGAGAACTGCATGTTAGCGCCCACGCTCCCCTGACGCGCGACGTTGAAATGGTCCCCGTCGCAGCAGTCGGGGGTCAGGTCGAAAGCGAAGACGGTGTAGCCGGCTTCGAAATCCGATCGCGATATGTCGTTCCCCTCGTCCTCGCCCGCCTTTCCGGTGGCCTCGAAGAGATTCATGTAGCTTCGTATGTACCGGTGGTGCGGAAAGTCCGGTTGCAGTGGTTTGCTCGGCACCTGACGTCCGTCGACGTTGAGCGCGAGGAAGTTTATGTCGTTGTGATGCGCGTTGAACGGATTTCTAGTGTAGTCTCCGTTGTAGGCGGCGTTGTCGATCATCATCAGGATTATGCGTTTCGGAATCGTGCCCATGTACAGGTTCTCGTGCGTGTGCGATAGCGTACCCGCGGTTATCGAGAACGACTTGCAGTCGACGCGGCGCATCGGAAACTTAGCCGTTGCCAAAAGCCACGCTTTGATATGACCCAGCTGGACTTCCGGGTTCAACTTCACTTTTCGGACGTCCAGGTAAATCGAACGTATCAAGATACGCCACCCCGGCGCGGCAGCCGCGCCCATGAGCGCGAAGGCGTCCTTCGACTGGATCATGCGTATTTTCGTGTCGACGCCGCTCGGTAGGAGGAGGTTTAGCATAAACGCGTCGACGTGCAGGCGTCCCATCATATCCACATCGGTACTGGCCGCCGTCAGATCGCGCCGCGCTACGAACCCGGTGTTATCGTCCCCGCGCGCGTTCATGTGTCCGGCGCTATCTTTGTACCACAACGACCCCGTGAGATGCGATCGTTTCGCATCGCTACCGTAACTCAGCAGGGTCTCGATGTAGGCCCGGTACGCGTACGTATTGGTCGACGGCGTCACGAGCGTACCGTTCAGCGACACGTCGATTTGGCTGAACATCGAATGAAGGAAATTGTTGACCGGCGCCACATTGGTGCCGGCCGCCAGATCGGTACCGTCCCCCTGAACCACTTTGAAGCGGACGTACGTTTGAAGGCTCGCCAGGTCCGTATAGTCGTTACCCGACCCCGGAATGAGGAACTCGATAGGACCGCCGGCGTCGAGAGCCGTCAGCGGTTGGTAGACGGTCCGATAACTGCTCTCGATGCTCTTCTGCGTCACCGGTCCGGCGAACAGGTCCAGTTCGGCCTTCACGCCCTCGCACGCTGTCTTTACGAACGCCATCGTTACGCGTCGAATATATCGACCGGTCGACGTCCTCTCTTCCGTCTACTGACGGTCGTCGCCGTTCGACGCTGCTTCTTTATAGGCGGTCTTTTTTTCACCCGTCTCTTCTTCGGCGCCGGCCCTTTCAATAGGCCGTCGAGAAGATCGACGCCGGCCTCCTTCGCGCGTCGTTTTACCGACGCTTTCAGATTGCCGCCGCCAACGACGTCCCGCGCCACGTTCACGCCGGTTTTGAGCGCGCGTTTTCCCAACGCCATGGCGCCTCTCTTAAAAAGCGGCATGACGCTTCGAAACAGGCTCCCGAAGATATTACCCAGACCGTGTCCTCGCTGACCTCGACTGCCTATGAATACCGGTAGTTGACCGCCTACCTGTCGAACGTAGTAGTCTTCGTACGGGTTCGGCATGGTTAAAACAATCTCGATTTACAGCGTCTGATGTGAAGCGTCGCCACTAGCTTCCCCCGCTCGAATGGTATCGGTTGACCGCAATCGTCTCTTATATCGACCTCGATCGTATCGAATTGATGCCGCAGCAGCTTCACGTATTGGACGCGATCGAACGTTTCCGAAATAACGCGACCGTTCGTACCGAAGACGGCGATATTTCGAAGAAGCGGCGCGTACACGTCGCCGACGACGCGCGATTCCACGAGATCCGTGTACACGTACAGGGTGTCGACGCCCGCCTTCATATCCACCGTATTGCGACCTTCGTACGCGTACGTGTACGAGGCGGGGGACGTCTCGATAACGACGACTTCCGGGTTGGGCCCCATCATCGGCGGACTTACGATAACGTTCTTATGGAAACCTAGCACGTTCTTCAGACGGCCCGTATCGGGTAGGGTAAAGGCGACACCCGCCGTCATACGCAGCGTTATTCGGTTAGAGACGCCGCTGTACTTTAGATGCACCCTCACCTTATCGGTCCACAATTTCCTTAGCGCCTCGTTGAGCTCGCGCAGTAGCAAGAAAACGTTGTTGTAGAAACCGTGACCGATCGTACCCTGTCGGTATATTCCGAGACCGTCCGTGGTCGTGAAAACCCCCACCTCACCTCGAGGCGCCGACAGGTAGAAGGTGGCATCCGCCTCTCTCACGTTGTACCACGTGTGCGGGTACTGTAGCGTCACCAGTCCGCATTCCCATTCTCCGCTGGTCAGGTCGAACCGTCGCGGCAGCGTCGTGATGTAGTGCGTCAACGTATTTTCGGGGTGCCGCTTCGTAGACGCGTTGCTCGGTAGCGTCAGGTAAAAGTCAGACGATACCGCCATCGTCTCGTCGTCGTCGACCGCCGCCGCCGCTCATAGACGGACTCGGGAGCAGATAACCGAGACAGCTGCTCAACAGGGCCGTCCACAGATTGGAGTCGCCTTGACCCCGCGTTAAATTGTATATACTAACGGCGATGTCGAAGTACAGGACGATGACCTGACAGAGGAATACGATTTCGGCCTTTGGGCATTCGTTACCGCAGAGCCGCCATGGATCGGGTTCGTGGACGGTGGAGTCGTCGGCGTTCTCGACGGCGTCGACGGAGTCCTCGTTGGTAGTCGTCGTCGGCTTCTCTGAACCAGTAGCGGCGTCGACGGAGTCCTCTTTGGTAGTCTTCTTCTTCGGCTGCTGCTGCTCGTCCCTCGCCTCCATAGCGCCACTGAGGTCTGCGGGTACAGCAGGGCCCCTTATACGGGAGGAGCGACGTTCCCCCGCATAAGCACGACTCGTGCAGTCGCCAGCATTACTCGTGACGCGTCCAACGCATGCTATAGGTCCACGAGCGCCGCGGCGTCGATCCAACTGTTGAAGGAGGCCGGGTAACCGCTCCATTTCACGAGCGCCTCCGAGCCGCCGCCGCGACGACGACGCCGCTGCAGAACCGCCTCCACTCGATACAGTTTGTCCTTCGGAACGACTACGCGTTGTACTTCCTGTTCGTAGAAGGCGCCCTCTACCGGTGTCCCCGCGTCGTCCTTCAGGCGATAAACGGGGGGTTCGTACGGATGCACCTCTACGACGGTGAAGAGCTCCTCGCTCCAATTAGGCATGTATCCTTTTTTGAATTGACCCCTCGTCTTACTGATACGCACGCGATCTCCTTCGCGTAGTTTCGGTTTTTTTCCCATACCACCGCTGCCGCCGCCGTACAGGCGTTGCCATACGGCCTCCTGATTCGTCGCGTCGACGCTCGCCGGCGTCCTACCGATGCTTCGATGATAGGCGTTGTTGTACGAATGCACGAAATCCGTTAACGCCTCTACGTAGCGCAGCGTCTCGTGTTTCGTAAAATAACGCCACATGCGCGTTTTCAAAGTCCTATTGAAGCGTTCCACGACGCTCGCTTTAGTCTCCTCGTTATGCGTCACGAAATGATGAACGCCGCGACTCTTTAGGAACGTTTGCAGGGGTCGATTCAGAAACTCGGTCCCCTTATCGGTCTGCAGAGCGTTCGGCGGCGGCGCGTCGTTCAGCAGACGCTCGAAGGCCGCGACGAGCGATGCGCCGGACTTATTCTTCAACGGAACGCACCACGCCCGCTTCGAAAACACGTCGATTACCGTCAATAGAAATGTTATACCGTCGTTGTGTTTTTTTAACCTAGTCAGATCGACCAGATCAGCTTGCCACTGCTGGTTTTGACCGCCCACGATAACGCAACGTCGTTTGAAACGTCTTTTAACCGGTTTGTGTAGAGTATAAGCGTCCTGCGCCGCTAGCCACCTCTCGACATCCGGGCGTCGTCGACCCCCCTTTGACGCGCGGTGCAACGCGTCGACACCTCCGTAACTCCCAGCTCGTTTCGGATCGAAGTAGAGTTCATTCAGTTCAGCGTCGTCATCGTCGTTTCGTTTTCGAAGGTTTCGTTTTGGACGACGACTCCACCCGGACACCATGACGACGACGACGATCGACGAACGATGACTATTATATAGAGAGCGATAACCGTGATGACGATGAAACCGACGACGGCGACCGTTCGTTGTATCGACGGCATCGTCACATCGATTCCCAACCGTCCAACGCTCTCTTTCTAGAACGTCGTCTTCGCACCGCCTTTCCCGCTGAACTGACCGATCCCGTCTCCTCCTCTCCTTCTCTTGACAGCCGCCGCCGTCGCTGCTCCATGTACTCCCGATAGCGCGGGTTGCCGACGAACTCCATAGGAATGTTCATACCCTTCATACTCAACCCGAAAGCGCGCCATCCTAAGGGCTGCGTCGTCTTCGTTCTCGTTCGCATGAGATCGTTCACTAGATCGACCATGTTACTCCCCGCGATCGTTTTACCGTCGTACACGAATTCGCCGCGTTCGTTCCATCGACACAAGGGATCGGCTTTCATTTTCGCGATAAGTAGACTCGCCTTCCCTTTCAACGTTTTCGGCATGCTGGCTACGATTTCGCGCTCTACGGCCTCCGACGATGGTGGCGCCGCCGCCGCCGTGAGCGGTATCTCGCCGCCGTCGGCGTTGACCATCGACACGCGTACCGGTTGCGCCGTTCGAACCGCCTCTATAGTGTTGTAGCGACTCAGCAGCTGATTGTACGACACTACCTTATCGCGTTCGGATAAATCCGATCGCTCTAGAATATCTTTCATGTCGCTGTCCAGGCTACTCAGTACACGTGATCGGGGGGTGCTGCTCGACTGCTGCTGCGGTTGAAGGAGACTTTCCACCAATCGCGGGTCGACCAACGCCATCTTCTTCGCGTACTGCATCGATTAACCCCCGATTAACTGTTTGAGTAGTGGCAGGAAAACGGTGCTCGCTAACGGCGCTAGCAGGGCCGTCAGAAAACCACCAGCCCCCGTTTGCAAGATGGCTCGCTTCCGCTTCACCGGAATTCGTTTGTTGACCAAGTCACGCAGGTGATCTCTGTATTTCGTCAACACGCGTTTCTGCTTCGGCGACACCTTCACGTTCCCTCTCAGAATATTGTACGCGCAATCGCATAGACTACATATGAGACCGACCTCCGAATGGGCGAGCACGGCTTTTCGCAGATCTACGTTCCGCTTCTGTCTATCCATCAACTGCAGGGCGAAAATGTGTCTCTTCAGGCGTTGCTCCGAAAACGTCGTCGTCGCCGCCTTCGATCGTCGCTTCGCCGCTACCACCGCGCGTCTTCCCGTCATACCGACTAATGCGTACGCGGCGACGTCCCTCTCTACTTATAGTTGACCACCACCACCACCCTTCCGTACGTAGACGTACTGAAGGGGGTCGTCCGGAAATATACACGTACGCAGGCGCATGTACTCTTCCGTTTCCTGTTTCAGGTCGACGAAGAGATAGCCGTACGCCGTCGACGTCGCGTTTTTGAAAGACTCTATCATGTACTTGACCTCTCCCGGATACATCTGTTTCGCGAGGTGACCTACTTGACCAACGTCTCGGGGGTTCTTAAATAGTGCCAGGTATTGGGCGTTCAGGCTGATTGTGCGGTTTTCACCCCCTTTCGGAAACATGTTCTGTCGGAGTTGTACGACCGATGTATTACAATGATGACTTTTTTTTAGTAAATAGCGCCGTCACCCCGCTATCGGCTTCCTCCATGAGGTCGTCGAGTACTAAAAGCGTCCTCTTTTTACCGTCTAAATACGTCGTAGTCGGCAGGCCGTCTACGAACTCTATTTCCGGAGACATAGACGCGTAGGCGGGCTGCCACTGCCCGTAACACCACAGGACTTTTTCGGGCGCCGGATCGATCATAGCGCTTCGTATCAGACGGTCGACGAACGTCGTCTTACCGCATCCCGTAGGCCCTGATACTATACACGTAAACGGATGCTTCAACAACGGTCCGCCCATTTTCACGACTGATACTGGCTGATGTTTTTTACGCGTCTTTATAAAAGGCGCGCACCTCCATCAACAGTTTACCGAGCTTGTTCTCGCCCTCGACGTCACCAATCCTGGTACCCCAGAAACCCTCCCTACTCGGCACCCACTCCACCAATTCGGCGTCCCCGGTGGCCAACAGTTCGGCCTTCAACTCCCCACCGAACTTACTCATCAACAGCCCCTTCATACAGGCGACCCTAACGACGTTCCATTCGGTTCCCGTTCTCTTTTTTCGAATACCGTAACTGATTCGTTTCGCCGCGTAGGGCGATCGCGTTCTTTTGATACACGCGGCGCATGCGAGGTCTTCGTTGAATAGCGCTTTCCTATACTGATAGGCGTGCTCGACGGATCGGAAGACCCGACCGTACGCCGTCAATCGACACCTGTACATATTCGACAAGAAGGAGCGCGAACCGCCAAACTTTATACGTTCCGACGATGACAACATGACTACTACTACCGATAAATGCCGCTACCGCTTATATAGATAGTGCCGACGTACGGACCTTCGATCCGCTCCCAGGACAGGCGCCGGCTTCTACGAGTACTTCGATCGCTAGTCGTTGATCGCTTAGGACGTTGATCGCTAGGTGTGACTTGGGTTAATCGCTAGATGGCGTTATCCCGTAACTAGGGACGCCGTAACTAACCACTAGAGGGCGCTTTTCAGTCACAAAAAGTGACAGGCCATCAATCACGTTTTTTATAACTAGGATCCCGATTCCACTCAGGTTACCAAAAAGCCTTTGATCTTTTTTTTATAAGTAGGATCCCGATTTTGAAATCGACGTTTTTTATGCACGTACCTAGGTCTAAAAAGGGGCGGGGCGAGTGTGTGTGTATCCTCCATACTACTCACCTTATATACGCCGATGATCTATTTCTGTTTGCACCTTCTGTTAAAGGACTACAAACACTATTAGACATGTGTTACTCATAGGGATGTGAGCATGACGTGTAATACAATGCGGGTAAATCCCTAGTCATGTACTTTGAATCTAGAAAGTCAAATCTTTCTAAAGAAATGACATTAGGAGGAAAGAAGTTAAACTTTGCCACCTCTTGTAAATATCTTGGACATGTCATTTCTAATAACTTGTCTGATGAGTCTAACATGCAAGCCAAAGTGAGACTTTTGTATGCCAAGAGTATTATGTTACGTAAAACATTCCACTTTTGTTCAACTGCTGTAAAAAATAAGTTATTTACAGCGTATTTTGGTAATATCTATATGTGTGCGTTATGGGTGAACTTTAAAAAAGGTACTTTTCAGCAATTTGTTGTTGCATGTAACAACTCTTTCAGAATATTAAACAATTTGCCCATGAGATGTAGCTCTAGCCACATGTTTGCTACAGCTAATGTCATCTCGGGTAAATGTGTAATCATAAAGGCTATTTTTTGCTTAATGAATAGGATTGACATGTCTTTGAATCCCAATATTTATAGCATTAAAACTAGCGACGTGTATTGTACTTCGAAACTGGGGCACCAGTGGGTCCGGGATTTATATAATTTTTAAACATATTGTTCTTATCGATGTATTTTTACATTTATTTACATACTTTTATTGATTTATTTTTATATATGGACATGATGATAGTCTGAAATAACTACATTATTATTATTATTACTGCCTCAGTCGATGTTCCATGCTGCAGCTCATGTGAGATCAGGTTAGACCTGACACCTATATATAAATTCTCTCTGTCCTTGCAGTAGATGTAGCATATGGATGGAAATATCTCAGCACTGCACTGCTCATCCGGGTACGATGAATATAAGATCATACTGTACCCTATCATATGTTTTCCCACCTGAAACAAAGCTGTATTAAAATCCACAAAAAAAGCTCTGATCATAAAGTCTCTCATTCGATATCTTATATATCCTTGAGCAAAGAGTCTTGTGTCATGAAATTAACAAAATACTTACTAAACTTATTGAATACTAAACAAAATGATCCACTACCTGTTACGGTCTCTGAACGTCTCTCTTCTGAAACAAACAGGTTGATTGCATGTAAACAATAGTGACAGCAGAAGCTGCAGCTGCTTTTGTGGCAGCGGTAGCTAGTAATGAGTGCTCGCTACTAACAAGCAATACTAGCAGCCACAACATCAACAGCTATAAGAACAGCGACAACGGTAGCAGTCATAACATTTGCAACAATAACAGCTGCTGCCACAAAAGCAACTGCAGCAAGAGTGGCAGCAATAGCTAGTAACGAGTGCTTGCTTCTAGCGGCGAGCATACATGAAATCCCATGAAAAATCCTGACTGTTCACATTCAGTTAACCGCTATTAGCTTTGAATTTATAGCAGTTAGGAGCGATTAAGTGCTACAACAGCTATACAGCTGATGATAGAAGATAACTACTAGACGCTAGTACATTGCATTATATATAGACAGGGCTTTTGACAATGGCAACAGTTACTTACTGTGGTTTTATCCTGTTTCTTTATACGAAACACCTGCTTCCACCAGTATAGTGTTCGTAATGAAATATTCTGTTTTGTTTTAAATTTGTATGTTAAATAAATACATATTTAAAATGTAATGTACACAGCTAACTGATGTAGTCTTTTTTGTTCACGAATTAGTGTCTACTGTTAATGTTTTCATGAGTTGAGAGTTTGCTTACACTATGCATATAGAAACACATAAATGTAATATGGCAGATATTTGCTCCCATTGTTGATTTAAACAAATTGTGTATGCTACACTGACTGTCAAAGTGTGTACTGTATTGCATAAACGGTAGCAGTCATAACATTTGCAACAATAACAGCTGCTGCCACAAAAGCAACTGCAGCAAGAGTGGCAGCAATAGCTAGTAACGAGTGCTTGCTACTAGCGGCGAGCATACATGAAATCCTATGCAAAGTCCTATGACTGTTCAAATCCATTTCACCGCTATTAGCTTTGAAGCTATACCAGTTAGGAGCGATTAAGCACTACAACAGCTATAGAGCTGATGTCAAATAATCACTACTAGCCGCAAGTAAACTGCACATTATATGTATATATATATATATATATACAGTATATATATATATCTATGTATATATATATATATATATATATATATATATATAATGTGCCTTTGCCACACTGGCAACAGATACTTATGGCAGTTTTACCATGTAATGAAATATTGTTTTGTTTTATATTTGATGTTAAATAAATTCATATTTAAAGTGTAATGTACAGGAAATACAGCTAACTAATTTAATTTATTTGTTCACGAATTAATGTTTACTATTCATGTTTCACGAGTTAACACTTTGCTTACAATATCCATACAGTAACACCTAAATGCAATATGGCAGATATTTTCCCTATTCTTGAGTTATACAAGTTGTGTAGTTAGTAACAAGTTCTCGCTACTAGCGGCGAGCATACATGAAAGTCCTATGACTGTTCAAATCCAGTTCACCGCTATTAGCTTTGAAGCTAAAGCCGTTATGAGCGATTCAACGGTACAACTGGTATATAGATAATACCAAATGATCACTACTAGCCGCTAGTAAATTGCACGATATATGTAAAGAGCTTTTGTCAAAATGGCAATAGTTACTTATCGCATTGCTCCCGTGTTTCTTTTCAAGAAACGTCTGCATCCACCAGTGAAGTGTTCGTAATTAAATACAATGTTTTTGTTTTACATTTGTATGTTAAATAAATACATACTTAAAGTGTAAGATACAAGAAATACAGCTAACTAGTTTATATTTTTGTTAACGAATTAGTGTATACTATTAATATTTTAATGAGTTAACCGTTTGTTTATAATATGCATATAGAAACACGTCACGGTATATTGAAAGATTCTTTTAAAACTTGGCGCCAAGTTGGCCATTATCGGCACTAAACGGCCCCATTACAATCCAACAGCCAGTGGTTTTAGTCGCGAAATACTAGGCACGGTCGCACACAGTACTTCAATAGGCGACGCTGCATAGCTCCCCAAAACCAGAAATCGCATACAAAAGCATAACAATTGAAATATTGCATTCACTGATTGGTTACTGGATACATCATACGTACTATGAAACAACGTTTCACATACTTCCACGGAAGGATTCTCAGAGAAAAAAGCAGGTTACAGATTATGAATTTCGCTGGCGGCAAGCTCTCCAAGAGTCGTCGGTGGTCACTTTTGAACGCTGATTCTGAGACTAAATATGAATGTCACGAACATGGAAAAATTTTGAACGTTAAAATATTTCGAGGCTATGTTTGGCGGAGATATATCGCAGAAAGTTGATAAGCAAGTGGATTTACTGATCGATGAGTATTATTCTTGCCTTAATATAATTCATAAAGTAGCAGTGAACATATATTAAGTAGCAGTTGTGTTTAAAGTTAGTTAGATACAGTATTTTAGAACACCTTAGTCTCGTGAATGATAATAGGGTAAGTTAGCTTACGATATGTTTGTAAACAAGATTTTTAACAAACCTCATTATGTGTTAGAATATATAGGTAATACAGTAACAAACAAAAAACTTACTGACAAGATAATATATGTGTCAGCCAGTACCTGCTAGATATTTTGATGAGGTAGCTTTGTTATTAAAAAATAACCATTTGCGATAGATTAGATGTGTGTAGATTATATATAAGAAAGTTCTCATTTTCAGAAAGGACTGTAAATGAATGGAACAGATTATCTGCTGATTGTGTGGGTGCTAGTAGCGTGAATATGTTTAAAAATAAAATCGACACATACCTCAGAAGGGCGGGATACACATAGATAAAAGGGTTGGACTATCGATAAGCAAAGGGTTTACTTGTCCACCTGCCACCTACAGTTAATTCTCTGTGTGGCAATCTTGTTAAATCTTGATAACCGGGCGAACTATGTTTTGTTTATGTAGCTGGTGTCCCACGTATTCGCTAGGACGCGGTATAACCTAAATAAATAAGTCAGTCTACCGTAAAATAATTGATTGCATTTAAATTAGGTCACTACCAGGTAACATTAGCATTTCTGATAGGATAGATAGTCAGCTGTGACTATAAACAAAAACTGTAACCGAAATAAATAAGGCAATCTTACGTAAAGTGTAACATTTGTGCACAGTAAACCGTCTTCTTAAAGACTACATTGACAGCGAATAGTGTAAACACATTTGATTAAACTGTTTTAAATAACTAATCAGATTATTATTATTAAATAAATTCTGATGTGGCGCCTTGCAAGCGGCAAGTCAAGGCAAAGAGACACTTGGTGTGCGACGACTGCCACAGTTGGGTGGATTTTTCCCTATCCGGCTGTAGGAAGTCATGGGCAGAGACCAAGGAAGAGAGATTCTTCTTTCAATGCGTGGGGTGTTAGAAGGTGGAATGTGTGGAGAAGGAAGTAGCTAGGTTGGTAGATATTGTGAAGGGGTTGGAGATGAGAATCAGCAAAGAGACAGGTGGAATGGAGAGAGATGACAGGGAGAGAGTTGGGAATACTGTGAGACGGAAGAAGCAGAATAGTGGCAAGAAGACCGAGGAAAGGAGACTAAGGGGAGGGAAGGTGGTCGAAGGGGAAGAAATTGGAGGATCGACGGCAGGAAATGTGACAACATGTAGAAAATGCAAGAGGATGGATTTCAACGCACTAGTTGAGCAGATGTGTAAAGAAGAAAGAGTGGAATTCGTAGATTTATTCGTAGGTTACTTTGTTGGAAGGGAAGATATGTACATGAGAGATGGCCTCCATCTAAGTGAAAAGGGGCAGCAGTTTTCTCAGAGAACTTGCTGCAATCTGTTTACAATGGGACAGGCTGCATTTATTTAAACTAGATTCACAGAGAAGCCTGAAACTGGATGAATAGATAAAGACAGCAGAAATAAATTGGCAAATGACAGCCTAAAAAATTGTTCTGAATCAGGATATAAATGCGTTCGTATAAATGCAAGGAGCATAGTAAACAAAAGAAGTGAACTAAACATTATGGTAGCAGATATTGAGCGTCACATAATAGGTATAACCGAATCATGGGCCACCACTGATATATCAGATGCCGAATTGGGACTAACATGCTATGTAATGTTCAGGAAAGATAGAATTGGAAGAAGGGGAGGTGGAGTTATTTTAATGTGTTAAATAATCTATACAGGCTCATGAAATAAAACTAAAGAGAGAAGCAGATTGCGAAGAAGCTGTTTGGTGTAACATAGTGACAGGAAACTCAACGTTAACGGTGGTGTTAGTTTATCGAAGTCCAAACATAAGCGTAGAAGAGAATGAGAAAGTACAAAACGCTATAAAAACACCCAACACGGGCCTTGGTCTGCGCCTATGTGGCTGCACCTATAGACACTATCCGGATATATTGCGGATTTTACAAGTTCTAGCCAATCTACAGCACTCAGGTTTATATATATATTTTATGAATACACCAAGAGGACACTGGACTAAGTGTTTTTTCAAGTGTTTGTGACTTTTTACTATTTTAACCGACTAACATTTTACATTTGCGATTGCACCTGTGTGACATTGACAAGCTGGTGATCAGTCATGTGTGACCCGGACAAAGTGAACATTGTTTACACGCCCATGAACCAAGACTGCCTGTACCGGTTACGGCCCAGCGGTCACAGTCACAGTCACATTCGGCTCAACAATGCTGCCTTTGAGAGCTGCTTGTGAAGCGGGGGTGACACTCCATCGGCCTACCCATCGAGGTTGTCGTGGGGGTGCACGCAAACAACGATCGATACATGTATTTGTGTCAGCGCGACCAACAGCATCCGTTAAGCCTGTACCTCGAGCACGCTACCTAAAGTGTATCAGCACAAGGACACCATCGCCATCACTGAAACTTGTTTTACTGAACACTAGATCTATCTGCAACAAAGTATCTGTTGTGAGCGAGACGTTACTAGACGCTGATGCCGACATCTCCTTCTTCACAGAGACCTGGCTGCGAGATGAGCATGAAGACATCGTCAACGATTTAACACTGCCGGGGTTCGAGTTTAAGAAACTCAACCGATCGCTGAAACGGGGCGGTGGTCTGGGTGTTCTGCGCAGAAGTTCGCTGAAACTGGTTGTACGTAGACCGATCCACTTTGAGCTTTTACAACTGTCGTGTGACAAGCCATCGTACTACTTTGTATTGATATACAGGCCACCATCTTCCAATATATCCGGCTTTCTGGACGAATTCGAAGATCTCGTAACATCACTTGTGACCATTCCAGGACGACTGTTGATATTGGGCGATTTCAATTTTCACTTCAACGACGCATTATCGCCGGGAGTAAGTCGAATAACGAACATTCTGGCTTCGACAGGACTAGTCCAGCATGTGACTGGTCCTACGCACCGTTCCGGCCACACGCTGGACGCCGTTATCTCCCGGAAAGAAGACACCATCCTCACATCTCCCGCTGCTGTCCTACTTAACACGTTTTCGGATCACCACACAGTAACATTTTCTATTGAAGGAGACGCGCCACGTCTACCAACCAACAAGTGGCGAGGGCGTGACTACCGTCATGTAGACCTGGATATCTTCAAAGCTGACCTTCACGCCGCACTAACCTCACACGATGACAATAACAGCGATAGCGTCGACAATCTCCTACAACAGTATCAACATTCCGTCTCTGTCACACTCGACATTCATGCTCCAGTTGTGTCGCGAACTCGACGATCAAAGAAAAGCCAGCCATGGTTTGATGACGAAACCTTGAGTTTAAGGCGTAAGCGACGAGCACTTGAGATCAAATGGCGCCTAACCGGACTCGAAATCGACAAGCAGATCTACTTGTCGCAAATAAACAACGTTAAACATCATGTTCGAAACGCGAAAATCGCCTACTATCGTGCAGCACTGAACAACGCTGACGCAAAAACAACATTCCAAGTGTTACATTAACTAACCAAATGCAGTGACCGGAAATTACCTGATCGCGAGAACGATGAATCAATGTGTCATGCCTTTGTCGAGTTCTTTGAAGAAAAGATTTAAAAAGTCGTCGATGTTACGCGTGCGAAAGTGACAACATAATCTATCGTGATGCCACTCCTGCCTGCTGCTCCACCTGTATTGCAAGGTCTAAACAATCTCTGTTCAACTGATGCTGAAGAGCTGCAAACGATCATCATGTCCAGACCAACGAAATGATGTCCACTCGATGTGCTATCTACATGGCTACTTAAAAATACATTAACCGTTACGCTATCCACACGCGTCAACATTGTAAATGCGTGACTAAACACAGGAGTGTTTCCTGGTGAACTGAAAACTGCCCTAGTGACACCGTTACTGAAGTAAGCCTCACTTGACCAGAACGAACTGGAGAACTATCGTCCCATCTCCAACCTCGCTTTCATAGGAAAGTTGATCGAGCAAGTCGTCCTAAAACGCCTGAATCTGCACATGGCAACGAATAAGCTGCATGATGAAATGCAATCGACTTATAGACAACATCATTCTACAGAAACAGCTCTGATGAAAGTACAACACGACATCGTGCGCAACCTTGACACGAGACGTTGTGTCATGCTGGTTCTTCTTGACAAGAGTGCAGCATTCGATACGATCAACATTGACGAATTGTTGAACACTCTGGTTTCACGTTTCAACATCAGCGGTATGACACTTGGCTGGTTTAGATCATACTTGACCGGCAGATCTCAGTGTGTCACGATTGGTTCGTCTTCTTCGAACGCAATCCCCATCTACCACGGTGTACCTCAGGGTTCAGTACTTGGACCAGTGATGTTCAACGCATATACGACACCCATTGCTGACATCTGCAAGAAACATAATGTGCTTTACCACCGATTCGCTGATGACATCCAGCTATATGTCAGCTATAACACTATGGTGTCTGACGAACTGGAAAACGCTAAACAGCTGCTCATCCAGTGCATCGCAGATTAGAGCCTGGATGCTGATTCATCAACTTAAACTCAACAATGATAAAACTTAGTTTATCGTGCTGCAGTCACCGCACAATCTACGTGTTTACGGCAGCCCCAGCTTGGAACTACCTGGACTTACCTTGCAATCAACAGATGCAGCGAGAAATCTAGGCTGTTACTTCGACCGAAACATGCAGTTAGACCGCCTCGTCTCCAGCTACTGTTCTTCGGCCTACTACCATCTACGCCTGATCGGCAGAATTCGTCACCTGCTGAGACGCGTGTCATGCTGCAGTACGCTGTCTTGTGCTAAGTCGCCTCGACTACTGCAATACTCTACTCGGTGGATTGAACAATGGACAGATCAACCGACTTCAACGAGCACAGAACTCAGCCGCTCGCCTCATCAACCGCGTCAGACGGCGAGATCACATCACACCAATTCTGCAATCACTGCATTGGCTGCCGATCAGAATGAGAATTACTTTCAAGATATGTACTTACATATTTAAGATCCTGCATGGCTTAGCCCCGAACTACCTCAACTATGCGATAGTTCGCAACGCGCACACACGTGCATTGCGATCGGCGAGTGACGCAACGCTTCTCGCGGTGACGGTGTCTAAGAGAACTATCGGACAGGGCAGCTTTGCAGTGACAGGCTCACATATGTGGAATTGCTTGCCAAAGTGTGTGCGATCGGTTGGAACATTGGCGGCTTTGCGGAAACAACTTAAAACCCATCTATTTCGCATGCACTACATGCCTTGATGCAAGCATTGCTGCAACATCTAAATTACACTGGTTTCTATTTTATAGTATTGATTGGTTTTTAATTTAATTGTTTGAAATTGTATTTTTACACTCTAATTTATTAATTTTTATTTATGTATTTTTTTTTATCTTAGCTTATTTATTTAATTAATTTATATTTTAACATTTAGCCAACACGTAATTTTAGTATGTGAAGCGCTTTGATTAGTATTTACCTATTTAAAAAGCGCTATATTAAAAAACGGAATTATTATTATTATATGAGGGAAGTTAGCAAACGGGACTGTATTATCATGGGAGATTTTAACCATGGTCATATACAATGGGAATCTCGCCAGAGTACGGGAGTGAGGACCACAAGTTTTTAGTTTAAGTACAAGTTTCCTTTCTCAACATGTGCTAGAGCCAACCAGGGGTGAGAATGTGTTAGACATTGTTTTGTCGTCACAGAATGAATTAGTTGACTGGGAAGTATTGATCACAATCAGATACATTTTACATTAAGTAAAATCAGAAAGAAATAATAAAAAGCAGTTTAGGAGAAATTTCCACAAAGGCATATATAAGGAAATAAGGAAATGTTTAGCAAAGATAGGTTGGAACAACACACTGAAGAATAAAACAGCAACAGAATGCTGGAATATCTTTAAAGAGTGAATTAGAGTGCATCGTCGATAAATTTGTTCCCTTGAAAAAAAACAAAGGAAAAGGTCCAGAAATAAATACTTATCGAAAGAAGCCATTAAAAAATTTTTGTACAAACAAATTATGTGGAAGTCATATAGACGTACTGGAAATGACGAAGACTACAACATTTATAAAGAAACACTAAACCAAGCTACAACTGAAATTCGAAGAGAAGCTACGAACACAATTTAGTTTGTAATATAAAACAAGACAGCAAGAGTGTTTGTGTTCGGAGCAAACAGAAAGTTCAGGATAAGGTCGGTCCTCTAGAAGATAGTGCTGGAAATACAATATCAGAGGGATTCTTAATGGCAGAAGACCTGAATGAGTATTTTAGTTTAGTGTTTACCAGGGAAGATATTAGTTCACTGCCAGTACCAGAGGCAAAGTTCAAGGGGGCAGAATCAGACTATTTAGAACAGTTAATTGTAATAATTATATGTGGGATTCCGCCCAAACTACTATTGCAATGGTTATGAAACTATTGATAGAAATATGTTTTTCTCAGTTACGAAAGATAGAAGGACCAGAGGACATGAAGTTACATTAGTAAAGGAGCAGTGTAGATTAGATATAAGAAAGTTCTCATTCTCACAAAGGACTGTAAACGAATGGAACAGATTATTTGCTGATTGTGTTGGTGCTAGTAGCGTGAGTAGTATACGAGTGGATCTGGATAGGTATCCACAGCCCTTTTTGAGGAGTTTTGGTTGATAATAGGGAGGTTTCGAAAGCCGCCCCCCTGAGCAAAGTGCGTAGTCACGTGACCGTATGTGTGAGCGTGTGTAGCGCCTCCTAGCGGTGGAATGAGCAGCCATGGAAGGGTTATTGTGTATATATGAGAGACTGAAGAGGGAATAACAAAAGTTCAAAGAGGAAAGGTAGTGAAAGAAACGAAAGATCAAAGAATCATAACGAAAGATCAAAGAGAAAAGTTTTAAAAGGTGATGAAAGGTGTATAATGAGAGATAAACGGAATGATGTAATAACGAAAGAACAAAGAGAAAACGTTATGATATATATATATATATATATATATATATATATATATATATGAAACTTTAAAATGTATATAGGTATGCTTGTATATGTATGTGTATACGAAAGAGAGAATATATATGACATCGGCTGACGCGATCGGTAACCAGACACCGCGTAGCTAGCCGAAACGACAAGAGGACAGGCTAGGTCAACATACGCATAGATAAGAAAGGACTGTGACACAACATGTATATAGTTTTGTTAGGTTTATATACGCAAATCCGATAGAGGCGTTATGTCTTTTCAATCACGAGAGAGTGCAAAAACACGAGAAGGGACAAGACAAGCTCAAGCACAGTACACACTAGCTGAGAAGGAGGTAAAGAAAGCCACCAAAAGAGATTTGACAAGATCAAGCACAGAAGGGAGACAGAGGGGGATAGGAAGGCAGAGAAGGCGAGGAAATAGAGGAGAGGGAGACAGAGGAGGATAGAAAGGCAGAGGAGGCGAAGAAAGAGAGGAGAGGGAGACAGGGCAGGATAGGAAGGCAGAGGAGGCGAGGAAAGAGAGGAGGGGAGACAGGGGAGGATAGGAAGGCAGAGAAGGCGAGGAAAGAGAGGAGAGGGAGACAGAGGAGGATAGGAAGACAGAGAAGGGGAGGAAAGAGAGGAGAGGGAGACAGAGGAAGGCAGAGAAGGCGAGGAAAGACAGAGGAGGATAGGAAGGAAGAGAAGACGAGGAAAGACAGGAGAGGGACACAGAGGAGGAGAGGAAGGCAGAGGAGGCGAGGAAAGAGAGGAGAGGGAGACAGAGGAGGATAGGAAGGCAGAGAAAGCGAGGAAAGAGAGGAGAGGGAGACAGAGGAGGATAGGAAGGCAGAGAAGGCGAGGAAAGAGAGGAGAGGGAGACAGAGGAGAATAGGAAGGCAGAGGAGGCGAAGAAAGAGAGGAGAGGGAGACAGAGGAGGATAGGAAGGCAGAGAAGGCGAAGGAAGTGAGGAGAGGGAGACGGGGAGGATAGGAAGGCAGAGAAGGCGAGGGAAGAGAGGAGAGGTAGACAGAGGAGGATAGGAAGTCAGAGAAGGCGAGGAAAGAGAGGAGTGGGAGATAGGGGAGGATAGGAAGGCAGAGAAGGCGAGGGAAGAGAGGGGAGGGATACAGAGGAGGATGGGAAGGCAGAGAAGGCGAGGAAATACTTGGGAGATCAAGCATATGTCAAGCGATAAAATACAAAGTTTGCAGCACTTACTTATTGGAGACGTATAATATTCATCTTGTCCTCGGGACATGCCTTGTCGTGAGCGCTCGTCATCTTCAGCAGTCGGAGTGAAGTTGCGTTGTTCGAAGTCGGTAGAAAGTAATATACTCCACTAGAATTTTGTTAGGTTTATATACGCAAACCCGATAGAGGCGTTATGTCTTTTCAATCACGAGACAGTACAGACAATGGAGTCACGAGTTGAACTCTGCTCTCTGCCCGTGCTCGTTAGCGGGTGCAATATGAGATAAGCCGCGTGCCTCGACACTCACGAGAAGCCACTACGCTACGTCCATCCATACACGTGTTCCAACTTCCAACAGTTTACTTACCACAATTCTCATTCTTCAAACTGTCATATACATCTTGTGTCACAGGTGCTCGTTAGCGGGTGCATTCCGTACATGGTCTAGCCTGTTACATGTCTCCCTTCCATACATGGTCTAGCTTGTTACATGTCTACCTTCCATACATGGTCTAGTTTGTTACATGTTTCCCTTCCATACATGGTCTAGTTTGTTACATGTTTGCCTTCCATACATGGTCTAGCCTGTTACAGGTCTACCTTCCATACATGGACTAGCTTGTTACATGTTTGCCTTCCATACATGGTCTAGCCTGTTACATGTTTCCCTTCCATACATGGTCTAGCTTGTTACATGTTTGCCTTTCGTACATGGTCTAGTTTGTTACATGTTGACCTTCCATACATGGTCTTGCCTGTTACATGTTTGCCTTCCATACATGGACTAGCATGTTACATGTTTACCTTTCGCACATGGTCTAGTTTGTTACATGTTGACCTTCCATACATGGTCTAGCCTGTTACATGTTTGCCTTTCGTACATGGTCTAGTTTGTTACATGTTGACCTTCCATACATGGACTAGCATGTTACATGTTTGCCTTCCATACATGGACTAGCATGTTACATGTTTGCCTTTCGTACATGGTCTAGTTTGTTACATGTTTCCCTTCCATACACGGTCTAGCATGTTACATGTTTGCCTTCCATACATGGACTAGCTTGTTACATGTTTGCCTTCCGTACATGGACTAGCTTGTTACATGTTTGCCTTCCATACATGGTTTAGCTTGTTACATGTTTGCCTTCCATACATGGACTAGCATGTTACATGTTTGCCTTTCGTACATGGTCTAGTTTGTTACATGTTTCCCTTCCATACATGGACTAGCATGTTACATGTTTGCCTTCCATACGTGGACTAGCATGTTACATGTTTACCTTTCGTACATGGTCTAGCCTGTTACATGTCTGCCTTCCGTACATGGACTAGCTTGTTACATGTTGGCCTTCCGTACATGGTCTAGCCTGTTACATGTCTGCCTTCCATGCACGGTCTACCTTGTTACATATTTGCCTTTCATACATGGTCTAGCTTGTTACATGTTTGCCTTCCGTACATGGACTAGCTTGTTACAGGTCTGCCTTTCATACATGGTCTACCTTGTTACATGTTGACCTTCCGTACATGGTCTAGCTTGTTACATGTTTGCCTTCCATACATGGACTAGCTTGTTACAGGTCTGCCTTTCATACATGGTCTAGCTTGTTACATGTTTACCTTCCATACATGGACTAGCTTGTTACAGGTCTACCTTTCGTACATGGTCTAGCCTGTTACATGTTTGCCTTCCGTACATGGACTAGCTTGTTACATGTTGGCCTTCCGTACATGGTCTAGCCTGTTACATGTCTGCCTTCCGTACATGGACTAGCTTGTTACATGTTGGCCTTCCGTACATGGTCTAGCTTGTTACATGTTTGCCTTCCGTACATGGACTAGCTTGTTACATGTTGGCCTTCCATACATGGACTAGCATGTTACATGTTTGCCTTTCGTACATGGTCTAGTTTGTTACATGTTGACCTTCCATACATGGACTAGCATGTTACATGTTTGCCTTCCATACATCGACTAGCATGTTACATGTTTGTCTTCCATGCACGGTCTACCTTGTTACATATTTGCCTTTCATACATGGTCTAGCCTGTTACATGTTTGCCTTTCGTACATGGTCTAGTTTGTTACATGTTGACCTTCCATACATGGACTAGCATGTTACATGTTTGCCTTCCATACATGGTCTAGCCTGTTACATGTTTGCCTTTCGTACATGGTCTAGTTTGTTACATGTTGACCTTCCATACATGGACTAGCATGTTACATGTTTGCCTTCCATACATCGACTAGCATGTTACATGTTTGTCTTCCATGCACGGTCTACCTTGTTACATATTTGCCTTTCATACATGGTCTAGCCTGTTACATGTTTGCCTTTCGTACATGGTCTAGTTTGTTACATGTTGACCTTCCATACATGGACTAGCATGTTACATGTTTGCCTTCCATACATGGACTAGCCTGTTACATGTTTGCCTTTCGTACATGGTCTAGCCTGTTACATGTCTGCCTTCCGTACATGGACTAGCTTGTTACATGTTGGACTTCCGTACATGGTCTAGCCTGTTACATGTCTGCCTTCCATGCACGGTCTACCTTGTTACATATTTGCCTTTCATACATGGTCTAGCTTGTTACATGTTTGCCTTCCGTACATGGACTAGCTTGTTACAGGTCTGCCTTTCATACATGGTCTAGCTTGTTACATGTTTACCTTCCATACATGGACTAGCTTGTTACAGGTCTGCCTTTCGTACATGGTCTACCCTGTTACATGTCTGCCTTCCGTACATGGACTAGCTTGTTACATGTTGGCCTTCAGTACATGGTCTAGACTGTTACATGTCTGCCTTCCGTACATGGACTAGCTTTTTACATGTTGGCCTTCCGTACATGGTCTAGCTTGTTACATGTTTGCCTTCCGTACATGGACTAGCTTGTTACAGGTCTGCCTTTCATACATGGTCTAGCTTGTTACATGTTGGCCTTCCGTACATGTTCTAGCTTGTTACATGTTTGCCTTCCATACATGGACTAGCTTGTTACAGGTCTGCCTTTCATACATGGTCTAGCTTGTTACATGTTTACCTTCCATACATGGACTAGCTTGTTACAGGTCTGCCTTTCATACATGGTCTAGCTTGGTGGAAAGTGAAGGAGCTAGTGTCTGCTGCTGAGGGGGAATTAGCCTGTCACGGGACCGACCTCCTAGTGGAAGTAGTACCACCTGGCGGGTAATGAAGGAGTAATGAGGGAATATTAAAGGCTAATTGACGTAGACTGAGTCTGCTGATATATATCACTCTGGGCTGGAGCACCCATGGGGAAATTTTAAGATGGTGCCCGCCTCCACGTGACCTACCCCCTGGAGGATAGAAGTGTAAGTAGTAAGGATATTTTATTTGCTATTTTGTTTGTATGACTGCCAGTTTAAATGGTTATTTATTATGATGCCTAAAAAATTGAAACTGATGGCACATTCATTCTGTCATGCATTGTCCGAAATGTCATGTCTCCCTTGTAACATTTTGTCGTGATTGCCCAATGACACACCACTCCCATGTAACACTTTGTGTCACTATTGCCCAAAGACCTCCACTCCAATATAACACTTTGTGTCACTATTGCCCAAAGACCCCCACTCCCATGTAACCTTTGTGACTATTGCCCAAAGTCCCCCACTCGAATGTAGCACTTTGTGTCACTATTACCCAAAGACCCCCACTCCCATGTAACCTTTGTCACTATTGCCCAAAGACCCCCACTCCCATGTAACACTTTGTCACTATTGCCCAAAGACCCACACTCCCAAGTAACACGTTGTCACTATTGCCCAAAGACCCCCACTCCCATGTACCACTTTGTCACTATTGCCCAAAGACCCCCCACTCCCCCTTGTCACTATTGCCCAAAGACCCCCAATCCCATGTAACACTGTCACTATCGCCCAAAGACCCACACTCCCATATAACACTTTGTTACAAGACCCCCACTCCCATGTACCACTATGTCACTATTGCCCAAAGACCCCCACTCCCAAATAACACCTTGTCACTATTGCCAAAAGACCCCACTCCCATGTAACACGTTGTCACTATTGTCCCAAAGACCCCCATTCCCATGTACCACTTTGTCACTATTGCCCAAAGACCCCCACTCCCATGTAACACTTTGTCACAAGACCCCCACTCCCATGTACCACTATGTTACTATTGCTCAAAGACCCCCAATTCCATGTAACACTTTGTCACAAGACCCCCACTCCCATGTAACACTTTGTCACAAGACCCCCACTCCCACGTAACACTTTGTCACAAAACCCCCCATTCCCATGTAACACTTCGTCACATCACCAGTGTGACATACTTTATGGCTGCCCCCTGTGTATAAGAACCATCACATGACACGACTCACCGAGCAGCCTTCGACCTTCTCGAGAAGGAAGGCGAGACTCTTGAGGGTGTCCTCCTCCTCTACGTCCTCCGCATCCTCTACTGCAACACCAAGGCACTACATCACAACACAGCATCACATCACAACACCACATCACATCCTCCAGTACAATACCACAGCACAGCATCACATCACCACTACATCACATCAATACATGATTACATCACAATACAGCATCACTACATCACAACATAGCATATCATCTCATCGCATCACTACATCATATCATCTCATCACATTCACTACATCATATCATCGCATCACTACATCATATCATCTCATCACATCACTACATCATATCAATTCATTACATCAGTGCATCACATCACTACATCATATCATCTGATTACATCACTACATCACATCACAACATCATATCATCTCATCACATCGCTACATCATATCATCTCATCACTACATCACATCATCTCATCACATCACTACATCATGTATGTATGTATGTGTATGTACGTATTTTGTGAGTTCTACTGTCAAAAGAGTGGAATTTTGTGAGTTCTACTGTGGTGTCCTAGCCTTACACGCATGCACGCACCCATGCACCCACCCACCGTCGCCGTCCCCACCCGCCATCGCCGCCGCAGAGGCGGCGCGCGCGCGCCGCCCTTCCGTGAAGGGCGGCGGCGAGGGCGGGTGGGGACGGCGACGGTGGGTGGGTGCATGGGTGCGTGCATGCGTGTAAGGCTAGGACACCACAGTAGAACTCACAAAATTCCACTCTTTTGACAGTAGAACTCACAAAATACGTACATACACATACATACATACATGATGTAGTGATGTGATGAGATGATGTGATGTAGTGATGAGATGATATGATGTAGCGATGTGATGAGATGATATGATGTTGTGATGTGATGTAGTGATGTAATCAGATGATATGATGTAGTGATGTGATGCACTGATGTAATGAATTGATATGATGTAGTGATGTGATGAGATGATATGATGTAGTGATGCGATGATATGATGTAGTGAATGTGATGAGATGATATGATGTAGTGATGCGATGAGATGATATGCTATGTTGTGATGTAGTGATGCTGTATTGTGATGTAATCATGTATTGATGTGATGTAGTGGTGATGTGATGCTGTGCTGTGGTATTGTACTGGAGGATGTGATGTGGTGTTGTGATGTGATGCTGTGTTGTGATGTAGTGCCTTGGTGTTGCAGTAGAGGATGCGGAGGACGTAGAGGAGGAGGACACCCTCAAGAGTCTCGCCTTCCTTCTCGAGAAGGTCGAAGGCTGCTCGGTGAGTCGTGTCATGTGATGGTTCTTATACACAGGGGGCAGCCATAAAGTATGTCACACTGGTGATGTGACGAAGTGTTACATGGGAATGGGGGGTTTTGTGACAAAGTGTTACGTGGGAGTGGGGGTCTTGTGACAAAGTGTTACATGGGAGTGGGGGTCTTGTGACAAAGTGTTACATGGAATTGGGGGTCTTTGAGCAATAGTAACATAGTGGTACATGGGAGTGGGGGTCTTGTGACAAAGTGTTACATGGGAGTGGGGGTCTTTGGGCAATAGTGACAAAGTGGTACATGGGAATGGGGGTCTTTGGGACAATAGTGACAACGTGTTACATGGGAGTGGGGTCTTTTGGCAATAGTGACAAGGTGTTATTTGGGAGTGGGGGTCTTTGGGCAATAGTGACATAGTGGTACATGGGAGTGGGGGTCTTGTAACAAAGTGTTATATGGGAGTGTGGGTCTTTGGGCGATAGTGACAGTGTTACATGGGATTGGGGGTCTTTGGGCAATAGTGACAAGGGGGAGTGGGGGTCTTTGGGCAATAGTGACAAAGTGGTACATGGGAGTGGGGGTCTTTGGGCAATAGTGACAACGTGTTACTTGGGAGTGTGGGTCTTTGGGCAATAGTGACAAAGTGTTACATGGGAGTGGGGGTCTTTGGGCAATAGTGACAAAGGTTACATGGGAGTGGGGGTCTTTGGGTAATAGTGACACAAAGTGCTACATTCGAGTGGGGGACTTTGGGCAATAGTTACAAAGGTTACATGGGAGTGGGGGTCTTTGGGCAATAGTGACACAAAGTGTTATATTGGAGTGGAGGTCTTTGGGCAATAGTGACACAAAGTGTTACATGGGAGTGGTGTGTCATTGGGCAATCACGACAAAATGTTACAAGGGAGACATGACATTTCGGACAATGCATGACAGAATGAATGTGCCATCAGTTTCAATTTTTTAGGCATCATAATAAATAACCATTTAAACTGGCAGTCATACAAACAAAATAGCAAATAAAATATCCTTACTACTTACACTTCTATCCTCCAGGGGGTAGGTCACGTGGAGGCGGGCACCATCTTAACATTTCCCCATGGGTGCTCCAGCCCAGAGTGATATATATCAGCAGACTCAGTCTACGTCAATTAGCCTTTAATATTCCCTCATTACTCCTTCATTACCCGCCAGGTGGTACTACTTCCACTAGGAGGTCGGTCCCGTGACAGGCTAATTCCCCCTCAGCAGCAGACACTAGCTCCTTCACTTTCCACCAAGCTAGACCATGTATGAAAGGCAGACCTGTAACAAGCTAGTCCATGTATGGAAGGTAAACATGTAACAAGCTAGACCATGTATGAAAGGCAGACCTGTAACAAGCTAGTCCATGTATGGAAGGCAAACATGTAACAAGCTAGAACATGTACGGAAGGCCAACATGTAACAAGCTAGACCATGTATGAAAGGCAGACCTGTAACAAGCTAGTCCATGTACGGAAGGCAAACATGTAACAAGCTAGACCATGTACGGAAGGCCAACATGTAAAAAGCTAGTCCATGTACGGAAGGCAGACATGTAACAGTCTAGACCATGTACTGAAGGCCAACATGTAACAAGCTAGTCCATGTACGGAAGGCAGACATGTAACAGGGTAGACCATGTACGAAAGGCAGACCTGTAACAAGCTAGTCCATGTATGGAAGGTAAACATGTAACAAGCTAGACCATGTATGAAAGGCAGACCTGTAACAAGCTAGTCCATGTATGGAAGGTAAACATGTAACAAGCTAGACCATGTATGAAAGGCAGACCTGTAACAAGCTAGTCCATGTATGGAAGGCAAACATGTAACAAGCTAGAACATGTACGGAAGGCCAACATGTAACAAGCTAGACCATGTATGAAAGGCAGACCTGTAACAAGTTAGTCCATGTACGGAAGGCAAACATGTAACAAGCTAGACCATGTACGGAAGGCCAACATGTAAAAAGCTAGTCCATGTACGGAAGGCAGACATGTAACAGTCTAGACCATGTACTGAAGGCCAACATGTAACAAGCTAGTCCATGTACGGAAGGCAGACATGTAACAGGGTAGACCATGTACGAAAGGCAGACCTGTAACAAGCTAGTCCATGTATGGAAGGTAAACATGTAACAAGCTAGACCATGTATGAAAGGCAGACCTGTAACAAGCTAGTCCATGTACGGAAGGCAAACATGTAACAAGCTAGACCATGTATGAAAGGCAAATATGTAACAAGGTAGACCGTGCATGGAAGGCAGACATGTAACAGGCTAGACCATGTACGGAAGTCCAACATGTAACAAGCTAGTCCATGTACGGAAGGCAGACATGTAACAGGCTAGACCATGTACGAAAGGCAAACATGTAACAGGCTAGTCCATGTATGGAAGGCAAACATGTAACATGCTAGTCCATGTATGGAAGGTCAACATGTAACAAACTAGACCACGTACGAAAGGCAAACATGTAACAGGCTAGACCATGTATGAAAGGCAAATATGTAACAAGGTAGACCGTGCATGGAAGACAAACATGTAACATGCTAGTCGATGTATGGAAGGCAAACATGTAACATGCTAGTCCATGTATGGAAGGTCAACATGTAACAAACTAGACCATGTACGAAAGGCAAACATGTAACAGGCTAGACCATGTATGGAAGGCAAACATGTAACATGCTAGTCCATGTATGGAAGGTCAACATGTAACAAACTAGACCATGTGCGAAAGGCAAACATGTAACAGGCTAGACCATGTATGAAAGGCAAATATGTAACAAGGTAGACCGTGCATGGAAGACAAACATGTAACATGCTAGTCGATGTATGGAAGGCAAACATGTAACATGCTAGTCCATGTATGGAAGGTCAACATGTAACAAACTAGACCATGTACGAAAGGCAAACATGTAACATGCTAGTCCATGTATGGAAGGCCAACATGTAACAAGCTAGTCCATGTACGGAAGGCAAACATGTAACAAGCTAGACCATGTACGGAAGGCCAACATGTAAAAAGCTAGTCCATGTACGGAAGGCAGACATGTAACAGTCTAGACCATGTACTGAAGGCCAACATGTAACAAGCTAGTCCATGTACGGAAGGCAGACATGTAACAGGGTAGACCATGTACGAAAGGCAGACCTGTAACAAGCTAGTCCATGTATGGAAGGTAAACATGTAACAAGCTAGACCATGTATGAAAGGCAGACCTGTAACAAGCTAGTCCATGTATGGAAGGTAAACATGTAACAAGCTAGACCATGTATGAAAGGCAGACCTGTAACAAGCTAGTCCATGTATGGAAGGCAAACATGTAACAAGCTAGAACATGTACGGAAGGCCAACATGTAACAAGCTAGACCATGTATGAAAGGCAGACCTGTAACAAGTTAGTCCATGTACGGAAGGCAAACATGTAACAAGCTAGACCATGTACGGAAGGCCAACATGTAAAAAGCTAGTCCATGTACGGAAGGCAGACATGTAACAGTCTAGACCATGTACTGAAGGCCAACATGTAACAAGCTAGTCCATGTACGGAAGGCAGACATGTAACAGGGTAGACCATGTACGAAAGGCAGACCTGTAACAAGCTAGTCCATGTATGGAAGGTAAACATGTAACAAGCTAGACCATGTATGAAAGGCAGACCTGTAACAAGCTAGTCCATGTACGGAAGGCAAACATGTAACAAGCTAGACCATGTATGAAAGGCAAATATGTAACAAGGTAGACCGTGCATGGAAGGCAGACATGTAACAGGCTAGACCATGTACGGAAGTCCAACATGTAACAAGCTAGTCCATGTACGGAAGGCAGACATGTAACAGGCTAGACCATGTACGAAAGGCAAACATGTAACAGGCTAGTCCATGTATGGAAGGCAAACATGTAACATGCTAGTCCATGTATGGAAGGTCAACATGTAACAAACTAGACCACGTACGAAAGGCAAACATGTAACAGGCTAGACCATGTATGAAAGGCAAATATGTAACAAGGTAGACCGTGCATGGAAGACAAACATGTAACATGCTAGTCGATGTATGGAAGGCAAACATGTAACATGCTAGTCCATGTATGGAAGGTCAACATGTAACAAACTAGACCATGTACGAAAGGCAAACATGTAACAGGCTAGACCATGTATGGAAGGCAAACATGTAACATGCTAGTCCATGTATGGAAGGTCAACATGTAACAAACTAGACCATGTGCGAAAGGCAAACATGTAACAGGCTAGACCATGTATGAAAGGCAAATATGTAACAAGGTAGACCGTGCATGGAAGACAAACATGTAGCATGCTAGTCGATGTATGGAAGGCAAACATGTAACATGCTAGTCCATGTATGGAAGGTCAACATGTAACAAACTAGACCATGTACGAAAGGCAAACATGTAACATGCTAGTCCATGTATGGAAGGCCAACATGTAACAAGCTAGTCCATGTACGGAAGGCAAACATGTAACAAGCTAGACCATGTACGGAAGGCCAACATGTAACAAGCTAGTCCATGTACGGAAGGCAGACATGTAACAGGCTAGACCATGTACGGAAGGCCAACATGTAACAAGCTAGTCCATGTACGGAAGGCAAACATGTAACAGGCTAGACCATGTACGAAAGGTAGACCTGTAACAAGCTAGTCCATGTATGGAAGGTAAACATGTAACAAGCTAGACCATGTATGAAAGGCAGACCTGTAACAAGCTAGTCCATGTATGGAAGGCAAACATGTAACAAGCTAGACCATGTACGGAAGGTCAACATGTAACAAGGTAGACCATGTATGAAAGGCAGACCTGTAACAAGCTAGTCCATGTACGGAAGGCAAACATGTAACAAGCTAGACCATGTATGAAAGGCAAATATGTAACAAGGTAGACCGTGCATGGAAGGCAGACATGTAACAGGCTAGACCATGTACGGAAGGCCAACATGTAACAAGCTAGTCCATGTACGGAAGGCAGACATGTAACAGGCTAGACCATGTACGAAAGGTAAACATGTAACATGCTAGTCCACGTATGGAAGGCAAACATGTAACATGCTAGTCCATGTATGGAAGGGAAACATGTAACAAACTAGACCATGTACGAAAGGCAAACATGTAACATGCTAGTCCATGTATGGAAGGCAAACATGTAACAAGCTAAACCATGTATGGAAGGCAAACATGTAACAAGCTAGTCCATGTACGGAAGGCAAACATGTAACAAGCTAGTCCATGTATGGAAGGCAAACATGTAACATGCTAGACCGTGTATGGAAGGGAAACATGTAACAAACTAGACCATGTACGAAAGGCAAACATGTAACATGCTAGTCCATGTATGCAAGGCAAACATGTAACATGCTAGTCCATGTATGGAAGGTCAACATGTAACAAACTAGACCATGTACGAAAGGCAAACATGTAACAGGCTAGACCATGTATGGAAGGTCAACATGTAACAAACTAGACCATGTGCGAAAGGTAAACATGTAACATGCTAGTCCATGTATGGAAGGCAAACATGTAACAGGCAAGACCATGTATGGAAGGTCAACATGTAACAAACTAGACCATGTACGAAAGGCACACATGTAACAAGCTAGACCATGTATGGAAGGGAAACATGTAACAGGCTAGACCATGTATGGAAGGCAAACATGTAACAAGCTAGTCCATGTATGGAAGGTAGACCTGTAACAGGCTAGACCATGTATGGAAGGCAAACATGTAACAAACTAGACCATGTATGGAAGGGAAACATGTAACAAACTAGACCATGTATGGAAGGTAGACATGTAACAAGCTAGACCATGTATGGAAGGGAGACATGTAACAGGCTAGACCATGTACGGAATGCACCCGCTAACGAGCACCTGTGACACAAGATGTATATGACAGTTTGAAGAATGAGAATTGTGGTAAGTAAACTGTTGGAAGTTGGAACACGTGTATGGATGGACGTAGCGTAGTGGCTTCTCGTGAGTGTCGAGGCACGCGGCTTATCTCATATTGCACCCGCTAACGAGCACGGGCAGAGAGCAGAGTTCAACTCGTGACTCCATTGTCTGTACTGTCTCGTGATTGAAAAGACATAACGCCTCTATCGGGTTTGCGTATATAAACCTAACAAAATTCTAGTGGAGTATATTACTTTCTACCGACTTCGAACAACGCAACTTCACTCCGACTGCTGAAGATGACGAGCGCTCACGACAAGGCATGTCCCGAGGACAAGATGAATATTATACGTCTCCAATAAGTAAGTGCTGCAAACTTTGTATTTTATCGCTTGACATATGCTTGATCTCCCAAGTATTTCCTCGCCTTCTCTGCCTTCCCATCCTCCTCTGTATCCCTCCCCTCTCTTCCCTCGCCTTCTCTGCCTTCCTATCCTCCCCTATCTCCCACTCCTCTCTTTCCTCGCCTTCTCTGACTTCCTATCCTCCTCTGTCTACCTCTCCTCTCTTCCCTCGCCTTCTCTGCCTTCCTATCCTCCCCGTCTCCCTCTCCTCACTTCCTTCGCCTTCTCTGCCTTCCTATCCTCCTCTGTCTCCCTCTCCTCTCTTTCTTCGCCTCCTCTGCCTTCCTATTCTCCTCTGTCTCCCTCTCCTCTCTTTCCTCGCCTTCTCTGCCTTCCTATCCTCCTCTGTCTCCCTCTCCTCTCTTTCCTCGCTTTCTCTGCCTTCCTATCCTCCTCTGTCTCCCTCTCCTCTCTTTCCTCGCCTCCTCTGCCTTCCTCTCCTCCTCTGTGTCCCTCTCCTGTCTTTCCTCGTCTTCTCTTCCTTCCTATCCTCCTCTGTCTTTCCTCGCCTTCTCTGCCTTCCTCTGTCTCCCTCTCCTCTCTTTCCTCCCCTTCTCTGTCTTCCTATCCTCCTCTGTCTCCCTCTCCTCTCTTTCCTCGCCTTCTCTGCCTTCCTATCCTCCCCTGTCTCCCCTCCTCTCTTTCCTCGCCTCCTCTGCCTTCCTATCCTGCCCTGTCTCCCTCTCCTCTCTTTCTTCGCCTCCTCTGCCTTTCTATCCTCCTCTGTCTCCCTCTCCTCTATTTCCTCGCCTTCTCTGCCTTCCTATCCCCCTCTGTCTCCCTTCTGTGCTTGATCTTGTCAAATCTCTTTTGGTGGCTTTCTTTACCTCCTTCTCAGCTAGTGTGTACTGTGCTTGAGCTTGTCTTGTCCCTTCTCGTGTTTTTGCACTCTCTCGTGATTGAAAAGACATAACGCCTCTATCGGATTTGCGTATATAAACCTAACAAAACTATATACATGTTGTGTCACAGTCCTTTCTTATCTATGCGTATGTTGACCTAGCCTGTCCTCTTGTCGTTTCGGCTAGCTACGCGGTGTCTGGTTACCGATCGCGTCAGCCGATGTCATATATATTCTCTCTTTCGTATACACATACATATACAAGCATACCTATATACATTTTAAAGTTTCATATATATATATATATATATATATATATATATATATATATCATAACGTTTTCTCTTTGTTCTTTCGTTATTACATCATTCCGTTTATCTCTCATTATACACCTTTCATCACCTTTTAAAACTTTTCTCTTTGATCTTTCGTTATGATTCTTTGATCTTTCGTTTCTTTCACTACCTTTCCTCTTTGAACTTTTGTTATTCCCTCTTCAGTCTCTCATATATACACAATAACCCTTCCATGGCTGCTCATTCCACCGCTAGGAGGCGCTACACACGCTCACACATACGGTCACGTGACTACGCACTTTGCTCAGGGGGGCGGCTTTCGAAACCTCCCTATTATCAACCAAAACTCCTCAAAAAGGGCTGTGGATACCTATCCAGATCCACTCGTATACTACTAGCGTGAATATGTTTAGAAATAAAATCGACATATACCTTAAATGGCGGGATACACGTAGATTAAAAGTATTGAACTCTCGATAAACCAAAAGGCTTCCTTGTCCACCTGCCATCTAGAGTTAATTTTCTGGATGGCAATCTTGTTAAATCTTATTGAAACATAATTCATTGTCAAAGATTTTTAATAATTGTTCAAACTTGGCAATTATCGGCACTGGCTGGCGCCAATACTATCCAGCGGTACTAGGAAACAACATTTGTTCATACTTCCACGGAAGGATTGTCAGTGAAAAAAGGAGGTTATAGATGATGAATTTGCCATGTCTGCCGGCGGCAAGCTCTGCAAGAGTCTGCGATAGTCACTTTTGAAAGCCAATTACAAGATTAACATGAATGTGACGAGCATGGAAAGACGGCGAACGTCAAAATACAATTGGTTGTTCCTCTTTGAAAGATTTGTCTGCATATAACTATGAGCCTATGTAGTGACGTTATGCAAATATGTTATGTGTCATCGCCCGTTTTGGAGTGCGCGTGAACTCATGCGTATGTAGGTTATGTTTTCATTATCTAAATCATAGTCAATATTTTCATTTCGTTTAATTTTGAATGCATACACAACATATGTGTTGTACTGTAGAAGGAATGCCGTGTTAATATTATAATAATGAGGCTTCATTTTGTTGTTTTGGCCAAGAAATGTCTACTCATGAAATATCTTGAAACAGATAGAAAATCTCCATTGAATAGATAGGCGCGACTCAAACCACTCGCTGGGAACCTACATAGAAAAAAGATGGCGATAAACATATCTAATTTGTCGATTTAGGAATCGAACAAAAGTCAGTCACCATTAGTGCATATAGAACATTTTGACATAATATTATAAAAAGGTTATGCATTTTGTATAAAAAGGTTATGCTTCATTTCCCCTTTAAACAAGATCACAAATAAAGCAATGTAAAATACCCCAAAATATTATTTGACACATATGTGTAGGCAGAACGTGTACATTACCTTGTTCTGCACGTAATGAGGCCACTGAAAACAAAGAAATGGTCATGTGCACATTGTAATAATTAAATAGCACCTGCGCTACGCATTCTAAAATAAAATACTTGAGTTTTATCAATATTACACACTATTCCATGTCGCAGAGTAGAATATTAGACAAACATGTGTTGTGAACATTCATGTTCTTGATATATCAAAAAGTCCATGAAACAACGTAATTCACATATAGGATGGACTGAACACCCGAAGCGTGCTCATTGTCGCATGCTAGAGTTGCGCTACAACCGTACTCTACTAGTACGCCAATACAAACAACCTGATGTGCAAATAAATAAATTATTAATGCCTTAATAAACGTTCTTATACAGTACATTTTAATATAACATATTCCATACAAACCTACCGGTATAGTTTTATGTGAACCACCATGCCAAAATTAGTCACTTCTCGAAAAAAATACATATTGCTTTTCATTGCATATTCGAATAGAACACATTCCGAAAAAAATTATACCTCAGTGTTACACACATTAACATTACGTTCAGACATACAGCAAATGGAATGTAGAACATGTCAAAAGTATGAGTATTTCGAGAAAAAACAGCTTCAACGTTTTCAATCAATCGGCTGTTGTTTTTATGTCGTCAACTGTGGGTTTCACAATTTTAACTGTGGTTTTTTAGTCAGCTTTGGTTTTCACTCTGTTGACTGTGGTTTTCACTCTCTAAGCTGTGTTTTCCATTCAGTCTGCTGTGATGTTTACCGTTGGCTCAAACTTTCATACTATCAGCTGTATTAGTGTTATAGCATTGCTAGCAATTAAAACACTTTCATAGGTAACAAAACATATAAATAAACACATTTGTGTAACATGTATATTATTTACAAACACATGAAACGTAGTCTATTCCGGATAGTTTCATGGTAGAAAACTTGCTTGATATGTCTGCTGCCTTTGATACAATTGATCGCACCATTCTCATAAACCGTTTATCTTTATAGTATCGTGTATCTGATACAGCTTTGGGTTGGTTTTCGTCATATTTAACTTATATAAACCAGAGTTAAGATTGGGGATTATCTTTCATCAGCACTGCATATTTCATATGGTGTTTTTGTCATTGGACCTATACTTTTAACTCACGACACAACTCCACTGAGCTCAGTTACTAACAGTCGTAAGTTGAATCACCACCTTTATTAATACTGCTTAAATCAGCTTAGAAATGACATTTCCCATTGGATGACGGAGAACTTTATGAACGTTGTACGCTGGGTTTCTTATTATTGGCGCACAGAGGCAGCGTGAAAAAAACGAAGAACTGTTTTGTATTGTATTGTATTGTATTTATTCAGATTCCAACAGGTCCTGTGGACCCAGTAACAGGACTGATAAAGGAAACAATACATATAACTAATAAAACAATAATAGAATAATAAAAACAATAACAACAATAAGTACATAAAAGCCACTCAATATCAACATCAAATATACCAGGCAAACATATGTCATACATAGAAATGATTTGAATTGAGGATCTAAATGGTTCAGCTCGTGAATATATATCATAAGTTGGATCTCTTAAATACAATGTGTTGAAAGTAGTCATACATCTATTCAAAACACAGTGTTTTCTAATGTTGATTCTGCTATTGGACGTAGTTTCGTAGAGATCGTGAAGGACAATGAAACTGGATAGCCCCTACCAGATACGACGAGTCTAGTTGGGAGTGCACACACTTATGTAAAAACATAAGATCTGCAACTTGCCTACGATGTTGAAGGGAAGGTAGTCTAAAATGATGGCAAAGCTCAGGATAACTGTCAGAGGAGTACTGTATTTTGGATTTGTCACATATATATTTAATGAATTTCTTTTGAACTTGTTCAATTTTGACAATAAACGTACGTTGCCAGAGATTCCAGATAACACTGCAATACTCCAACTGGCTTCTAACTAGAGATATATTCAAGGATCGCAAAGCCTGTACATCGGTAAATGTTGTGCAAACGCGCTTAATAAAACCACTCATCTTGAAAGCTTTACAAACACAACGATTAATATGATCTTTAAAAGTCAAACTGTCGGTCAATGTGATACCGAGATCTTTGACAGCGGTGACCTTGGGCAGAGACTGGCTTAACATCGTGTGGTCATAGGATATACGTTTTTTTTGTTAGTGAATGACATTATGCAGCATTTCTCAACGTTAAGTTTAAGGTGCCATGTCTCACACCAAAGACATACACTGTCCAGATCCTTCTGCACCAAATGACAATCCGTCACCGACGTAATTTCTTTAAACAATTTGGAATCATCAGCATACAATGACATTTCACATGAATCAACATGATTAATGAGATCGTCAACATACAAGATAAACAGAAGTGGTCCAATTTGTTAACCTTGTGGTACACCAGACAACACTGGCTTCCGGTCAGATGTTTTGCCTTCGAGGACCACGCGTTGTTTCCGGTCGACAAGGAAAGAATTCAACCAATCTATGCATTGCCCGGAATAGCCATATGATCTAAGCTTGTGAATTAACAATGGGTGGCATACTGAATCAAAGGCTTCACTGAAATCCAAATAAACAGAATCAACCTGTTTCTTGTTGTCAATAGATTCAGAAATGGCGTTCAAGTAACAAGCTAGATTATATACTGCACTTCTACACCTCACAAATCCGTGTTGGCTGCCCGAAATTGTGTTACGCACATGCTCATATAATGAGTCGTATACGACTTTCTCAAAAACTTTGCTAAATAGCGGTAAGAGAGAGATAGGTATGTAGTTGCACACATTTCGTTTATCTCCCTTCTTGTACACAGGAACAACATTTGCTATTTTAAAACAAGTTGGAAAAGTTCCACAGTTTAAGGACATGTTAACAAGCATAGTTAGTGGACCTGCTAATTCGGCAGCACATTCCCTAAGGATTACACCTGATATATTGTCAGGATCACATGCTTTGTTTACATCGGTGGTTCTTAGTACTCCGATGACATCATCATAAGACACATTGATATTAGTCATTGATTCGGATTGATAGGAGGGAATACGTGGATAAACAAGGTTATCTACTAATGTAAAGACAGATTCGAAGTGGTCAGAAAATAGTTCTGCTATGTTTTACATTAACTTGTTTGCTTTTGGCAAAACTGAAAGACGTTCGATGTTTTGTTTGACAGACTTTTCAATTTCCAATATATACAGTCACAATACCTTTCTCTCTTAAGTTTCTTAAAAGTGGTTCGTAGTTCAGAAAATATCCCCACTGTTTGCTCACCAGTATGTTACATCTGCAGTTTCAACACGAAGTTTCAATTTCAGACATCACATTTCTCAAATTTGTTGATGCTGTCGTCATAATATTCGTGATTTATTACGTATTCGTGAAAAATGGAAATACAATAGCTATTGTATTTCCCTTTTTCACAATATTGCCCTAAAGGATATCACAAAATTACAACGCGTACATAATTGCTTAGCAAAGGTTGTGACTCGGTCTGTGTTGTTCTCACTATGTGCCACTTTTGAAATCTTTGCACTGGCTTCCTAGCCGATATCGTATAATTTGTTTAATCTGTACCATTACATTCCAGGCACGTTCACATAAGCAACAATCTTATTTACATGTATTGTTTACGTCTGCAAGAAAATCAATTCAGCTTCGATCATATAGTTCTGAATTACTTTTTTCGTAGTTAGAACTAGGACAATGTTCTATTGCTGCACCAACTCTTTAGCTTCGTCTTAGTGCTAGATCAGCTGAACATATTACACAATTCCGCTCTCATTTAAACACTTATCTTTACAACCTTGCTTATCCACCACAGCTCCTGGTATATAAATCCACCTTTGTAACAACTTGTATACTGCTTATTAATTTTGAGATTGACCAACCCGTTTGTCTTGATGCGCCTCTGAGCTTGGTTTCCAATGATTTAGGCGCAATAGAAGTTATGTTATTATTGGTGCAGCAAGTGGCGTAGTAGTGTTTAGGGTCATAGCTCGCTCGTAATAATCATCAGCGAGAATCGTCTAATTTTGGAATGGCGGGTCATATTATAATGAAATTATATATTACCTTCTTCTTTGACAAGTTCTGTTTCTGAAACCAAAGAGTTGATTGCATGTACGCAACACAAGAGCAACTGACGTATTCAATATAACATGTCTAAAATTCATCAGGATGCTAATTAAAAGTCTTGATTCGGTAATTGTATGTTTGCTTCTTATGAAAATAAGATAAGGTATTTCAAACAAACACAATAATATTAATGCTTCCTGATTAGAATGAATAAGACAAATTTAAATGTTTGCAATTGCATTAGAAACATGTTTTTTTTTAAACACTAGAAATGTATGTAGATATATCTGTTTTTACATGAACATCAATATATACACACGAAGGCCTATCTCGTCCTGTCATATTAATAATTGATGTATCCAGTACGTCGCGGTTTGCGTACGTCACAATAAAAAATTGTGCTCTTAACCCTTACGGTTTTCACCAATGTTGATAACGGTTATTTACGTAAATTGGCTTATTACAAATTCATGAAATTTAATAAATAAAACATTCTCGCATACATTTGTCAATTTAAAAACGTTGCACACACACACACGCACACGCACACGCACACGCACACGCACACGCACACGCACACACACACACACACTGGTCGATTATATGGTTACAAATGTTACATAAAGATAAATATATGCCAACACACACCTCTTTCGTTACGAAATTTCAAGAGTAAAGCTGAAATCAAAGAAGTTATAATGTGTACGCAAAATAGTAATAACTAAATAGCACCTACTCAAAGCATTATAGAAGATTCTAAAACAAGATATTTGGGCATTGCTGAAATCTGCTTCAAACACGTGCTCCTATACTACTTAATAGAAATAGAAACAAATATGGGTTGAGAAACATCGCATTCTTCAAATATTAAGTGAAATAAACACGTTCATTGTCACATGGTAGAGTTGTACTACATCTGCATATTCTATAGCAGACAAGAGCAACCTGTACTTATTTTCAAGTATTTTCTTTTCTAAAACTGGCATAATGTAACCGAAATTGGGGTATTTTAGAAAGGATGCTAATTACAACGTATTGTTTTAGAAACTGTCTGTAGATTTCTTCATACGTTAACATAACATATATCAAACAAATATACAACTGAATGATTCTTCAGTAAATTATCATTTTGTGTCCTCAACAAAATAAAGTTGCAAGTTTTACCTGATGCTTAAAGTTTAAAGAAACTTGAAATCCGAAGTAAGTCGGGCTGGGATTCAAACTTTTGTCAAATCCGGTACAAGTGTGGAATAAAAAAACAGTAGTGTATATAATTGTGTTATCTCTACAGCTACATGTACTGCATGTATTGGTTATAAATGTGGACTGAAAATGTAATTCACAACGGGGTGAACGTATCGGAAACAATTCCATCGTGTGTAAAATGTTGGGTAATCGGCATTTTGTACCGGGTGACTTTTAAGTATACTATTGTGTTTTATCATATGATGCATATGCGGCGTTTATATTATATGGATTGAGCCGACATGTCCATATGTAACAATATTTCGCCATTTCTAGTCAAAATATCGATACGAGATGTGCTGTCATCTAGCCATTAATCAGTAATGAAAAATATAAATGTTCCATTTATTTGTGAGAACAGTGTCGTTTCTAAAGTTGGAACAAATATATGAACATTTAATATATAATCAATCAATTAAATAAAACAATTATCAATTACCTTCTCTCATGAGGCGTTTTTTTTCTGAAAGTAATACGGTGATAGCATGTAAACTTAGTATAGTTTATAAGTGGTATATTATGTCATTATAAAAATGTGGCATTTAAGTAGATAAACAGTTGTTGTGACATATCATGCTCTTAAAATATCAAGATGTTCATGAAACAGCTGAATTCACATATTATACACTTGAGCATTTCAATGGTTGCGTTGTGTTACATTTGTATATGCCTGCGGTATTTAACCTTTTTGGCACTGCTACCCCTTGATCGAGCCATCACAACCGTACTTACCCCTCCATTTATAAATACCAAACTCGAAAAGTGTCATTCCATGTAAACAGTTCAGAGGACAGTGTCCTGTTTTACAGAGATTCCTTTCAGAAACACAAGCAACAGTGCACAACAACGAAAATAACTTTGATTCGTTAAATTAAAACGCGAAGCATCGAGGTGTTTGCTGACACTTCTGCAACTAAAACGCATGATCCAATTAGATCAGTTTCACGGTTGTTTCCTAAATTAATAGCGGCTACATCTGTCTCCCTTGTTATTCGGCAAAGATGGTCCTCGATACTTCATGGTTTTATTCATGGTTTGATGAGAAACTAACCATTTGTAAGGGAGATCTTACATTTAGTATCAGTCGCGCGTAACATATGGTTCACCATTCCACAACAATATATTTATTGTTGCGTTCTACAAGAGAATTTCATAATGAAATAATTACTGAAATATCCATACTTGAAAAAACGTGTATTACCACTCCCCGAAAATAAAAAAGCACGAATGATTACCCCAAGAGGATAATTATCCCCACGTTAAATACCGCTGGTATATGCTCTAATGACAAGAGAAACATGTACTTATGTTCAAATGTTTTCTTCTCACAAATTAGTATAATGCAGCCTCAGACAGATGCAATTTAGATAGAATGCTAAATAAGATTTCTTGCTTTAACAAATGTTTGCATATTTCTTATTACGTTTGGAACCGAGAAGATTTATTGCAAGTGCAACAAATATGGATAATTAACTGTATCCAAAATGACATGCCTCAAATACATCAAGATGCTAATTACAAAACATCTAGCTTTAGTAACTGTTTGTAGTTTTCATAATAAGTTAAAAGAACATAATCATTTATCAAACAAATATATAATTATATAAAGCAATTATATATTACCTGCTTGTATAGTGCGTGTCTCTACTGAAACCGAGAAGGTGACTACACACACACACACACACACACACACACACACACACACACACACACACACACACACACACACACACACACACACACACACACACACACACACACACACACACACACACACACACACACATATATATATATGTATATATATAAATATATATATATATGTGTGTGTGTGTGTGTGTATACAACATAAGAATAATTAAGTGTATCGAAAAATCAAGGAATGGAATCAATTAATGTTGAAACATATTTTACAATAATTACATCAAACAACTCTTATCACATGATAATATATTGTATATAAAAATATATTCGTGAACATGTATGGCCAGATCAACAAGTTGTTTGTAAAAACAAAACAATTGTTAAAATAAATGTGTGTTTTATTGTCAGTCCAGTTACGCACGTCTAGAAATGGCTGTATGCACTGATTTCTCTTAATTGGTATCTGAGTTGCAAACGGGATATGTAGTTTTCTTTCAGGAACAACAATATCCTGTGACATAGATGATTTGAGCTGTTTTGCTATATATGATAAAGGTTGCTATCTTAAACTTAATTCGATCAGTAACCGGAAGCCAGTGCAAAACAGCCTGAGAAATAACGTTCCTTTAATACAGTTTAACAAACACACTAGATTAACAACTGATGTGATACACGAGTTAATCCAATGATGACTAAAAACCTCAGGTGTGTTTAGACTATTGCATTATCGAAAACTAAGACGAATTATACACTACCTGGTCCTTTCAGTGGTTTTTTCTCTTCTGAAACAAACAAACTTCTGGTTCGTCATACCATGAAAATATCTTCATAGTTGTGTGTTACACCAGCATTTCATGATGATATAATTACCGAAATATCCTAATTTGAAAAAGCTTGTATTATCTACCCCCAAAAAACCCCGAAATACACACACGGGGATACTTATCCCTAGGTTAAATACCGCTACTATATACTATCATGACAAGAGAGACGTGTACTTATATTCAAATGTTTTTTTCATACAAACTAACATATTGCAGCCCCAGAGTGATGCTAATCAAGATTTTTTGCAGATTTCTTAGTATGTTTGGCTCAGGAACCGAGGTATTTATTGCAAGTAAATATATAATTAACTGTATCCAAAATGACATGCCTCAAATCAATCAATATGTTTATTACCTAAATATTGCTTAACTAATCGTTTGTAGTTTTCAGATTAAGTAGAATTACATAATTGTATCAAACAAATATATAATTACATAAACAAATTATATATTACCTTCTGGCGTAGTGCGTATGGATGCTGACACCGAGGAGGTGACTATATTTACACATCATCAGAATAATTAGCAGTATCGATATTTATATGTCTCACATCCATCAAGAAATACAACTCGATTGCTAGGTTCATTCAAAAATCATCAGTTGGTTGCCCGACCGTCACGCGGTATTTCAATACATCAGCGAATTCGAGGCACGAGTACAAGAGAAGCGACTGTCTTTTAAAATGAAATAGTAAAGCCTTGTTGATGTTTCTACAAATGCTTAACAGTTAAAGTCACAAACGGCCAACATATCAGTGTTAAGTAAACAATAGGAACTTAATGTTTAAAGTTTAGCGTGTACTCGACGGCGAAGACACAAAACTAGTAACACAATGACAACAATAGTAAGAGCCAACAAAGGGTTGAGCAATATTTGAATGAAAGCGACTTCATTCTTGCTATCCACGATGATACATAGTACATAACAGTGTGTTTGGTTGGATTCATTAATGAAGGTATTATGGAAGGAGAAAGCAGCGGAGTGGAGATGCGAACATCTGCACTAGGACACACATAAACTGTCGTGGTGGTTTAACGAAACGAAATGGTAATCCTGCGGTGGGTATGGCGACCAGGATTGACGCCAACAATATCAAGTTTGAAAGCCAACTGCACTACATTTTTCTTCTATTGCTGTTCCCATTCCGACGAACAGCTACTTAATTAATTATAAACAGCTTTTCAAATGATTGCACAATGTTTGGTCTCAAAAGTATCAAATAAATTGTTCCATTGTCCCAAGAAAACGGCCAACATTATCCCCAATGACGAACCCCTCAAAACTGTGAAGAAATTATCATACATAGGCTTCGTTATGTCTAAAAACGTAACGCATGATAAAGAATTAAACACGTGACTATACAGAGCAGCAACATCGTTTGGAAAACTCTCACAACGAGATTGATCCAACAAGAGCTAAAAAGTAATATTTCACACCAGTAGTCAGGTTTCTTGTATAATGTTGTTCAGTTTTTGTGGAGATTTTCAAACCTATACATTTTTGGAAACTACATAGAACAACCAATCAGAAATCAGATGTTGTCATTTTCCTAGATGTCAATATGGCGGAAATCTTGGATTTGTTTAATGGCGACCTCAAAATGAGAACTTCCCAATATATCAGCTTCTAGATGACCTAGAGTTTTGATTCTGTAGGCTAAACCTACATTTTCAGGGGCAAGGAATCCAATGGTGCTGATTAGAAGAAGGGACAGAGGATTAAAGTCATAGTTTATGGCAGCCATCATACATTTTTAAGTGCAGAGAATGGAAATACGCTTTTAAAAATCTATGGGCTTATCTAGACGACCTAAGATTTTGATTGCATAATACTAGCTAAACCCATATTTTCAGCACCAGTTGATCAAATGAAAATGCTTACAGTGTGCTATATAATCAGGAACTATGTATCTTAGTATTATGTTGGCTTATTAATATTAACATTAATAGTTATTTCCTTAATGGTTCCATTTGGTTGATTTGCAGGTAATCGAGCACCATGAGCAAGATATCACAGCTTAGTCAACTGCGGGGAGAGGCAGTAAACAACAAACTGGAAGCAGTGCATACTCTGCCTGTCTGATGATCCCAAGAAGGACCTTTGGTCTTACAGCCAAGACTAGATACATTCCCAAATTTGCCGCGAGCAGTGCAAGATAGAGCAAGTCTGCTCTGTGGAAATTCTACGACGGCATAAAGACAGCACACAAGAAACATTATGCCAATAGAATGCAAACTAGCATCGCAGCTGCTACGCTAGTGCAACTAACACTACATTGATACAGCGTGCATTTTCAACTGGAACATACACTGCCAAAAAACGTGGACAGAAAAGAGGAAGAATTGAAATGGATCCACAACCATCAACTTCTGGTCGTTCTTTACCTACTCTGGTCGTTCGTCATCTACTGTGCCGTTACACAAAGACCAGTGTTTCTTCTATCAAGAGGACAATGACCAGCAGTTGTACGAAGTCAGGTATTTAAATGCTGGCAAAGCACTCAGGGCTGCTGGGGATAAGTCACAAAATCCAGTATTCCAAACACGACTGAACACAAGTATCTTCCCAGATGACGCGCATACAATATATACCACAAAGCATGTTGGATTGAGTACGCATTCCATGTACTAGACAGAGAAGGAACTAGCAGGGGTCCACATGATAAAGATAACTCACAGCAAATGGCATGCCTGGTGGACCTAATCATCAACCTTGTTGATGTGCAGACCAAAAACAAAGCCTACCTCTCTATGGAAGATATAGAGACCATGTATGTCAAAATGCTTGGTGAAGAAGGTTTTGAAAACCATTCATCAGCATTCAGCAGACAGTGGCTAAAAGACAAGATACTTGCTGAGCTGCCAAGTGTGAAGTCGGTACTACAGAAGGACCGAAGGAAACCAACACTCTTATACTCACCAGATGCATTTGAAGAAGAGGTTGTTCATTCTGCTATCACAAGTGATGTCAATGACATGGATAACACAAAAGCCATATTTAATGCAGCACAGATAATACGTAGCAGCCTTCAAGAAGGACAAGCCAGCAAATACGATACCAGTGTCGAGCAACATCAGTGATGTCCACGCCGAACTGTACACTGTGATCCGCTGGATCATGGTAGGGCATGTGGATGAGCTGGAAACAGAAACAAGAACCAACCTGGCAACAACAGAATGGCTCTGACTGTGAGCGAAAACATCATGTATGGGTTTAAATCTAGCAGACAAGTGAAGTACAAACTAAAGCTAAATTCAGGGAGCAACACGTGACATAAAACCATCAAGTCCTTGGTCTGGCCCTGAGTGTCCATCATGATACAATGAGCAAAATGTTGATGGGTCTTCTCAATGCATAAGGCTACCGTATCTCATACAGCCGTACCATCTATATAGAAACTGCCTTTGCAAATGCTGTAGTGGAAAACACCAAGCAGTTTCAAGGCCTCTAGGTATATCCCCATTCCTGAAGAAAGGAAGCTTTGTATTCTTTGCTGCAGACAACACAGATTTTGTCGAGGACACTGCCGATGGCAATGGAACCACTCATGGAACAATCATTGCTGTATACCAGAAAGTCGATATTCCTGGCAAACCAGTTGCACCTCCGCTGACCATTGGTGATGCACATAATCTCTCAGTCACTCCATACCATGTAGATGTTATGCACTGTGACTAGCCAAAACCAAAACAAAACACTAGGACAGAGGAGTTTGCAGACAAGAAAGACGTAGCCACAACATATAGCTGATGCACCTGGGATGGGTATTTGCCTCTGCTGTATCCATGACGAAAGAAGGGGAAACGTCCTCAAGTGTGCACACTACGAACATTCTCTCCATGCCCACATCTATTCATATGTAGCACTCTTTGAAATGACACTTCAAGGACAACACACACAGCTGAAAGATGTTTGCTGGGAAGCCACAGAGAGAGAGAGAGAGAGAGAGAGAGGGGGGGGGAGGGAGGGAGGGAGGGAGAGAGGGAGGGAGGGAGGGAGGGAGGGAGAGAGGGAGAGAGGGGAGAGAGAGAGAGAGAGAGAGAGAGAGAGAGAGAGAGAGAGAGAGAGAGAGAGAGAGAGAGAGAGAGAGAGAGAGAGAGAGTAGAAACAGACTGTTTCAATGGAAACAAATCCAGGAAGGATGAATCCGTGAAGCTAATGCCGCACTGGTGAAGGCCTTCAGTGAGTGGGAAGAGCAGAGGTCAAAAAATGCCATGTTCCGATCCATGATGAACTACCTGCACCGAGTGGAGACAATCCTTTTTTTCTGCCAGCATCTAGAAATGCTGACTGACTGAAAAGCTGGAGAAGCACTTAGCAAGCTGTTCTTTGCTATGGACCTGATCAAGTATAAGAGACTCTGGCTCCGATGTATCGCATACATGTATGACCTGCGAACCAATCATCCTGAGACCTAGAACTAGAAGCAGCAACTTGTTAGTCACCAAGAGTGGCATTACATTTGTATCCATCGGTTCCGACCATGCATGCGAACACCTAAACAAACTGATGACGGTTCGCTCTGGATTGGTTGTTATTTATAATAATGCCAATGCTCGACAAAGATTCTTCCTGGCCACACCTGAAATGCCATGCCTGTCAATAGAGTTCAAGATTCAGCTTAACATTGGAACTGGCCAAGGCGCAGAGCATCATGATCTTAGGCCTAGTCAGATCAAGAGGGATCACGACACAATCGACAAAATCAAGGCTTCCATACTGGGTCGTGGCAACCCACTGGCTGCTGTAGGTGACACGCTGTACAACATGATCACACGCCTACATCCAAGGTGTCTATATCTCTCAGCTCGTGGAAATTGATGTCACTGGGCACCAGTGAAGAAAGAGAACAACAAAATGTTCATGTCTGGCAACACGAATTCCACATTGAAGATCCGATACAAAACTGTAGATCTGAAGGAGATCAAGGATCTGTGCGGCAGGCTGATGGTCCTTTCAAAGTCAAGCCGACACACTGACCAGAAGCAAGCTATCGGAAACCATGAGTTCACTCTGACACCATGGGAGCTTTTTGCCCCTGGTGGAACAATGCTGACATGAGCAGACACATCAAAGTTAATCCACCTCCTGGAGAAGTTAGCAAGGCAAGACACCCCACAAGATGATACAATGGACACAGAACGTTTGGACTCCATGCCCAGGGCAGATGGTCTTCGCTGTCGCAAAATTGCACTAGTGGATGGCATGGTATTTGTACAGAAGCTCGCAAAGAAACCAGCAACAGTAGCGACTGTCAACAATCTTAGTGAATGAAGGTTCAGTGGCAGAATCGTGTTCACAGGGGCAGCAAACATCGGAAGATTCTCTCGTATTGGCAAAGCAACCTGGCTGCAGATGTACCTCAAAGCAGATGGGGGGATAGTCACAATTAAGAGCATCCCTGAACTACGCTGGCATCTGTTAAACTTGCCACCAACACTTGATGCTCTAAAGCAGCTCATCTTGAGAGCTCACGTCCAGGCTAAAGTGTGGGCACGAGCACCAACAGCTCAACAGGCCATCCCTGAATCCCCTGCAGAATGGCTTCTACAAGACCACAGGTGGACACGTCAAACCCGTAACCATTGAGGTCCTCCTCTCAGCACCAGAGGCCATCATAGAGATGGTTAGACGTCAGTATAAAACAGGTTATTCAGGAGCCAGGTGCTCATGCAAAGGAAAGGACATGGCACGTACAGACTTGTGTCTATGCAGCACAGACTGCCAGAATGATGAGAACACCCAGGATATCATGATGATGATGATGAGAGTGATGAAGATGGTGATATATAATGTTGAATGACAAACTTCAGACATCATACTTGTGGATACCAGTGATGATTATGTTTAATGGAACTGATAAAAGGTTTCTTTATGTTACGTCATGTTGACTAATGTGTCAAGCTTGTTTTACTTAAAGATGGTTCTGCTGGTATTAAGACCTTCAGAGATTATGTTTGTGAATTTAAAGATGATTATCATGATTATGTTGCATGATAAATGGTTGTTATAAATTTCCATTGTGGTATGATGTTATTTTAATCTATAATAGATTTTCCAAGAAATCCTACACCTTATAGGCATGAAATCCCTAATAAAAACATTTCAGAATTAAAAGGATTAGGGTGTGTCTCATCTCATTTAAAGAAAGTTTGATCCACTGTTCCTGTAAATGTGAATTTGGCTATTGGAATCAGAATCTTAAGTCATATAGAACATGATATTTTAAAACGCGTAATTCCATTCTGCACACTTTCAAGATGGCTGCCATAAGCTATGACTTTAATCATTTATACCTTCTTCTAATTAGCACCATTGGATTCCTTGCCCTTGAACATGTAGGTTTAACCTCCAGAATCATGACTCTAGGTCATCTAGAAGCTGATATATTGGGAAAATCCCATTTTGAGGTCACCATTTAAAAAATCTAAGATGGCAGCCATATTAACATCTGTGAAAATGACAACATCTGTTTTCTGATTGGTTATTCTATGTAGTTTTTAAAAATGTATAGGTTTGTAAATCTCCACAAAAATTGAACGAAAGATAAAATCTGGACATGTCCTATCCTATGGGTTTATACTATTGCATTATCGAAACCTATAAAGAATGACCTAGTCCTTTCTGTGATTGCTTTTCTTCTCTTCTCAAATAAACAAACTTATGATTCGTCATTCCACGACAATATCTTTATTGCTGCTTGCAACAAGAGCGCTTCTTAATGAAATAATTACTAAAATATCCATACTTGAAACAGTTTGTATTACCCATCCGCCCGAAAAAGCACGAATTACGCGTAGGAGATTATTATCTCCATGTTAAATACCGCTAGTATATGCTATCATGACAAGAAAAACATAAACTTCTGAACAAATGCTTTCTTCTCACAAACTATAATAATGCAGCCTTTGACTGATGCATTTTACATACGATGCTAATTAAAAACTTCAGGTGGGTTTTAACTATTGCATTATCGAAACCTAGAAAGAATGATATACAACCTAGTCCTTTCTGTGATTTGGTCTCTTCTGAAACAAACAAAATAAGCAAGCTTCTGATTCGCTATTCCACGACAATTTATTTATTGTTGCGTGCTACAAGAGAATTTCATGATGAAATAATTACTGAAATATCCATACTTAAAAAACTTGTATAACCACCACCTCCCTCCAAAAAAGCACGAACTACCCCTAATGGGATTATTATCTCCACGTTAAATACCGCTGGTATATGTTAACATGACAAGAGAAACACAAACTTATGTTCAGATGTTTTCTTCTCACAAACTAGCATAATGCGGCATTTGACTGATGCATTTGACATAGGAACTAATTAAGACTTTTTGCTTTAACGCAATAATATTTGCAGATTTCTTATTACGTCTAACATCTGGAACCGAGAAGATTTATTGCATATAAAAATATGGATAATTAACTGTATCCAAAACTAAATGTCTTATATCCGTAACTATGTTAATTACAAAAAATCTTGTTTTACTAACTGTTTGTAGTTTTCATATTAAGTTAAAAGTACATAATACTTGTATCAAACTAGTATATATTTATATGAAGCAAATATATATTACCTTCTTGTGTAGCGTGTTGTGATGCTGAAACCGAGGAGGTTTGTATATATACACAACATAAGAATAATTAACTGCATCGAAATTTATGTATCGCATCCAACAAGAAATACAACTCGCTTTCTAGGTTTAATCCAAACTCACCAGTTGGCTCCTCAACCTTCACGCGACATCTCAATACCTGAGCGATTTTGAGGAGCTTGTACCAGAGGAGCGACTTCCTTTGAAATGAACTAATACAGCCTTTTAAAATACTTCTACAAATGCTTAAGGGTACTCAACCAATTCGATTGTTTTGCTCTTCGCGTTTCTCTGGCATATAGTGATATACCTATGTCAATGATAATATGACTATATTATGTCTATGTCGTATATGGTAGTACACTAGTAGCCTGAGTAGGCTTGGCATAATAGTAATAACGTAAATAAATGCATTATAAATGATCCGTAACGATTATAATTATTGAACTATTAGTAACAGATTGAACAAAAATAATTTGTACATAATTGTCTAACAACAGTATTGTAATAGTAATTTAACTAATATATTATTTTTATATTAACTATTATTATTATTGGACATTTAACAAATTAATTTGAATTAAATTATAATTGTATGCACCCTTTTCAGAACTCGAGGTGTGTCAACACCACATGCAGATGTATGTCAAAGTCCTTCAGCTTCAGGTAAACGAGTGTTGTCAAATGTGGTACACATTACTATGTCACCAAACCCTTTATCAAAATTATAAATAAAAGCAATAAACAAGTATGTCATAGGCGGATCCAGGTGGGCCTGGGGGCACGTGCCCCCTATACTTTAGGCAATTGGCGTGTCTGCAGACCTTTTATAATGGGTCCACGCGACTGTGTCCCGCCAGACCGTTTGAAATGTGCCCCAGTTTAGGTGATAACAAATACACTGAAGTTATGGTGTCTTCCGATATCACCACTCAAGCCGAGCGGCTGAAGATATGGCGGCGCGATATCAACAAAACCAGACTACACCAGACTCGATTTCTGGATCTGCCCTTGTATGTGATAGTTTTGTTTGTCTGCATGAGGAATTTGCTGTAATGTTAAATTGCATATTGTTGTTAGAAATGCATGTGAATTAAAGTAAAGACAATGTAAAGTAAAAAAAATTTCTTGAAACTATTTGATGAGATTGAGTATAAAATAATGAAAAGCACAAAACAACTACAATCACTGCACTTGATGTGTATAGTGTAATACTTTTTAACATCACACATCACATGCACATACAATGCAAAACAACAATAGAAACAACAATTTTGAAGAGGTTGAAAAACTGTCAGGTACATATAAAAACAAACAGTTACTTTTATCAAGATTCTTTGTTACACAAAAACAACACTAGTACACGTGATGTCAAATGCTAGTTGTAGCTTATACATGCCTTGTATGCTTACAACTTACAAAATTAGTGAATGTTGTTGGCCCTGTTTTATTCTTTAGATTAACCAATTGAATTTGTGTTTTCAAAAGATAGCCTATCTATGTTCTCGTGATTGATGATTACAGATACATGGAACATTTGCCCTTACTATATTATTATATAATTATCTAGTTTTATTTACATTAAGTGATAATTAATGACACTGCAAAACGGCCACCTTTTTTCTGCCAAAATAGTTTCTAGAATATTTGTGCATAAAAAGAACTTTGTAACTGGTGAATACTTTACAATAATTAATAAGTGTGCTTTTATTTATTAAGCATGTGTGTCTTTTCAATTTCAGTTGTGCAGGAACAAGGACTGCTTCAGAGTAATTGCACAATTCAGCATTGTTGTTTCATAATTTCCAGCTATGCGTGATTTCAGCAAGTAGATATTTATATTCTATCACTAGGTAAAATTAGTGTATGACCTAAATATAAGCTAGGAGAAGTTTGGTGTATTTGGGATTAGTTCTAGACTTTTCAATAGTATTAACACGTTTTGGCCGGGTTTTGACCGGTTTTAACAGCTAAGTTGTCAACACAGATTTTGACCGGCTAGAGTTCAATCCTGCTCTACCTGCTACGTTGTTCAGGTTTACTCAGCTGTATGTAGAATACCGGCTACAGACAGCTGTGGATAGTGTTGTATGAATATTCTTCGTATTTTAATTTCAGTGTGGCTGAAAGCTTCCCACATAAGTCGAGATGGTGTTCGATTTAACAGGTCCGCCAGGGAGTAAAGTGTAAAGTGCTTGAGTAATCCTGAGGACTGGATACTCATATAATCATCATGCAAAGTGAAAATGTAATGTAAATTATTTGTGAAAATATAAACCAGAGATAAAAAAGAATAATTAAGAAAAATTAAACGGGACTTGAAAATATATAATATAACAGACCTCATGATACATAGATAATTTAAACAAATAAAATGCTGCTGTCAGTGTATCAACATATTATTGTTGAAAAATGTGAAAAGGCTTTCAATACCATTACTTCATCACAAACTTCAAAAATCAGCAACACAAAGACAATGAAACCCTACCTAATGCTGGATAATTGATGTATTTTTTTATGGATACTGCTAAAAGTTAAAGTTGAAGTGAAGTGAATACAAATACTGTGTATTATTGTCTTTAGATGTGTCGTCACATATAAAATACCATACATGTCAGAGCCATGCTAATTGTCACTTTGTTTCCGGTATAGGTAGATGCGAATGTACAGCAAAATGTCAGGAAGCTGGTATGCAGTACTATCGAAGACAGCGAATACATACAGTGATGTCATCGATATCCAAACTGATGTAGTTCACCGAAGAATGCTCGACACTGAACCTGTCTCACAGCATCGAGAGTCGTTGCCCGAAGACTCATGCCATATCTGTCACCCACCGTTCCATCACCAACTGCAGAGCTAATCAGGCATCACCATTTTCGTATGTCGAGCAACCTGCATTCTACACTGGTTTCCAATCAGTCAAGCAAACTGACTGTCCTGGAGCCAGTGTACACCCCATCGGCACTGGGGAATCCGTTAATATGCAGTATGCTGCATGACTGTAGAATCTTGTCCGAGATCCTGGATAAATGCAACTGCCCAGTATGCCAGATTAACTTCGAGAACTAGTGGTACTAAGCACACAGAGGTCAATGTCCTGTAAAGAATAGCATATATTCAGTAAACAAAAACAGGTATCACAGTAGTGTTGGGAGTAAATAATTATGGAGTGTTCATTGTCATAATCAGTAGATATAACATAATGTTTCATGTGTGACCTGCACCAGTTCACAAGAAAAAAGGCAGCAAGAAATGTTCTACTACAGCTGCATTTATACATGTTAATATCTTAGGAACAGTCGGTGTTTACCGGGGTTGTTCCAGGTGGAGGAAGGGGTTGGTTGCATTAGTTGCATACATTAGTAGAATGTGCTCTTTTTCAAAACGGTGATAAATTTAAACAAATTTTCTTTACAAGGTGTTCATTGTCATTACATGAATTTAAAATTGTTCAATTTCATTACAGTGATGGCTGATCTTAGTCAATGTTATAGACTGATTTGAATTCTGCTAATCAGTAAATCATCAATAAAGCGCATTTCTATTTTTTTTTTCTTCAGTATACACATTCATGTCAGTGTCTGCCATGTGTAGCTACTAGTACTACACATGTTCATATTTGACATTGTAAGGTTCTGCCTGAGGTTGAATGGTCAAGGTGAATGTTGGAAATGACAAATCGGTGTTATTGTGATGCTAACAGTATATTGTTATTGTCGTGTATTAAAAGGTTCATAATATGTATGTCTACCTTCTTCAAAAATAAATAATTTATTTTATAAGCTTATTTCTAAGTCATCGTCTATGTCCAAGATGTTATTATTAAAATGTGTATGAAAACGAATGTATATATTTAAATGTGCACATTAAAATTTGTTGATAACTTATACATGGTTGATTGTTATAAATTAGAAATTACCTGGATTGATCAAATGTGGGCCTCCTGCAGATTTTGTATCCCCCCGGTGTCTGCCTGACCCAGGTGATCGCCTTAGCCCCTCTTCTGCCTCCTCTCATTCCTATTCTTGGGTTGCAGTGTGGCCTCTAGCGACATCATAATTCAAGTTACGTAGTATTCATTCATATCTTACTGTGGTGAGAATACACAAGAATAGCTGGCATATGTCAGTTGAAAGGTATCATAGGATACCAATTACATAGACTACAGCCAGGCATCAAGGACCACAATGGAAACTAGTGCGATCATTTTCTTGTGTAATCCTTATATATGGTGTACTCTAGCTAGATTTATATTTTCTGTATTTACACGTTTAAATTTATATACTGAATAAAATCACGATCATGGTTGTCATATAAAAATCTAAATTATTTTGCATAAAATACAATGCAAATCAACAACATTCTGCAGTAATAGTATCAAAATGTCAGTCACAAAACACTGTTGTAATAATTATGATCATCATTATAATACTCCCGTGTTTGACGTTCTGTTGCACGAAATAATTACGTATACTCCCGGACTAAGTTATTTGCACGATCAACAGGGGCCTACTGCCAAACCAATGTTACTTGTCATTTCGCACCCTCACGTCATCTACTCTCTATATGTATTGTCGCAATAACACTGCTTATTAGATCCTGCGTAACCAAATACAATACCTATAAAATATTATGTTCGTTGTCACAGTCTCTGACGGAATGTCTGGCTGAGTGATATGGTGAGAGCCTTAGTAAGTTAGTTAGAGTTAGAGTCAGCCTCGAGTCTAGTGTAGACGTTCGCAAGTTGCAAATCCTCGTTGAATTAATACACGGCTACCGTTCTTGTTGGTAACTGCGATAGTGTAATACGTACCTTCGTACCACTACTCTGGAATCTTCATCTTGATACACCAAAGCACGTGTATGTTGTTATTGTTTTCGAATGCGTGGGACGCCGATCTCGCGTAAAGCACGTGACCGAAATGGCGCAGGAGGTCGACAGCGCAATTGCCTTTCGCCAGGTATACCCGGCGTAACAACAAATCTCTTTTTTACGATTAAAAAACACAAGTAAGCTTTTTTTTATTAAACCGACTGTGCACATCAATTAAACTATTCACACATTACACATTCGGACCTAAAAGAACCAGGTTGGCGATGGGCAAACGAATTGGTTGAGGACCTTTAACAGTTAGTCACAAACGGCCAACATACCAGTGGTATGTAAACAACAGGAACTCAATGTTAAAAGTTTAGCGTGTACTCGATGGCGAAGAGATACAACTAGGAACACAATGACAACGATATTAAGAGCCACCAAAGGGTTGAGCAGCATTTGAATGAAAGCGACTTCATTGTTGCGATCCAAGAGACACGTGGTGCACCGAAGTGTGCTTGGATGGACACATCAGTTAAGGTGTTATCAAGGAGAAAGCAGCGGAGTGGGGATGTGCACACCTATATAAGGATATACACAAACTGTTGTGGTTTGTTAATGAAACTCTTATACGAAATGGTAATCTTGGGGTGGGAATGGGGACCAGCATTGACGCCAACAATGTCACGTTTGAATGTCAACAGCACTACATTTTTATTTTATAAACCGCTTTTCAAATACTTGCAGAACTTGTGGACTCAAAATTTTAAAAAAGATTGTTCCATTGTCCCATGGGACACAAGAAGCCAAGATCATCCTCAATTATGAACCCTTCAAAACTGTGCAGAAGCTGTCATACATAAGTTTTAGAATGTATAAAAAACGTCACACGTAACAAAGAATTGAACACGCGACAAGACAAAGCAGCAACATTGTTTGTAAAACTTTCACAACGAGATTGATCCAACTAGAGCTAAAAAGAAAATTGCACATTTGTGTGTCATACTTGTGTTGTTATCATTATACTGATTCATGCAGAGACATGGACAACGTATGGCAAACAGAAATTGAATCAATGAATGTTGAAACATATTTTATGACAATTGGATCAAACAACGCTTAGAACCTAAGAACATTTTGTATGCAAAGAAAGTTTCGTCAAAAAGTATGGACAGATCAACACTATGTAGGTACAAAAACAATTGTTAAACATAATAAATGTGTGTTTTGTTGTTATTCCAGCTACACACGCCAAGCAATGGCGGTATGGACATATTTCTCTGAGTTAGTATCTGAGTAGCAAACTTGTTATATAGGTTTGTTTCAGGAACAACAATTTGCTGTGACTATGAGATAGATGATTTGAACTATTTTGCTATATGTGAAAAATGGTTGCTATCTTAAACTTAATTCGATTAGTAACCAGAAGCCAATGGAACATAGCTTGGGAAAAAGAACGTTCCTTGAATACAGTTTCACAAACACAATAGACTAACATCTGCTGTGATACACGAGTTAATATTATCTCCATATTAAATACTGCTGGTATGCTATCACAACAAGAGAAACATAAACTTATATCTGGAACCTAGAAGATTTATTGAATGTACACAAATATTGATAATTAAGTGTACCCAAAATTAAATGTTTAAAATCCGTAAAAATTTTAATTACCAAAAATCTTGTTTACTAACTGTTTGTAGGTTTCTGTTAAGTTAAAAGTACATAATACTTGTATCAAACAATTATATATTTATATAAAGCAATTAAATATTACCTTCTTGTGTAGCGTGTCGCGATGCTGAAACCGAGGAGGTTTATATATATATATATACACAACATAAGAATAATTAACTGTATCAAAATTTATGTCTCGCATCCATCAAGAAATACAACTTGCTTACTAGGTTTAATCCAAACTCACCAGTTGGCTCCCCGACTTTCACACGACATCTCAATACCTGAGCGAATTCGAGGAGCGCGTACCAGAGGAGCGACTTTTAAATGAACTAATAAAGCCGTTTTAAATACTTCTACAAATGCTTAACAGTTAGTCACAAACGGCCAACATATCAGTGGTATGTAAACAACAGGAACTCAATGTTCAAAGTTTAGCGTGTACTCGATGGCGAAGAGAAAAAAGAAAACTAGGAACACAATGACAACGATATTAAGAGCAGCCATCAAAGGGTTGAGCAGCATTTGAATGAAAGCGACTTCATTGTTGCGATCCACGATGACACATGGTATACCGAAGTGTGCTTGGACGGACACATCAGTTAAGGTGTTATTAAAGAGAAAGTAGCAGAGTGGGAGTGTGAACACCTGTACACGATATACACAAAAACTGTTTTGGTTTTTGTAATGAAACTCTTATATGAAATAGTAATCCTGGGATGGGTATGGGCACCAGGATTGACGCCTAGAATGTCACGTTTGAATGTCAACAGCATTATTTTTTTATGTTTCTGTTCCCATTCAGATGAATAGCTATTTAATTTAGTATAAACAGCTTTTCAAATATTTGCACAACGATTGGTCTCAAAATTATGAAAACGATTGTTCCATTGTCCCATGGGACACAAGAAGACAACATCATCTCCAATGATGAACCCTTCAAAACTGTGCAGAAGCTGTCATACATAGGTTTCAGTATGTCTAAAAACGTAATATATGACAAAGAATTGAACAGGCGACAAGACAAAGCAGCAACATTGTTTGTAAAACTGTCACAACGAGATTGATCCAACTAGAGCTAAAAAGTAACATTGCACACCAAAGTGTGTCATACTTGTGTTGTTATCATTGTACTGATTCGTGCAGAGACATGGACAACGTATGGCAAACAAAAATGAGATCAATGAATGTTGAAACATATTTTATGACAATTGGATCAAACAACGCTTAGGACTTAAGAACATTTTGTATGCAAAGAGTGTTTCGTCATAAATGGACCGATCCATAATATGTTGGTATAAAAAGAATTGTTAAACATAATAAATGTGTGTTTTGTTCTCATTCCAGCTATACACGCCAAGCAATGACTGTATTAACTGATTTCTCTTAGTTGGTATCTGAGTATCAAACTTGCTATATAGATTTGTTTCAGGAATAATAATTTGCGGTGACTATGAGATAGATGATTTGAGCTATCTTGTTATATGTGAAAAACGGTTGTTATCTTAAACTTAATTCGATCAGTAACCAGAAGCCAGTGGAACGTAGCTTGAGAAAAAGAACGTTCCTTGAATACAGTTTCACAAACACAATAGATACACGATTTAATCCACCGGTTATTAAAAAAGTCAGGTGGGTTTTAACTATTGCATTATCGAAACCTAGAAAGAATGATATACAACCTAGTCCTTTCTGTGATTTTTTCTCTTCTGAACCAAACTAATAAACAAGCTTCTGATTCGCTATTCCGCGACAACATTCATATTGTTGCCTGCTACAAGAGCGTTTCATGATGAAATAATTACTGAAATATCCATACTTAAAAAAACTTGTATTACCACTCCCCTCGAAAAAGCACAAAGTACCCCTAAGAGGATTATTATCTCCATGTTAAATACCGCTGGTATATGCTATCACAACAAGAGAAACATAAACTTAGGCTCAAATGTTTTCTTCTCACAAACTACCATAATGCAGCCTTTGACTGATGCATTTTACATAGGATGCCAATTGAGATTTGTTTGCTTTAACATAATAATGTTTGCAGATTTCTGTAAAAATAAAAAATACATAATACAATTATATATTAATATAAAGCAATTATATATTACCTTCTTGTGTATGAAACCCTGCACAAAATTGCAGAATTTCTCACACGTAGGCTACATTTTGTCTAAAAACTTAATGCTTGACACGCAATAGCAATTGAGCATGCAACTAGGCAATGCAGCCACATCGTTTGGAAAAGTCTCACAACGAGATTGATCCAACAAAAATGTTACCTTGGTACAGTTTGACAAATATACACGAGTTAATCCCCTGGTGATTCAAAACCTCAGGTGGTTTTAAATTATTGCATTATTTCAAACTTCTTTTTAAATATCTAAAACTAAGATGAAATATACACTATCTGACACTTTCTGTGTTTTTTCTCTTCTGAAACATAAAAGTTGATTGAATGTACACGACAGAGGCAGTGAAGCAACAGTACAAGCTGCACCAAAGCAGCTGCACGAGAGGCAGCCACAGTAGCAGTAGCTACAACAATAGCTACCGTACCAACAGGAGCAATACAAGCTGCAACAACGGCAGCAGTGGCCATAACAACACCTGCAGCGTACTGAATCAGCTCAATCATTTCTTCTTGACTTTTGTCCCATAATCCTTCTTCCTATGTATCTGTGTCCAATGCTATTTCGATCCAGTTTGGGTCTACATAAATCTTATGCTGGCGTCGCACCAGTTTAAGTTGCAAATCGTAGTTCTGATTTGAATTTCCGTACAATCCGTATAAAACGGTAACATTGTTTGCTTTGTTTATACCGATCGAGTGTCACCATCAAACCGGCTACAGAATATATGAATTTGGAAACATTGCTCGGTTTCACCGGACGTTATCCAGTGCCAACATATATCAGGCATGTGTAAATCAAACCAAAGCAGTGTGGTTTTGTAGGTAGTCTACTTAGCATAACATATGTGGTTTGAAACTAATATACGTTATTTATATAATTCATCCTGGTATGATGAACACCAAAAAAAATGTACTTCATCGCGTTATTTCTGCATGAAACAAATTTGTATTAAAAACTATACAGCCATATTGCTCTGAGCATAACAAGTCTATCATTCGATGTTAGACATGTGTCTTTCAACAATGTGACATGTTTGTATGATTTTCTTCAGTATTGAAGTTAACCAAATACTTACTAAACTTATCGAAGATTAAAAATAAATGATACACTGTCTGCTACTTTGTCCGGACGTCTCTCTTATGAAACAAGCAGGATGGTTGTATATACACGAATGAAGTATTGTAGCAAGAATTGCAGCAGTAGCTCGTAACGAGTGCTCGCTATTAGCAGCGAGCAAACATGAAATCCCATGCAAAGTCCTATGGCTGTTCAAATCTAGTTAACCGCGATTAGCTTTGAAGCAATAGCAGTTAGGAACGATTAAATTCCTATTGGTTCTCACCACAAACTCGGCTGTATTGTCTGCACTGTGTACACACATTAATAACTCACTCAAAGTTACATATATTTGAGATTGTGTCCATGAAGAAATGAAGCATTCATACAAATGATATCACATGTCAAAATCAACCAGTGAATTTTAATTGGCTTTAAAAAAAGCATCAGTACCTGCTCTAATTAGTGTAAACATAATATTGTAAAATCAATTAGAGAAGTTTGCTTTAAACACACCCTTCCACATCACATATTATAATCTACATATGTAGTGATACATCATATGCATCATATTGAAATGCCCTGAATAGTTTAACAATAGTTTTACGTGTATAGGGGGTTCACACAATTGCCCTTTATTTCCATCAAAGGTAACACGACACACGCACGCACACACGCACGCAAGCAAGCAAGGACACACACACAATACACACACACACACACACACACACACACACACACACACACACACACACACAAACTATAACTGTTCACACAAATTACATACTACCTTCTTCTGCTTGGCGTCTGGCTTCTGAAACAGAGGAGTTGAATGCATGTACACAAAATAAAATTGAATTATAGGTATACAAAATGACGTCTGCGGATTAGAGTACAAAACATATTAGAAACGTGTACTATCATGGTTATGTGTATACCTCTATTTCACATGATCATCTTGAGAAAACGGTTGTCTCTGTTCCCAAACTATTGCTTCCATGATATACATATTTAGGGCATACTGTGCAATGTGATAATTACACAAAATAATGATTTCAAGTATAATTACAAATGTTACATACTTTATAGTATAACATGCAAAATTACCAGATTGTGATAGTTTTTGTTTATGTAACGTCAAGCACACTTGACTGTAATACTTGACTTTTGGTTGATGGAGTATGCCAATGTAGCGTACTGACAAATTGCATCTTATAAAACAGACCCTCCCAGAAACCACGCTGGTTCGAATGCAATACGTTGTTGTAATCAGGTAGCGATCGATCTGGCTGCACACAATTTGTTCCATTATTTTGTATGTGATGCATGTACGCATATAAGTGAAACCTATTTGTAGTTAGATGACTTGGCCAACACACACACACACACACACACACACACACACACACACACACACACACACACACACACACACACACACACACACACACACACACACACACACACACACACACACACACACACACACACACACACACACACATATAATCAAATTATACATTACCTTCTTTTTTGATGCGTTTGGCTTCTGAAACCGAGCAATTAGTTGCATGTACATAAACTAAGAATAGTTAATTGAATCCAATACGAAATAAGACCATCAGGTTGCTAACTAAAATGTCTTGCATTAGTAATTATTGTTTCTAGGTTTCTTATTAAGAATTGTATCAGACAAATATATTACTGTGTAAATAAATTATATATTACATTTACCAAACTCAAAAAACATTATTTGCACAGCTCTATTTTCGAAAGATAAATTTCTACAATAAATTAATCATTCCATGTCGTTAATGTAAACAAAACATTGGCTGCCTATACTCTGTTCCGTGTGCCACTCAAGAGAGAATGTCAGCTGCCGGCGATGACTACACTTTGACGAAAACGTTCTGATTGCGGGAACCAAGAAATGCACTGATCCAGGAATGTGTCTTTCCACTGATCCGCAGTATTTGATTTTGTGAAGACGTTTGTTGCGTGAGACTTTATTGACAGTTTTATTAAAGTCCAATATTTTTGATTGAAAGTATGCCTATGTAGCATATTGACAAATTGCATCTTATAAAGCAGACCCTTCCAGAAGCCAGGCTGGTTCCGATGCAATACGTTGTTATAATGAGATGGCGACCGTTCTGGCTGCACACAATGTGTTCCAATACTTTGCATGTGATGCATGTACGCATGTAAGCGAAACATGTTTGTAGATAGATGAGTTGGCCTTATTAGCCTTATAAAGTTGACAGAACATATACCACATATATTTTTATATAACGAAAATATTTATTATCTTCTTCATTGATGCGCTTGGCTTCTGAAACCGAGTAATTAGTTGCGTGTACACAAAATAAGAATAGTTAATCGAATCCAATATGAAATAAGCCAATCACGTTGTTAACTAAAATGTCTTGCATTAGTAATTATTGTTACTAGGTTTCTTATTAAATTAATACAAATTACATCAGACAAACATGCTACTGTGAAAATAAATTATATATTACCCTTTTCTGCACGGCTTCTGGCTCCTGACACAGAGGACGTAATTGCATGTTCACAAAATAAGAAAAAAATTATATATATACAAAATAACATGTATGCAGATTATAATACAAAACATATTATGAAGACGTACTTTCATGGTTATGTTTATGCCTCTATTCCACATGGTCACCATGAGAAAACAAGGGCATACTATGCAATGTGATAATGACACAAGATAATAATTCAAGTGTAATCCTAAATGTTACATAAATTATATTATGACATGCAAAATTACCAGATTGTGATAAACTGTGTTTACATGTAACATCAAGCACACCTGACTGTACCAAACTGAAAAAGAACATTGCCTGCACATTGCTATTTTGGAAAATATAAAGGTCTACTATAAATTAAACATTCCTTAGTACTTTCAGTGCAAACCAAAATACGCATGTGGTTTAATTAGTGATATACTATGAAAAAGTTAAACTGTGGTATGGCCAAAGTAAGTACGTACGGTCATTCGACACCAGGCATACATGCCTCATACATGCAATTATAAGTTTTGAATGCATTGACAAATAATCTAATAATCTAACAATATATGTTAATCGATTCCTGAGTCCCCAAACCATGGCTCAACATGTTCAGCCATTCAAAACGTATATAAATACAACCTCAGATGCTCTTAGAATGTTGGCGAACATCGTCTGTGAACAATGAATGATAATACAAATGGTTGAACATTTGTATATGTTATTTCTTCGTATGCCAATGTTGACTAGTTATAGAATGAATGGAATAACATTGACATTTTATACTAACATATATATTCGACCTAATAGTGCTTTGTAAAGCAGTCATATATGTTTGCACCTTAAGCAAGGTGTCATATAATATAAAATAATTACCTGGTAGATAATATTTTGAAACACACACCAATTATACATAATATGGAGTGGCGTGCAGTGGCGCAGTGACTAGACCTTTGGACTCTCAACCGAGTTCATATAGCATTTCACTCAGCTATATGAATGAGTACCTGGTTATAGACAGTGGTGGATATTTGTGTATGGATAATCTTTGCGCATTAATTGCAGTGTGGCTAGATGCTTCCCAGAGAAGTCGAGTTGGTATTTGATTGAACAGGTCTGTCTGTGAGTAAAGTGTAAAGCGCTTTGAACAGTCCTGATGACTGGATACTATACTATAAGAACTTACCTTTACCTTACATTACATTACCTTGTTCTGCAGGTAATGTGATTAGTGAAACCAAAGAAGACATCATGTGCACATTAACGTGTATAACAATATCATTATATATACAGGCAAACATGGTACATTACCTCGTTCTTCATCCAATTGCTTTGCTGAAACACAAAACAGTAATACTTTTGTAACACTCTATCCAAATTAAATATTTCAAAGCGTATCCTATATTTTCGAGTAGCGATAAGAATGTTTACATGGATCGCATAGAAAACACAAGACGTTTCACTGCTTACTTGTTGGACGAGTTTTTAATTGTCATTCTAAAACGGCTATCAGTATATAATCAATTCTAAAACACGAATCTTTGATAAATTATGCTTTAAACCAACCCTTCCATATTAAACTGTGGAGATGACTAGTTATATAAAGAATAATGGAATAATGTTAATACTAACATACATTTGTATATCAGGATTAAACACTTGAAGTTCGCTCATTGGTATATGGCACAGTTGTGAAACACCGTATTATGACAAGAGAAACATTAACTGATGTGTAACTATTTTATTATTCAAAACTGGCCTAATGCAACCAGATATTGACGCATTTCAAAGAAGATGCTAATTAAGTCGTCTCAGATTAGTAAATGTATGTGTGTGTCTGCGTGTGTATGTGTGTGTGTGTGTGTGTGTGTGTGTGTGTGTGTGTGTGTGTGTGTGTGTGTGTGTGTGTGTGTGTGTGTGTGTGTGTGTGTGTGTGTGTGTGTGTGTGTGTGTGTGTGTGTGTGTGTGTGTGTGCATGTGCGTGTGTGTGTATGTATGGAAATATATATTACCTTTTTCTTTGACGAGTTTCGCTTCTGAAACCGAGAAGTAGATTGTATGTACACACAATTAGAATAATTAACCATATCCAGTATGACATGTCACTATCAGCTAAATAAAATGTCTTGCATTAGTAATTCTTACAAGGTTTCTTATTAAGTTATCACAAATTACATAAAACAAATGTTTTACTGTATAATGATATAATACAGTCTTCGTCGCGGCGTCTTGCTTATGAAACTGAGGATTGCATTGCATATAAACGCAATAAGAATAACTCGTATGTATCCAAAATTACGCATTTCAAGATATAATAGATTAAGAATAACAATTACGTTTGAAATTATACTAAAGACAATTATCCAACCATACTAGCATAGTGACAAACAAACAGGCAGACAGAGAGACATACAGACAAAAGTTCTTTATTTTGACCCATGTACATGTCACTCAATAAGTTAGTGTAAAGGCATCAATAAAATATACAAATATAGTATACAAATTGTACCGTGCAGGTCAAGGAGATTCTCACTAAGGCTTAAAAAGCCGCTCTTATGAGAACCATCCAAATATATTAATGACAGATCCTGGTGTATCAAAATAATAGCATATATATATACACAATAAGTCAGGTAAGGCTTACAGGATGACATTTTACATGATTATGGTTTGAATGGTTATCCATCCAAAGAGGTACACATAAGTGCTTATTCTTATTTGTTGTTCATTCATAATGACAAATTATTGTAACAATTTCGTAATATACATACCTATAAATATCTGCAAATAATGACGTTTAACATATATTGCAAACCCGTATAAGCTGTGACTGTAAATTTAACTGTTTATTAAATCGGTGCATTATTGATTGTATGCGGTTGTACCCTGATTGTGTGTACACTGTGTATTGTAATGTGTAGTGTTGAACATGTGAATGCTGTTGTTCTGATGAAGCGATCAATTTTGAAGGTAAACAGGAAGTTTGTCAAGTACTAATATATAATGCAGTTCTAGTTCATGTGATATCAATATGTGTTCTATTTTACTAACTGAAGACTTTTAAACAATGGTTCAATTATATTTACTCTTACACTAATAATTCGGACAAGACTCATTTGAAGTTTCAGAATTCTGCCACATTTGTAACCCCAAGCGACTACGCCTTAGCTTAACTGTGATAATACATGTGTATCGTACAATGTAATCTTTATATTAAGAGGTAATAGTGTACTAGCTACCGTGGCTGTTCATCGTCTAGTATTTTGCAACAATATATGAAAGTAAAACAACTGCATGTGTTCTGTGTGATACACACATGTATGCTTTACTGGGACTTGTGTACACAATGTTTCTATTACAAGTATAATCACAATAACTAATCCTACATAAATGACATCAAAACAAGCAAACTTACCATATTGTTGTAAAGTATGATTATTTATATAAAATCAATGACACGTAGTTATAGCAAACTAAAAAAAAATTTTTTTTCACACATCTGCATTTTTAAATATGTCAATTTCCACGATCAATTAATCATTCATTTAGTTACTTTCAATGCAAGCCAAAATACGAATGTGTTGTACTTAGTGGTTTATTACTTTAAAAAGGTAAACTATGGAATGGTCAGAGTAAGAACGGACAGTCCACATCAGGCATGTTAACGAATACATGAGGACCTAACATGTTATTTTAAGTTTTGAATGTAAGGAAAATGTATCTTATCACAATAGCCGTTATCTTAGTCGATTACTGACGTCCTCAAACAATGGTCTGGCATGTTAAACATTTCAAAATCTTAAAAAATAATTGTTATTATATTGTTTATTAAGTTCACATATATTACATCATACATATATACTAACGTATACATAAATGATATATTACCTTCTTCTGCTTGTATTCTTGCCTCTGAAATAAAGAAGTATAATGCATGTACATAAACATAATCTACCTGTATCCAAAATTATATCTAGCTTAGAATAAGAACAATAATTAATGTTGTAATTACTTACAACCAATTTGCAAATATACCAGAATATTGTTCTGTTCTGGTTGTGCATAGACCTGTATTTTACATGAACGTCAAAAGGAAACGATTGCGACTGTGTTTCCGTTTATACCAACGGTTCTTAACCTTTAGCACCAACACAATCAGGAGATAATCTGTTCCATTCATTTACAGTCCTTTGTGAGAATGAGAACTTTCTTATATCTAATCTACACTGCTCCTTTACTAATGTAGCTTCATGTCCTCTGGTCCTTCTATCTTTCTTAACTGAAAAAAAATTCAATATTTTAAACACTTCTATGTGATCTCCTCTCAATCTCCTGGTCTCTAGTGTTGTTAAACCACATTCTTTTAGGCGTATTTCGTAACTAAGATCCCTCAGATTTGGTATCATTTTAGTCGCTCTCCTCTGTACTCTTTCTAGCATATCTATGTCCTTCTTGCGATATGGCCTCCATGCTTGTATACAATATTCTAAATGAGGCCTCACTATTGTTTTGTACAGCGGTACTATTAATTCTTTTTTCTTATACGCTATATTTCGCCTAATTAATCCAAGGATTTGATTTCCCTTTGACGCTGCAATTCCGCACTGCTCTGAAACCTTCATATCAGCACTAATGGTTAACCCTAAGTCCTTTTCTTTTACAGTAGTACTTAGAACAGTACCCCCCATTTTATATTTTACCTCTTCATTCCCATGACCTGTGTGGAGGCATTTACATTTCCCAAAATTGAACAGCATTTGCCACTTTTCAGACCATTTGATCAACCTATCAAGATCATCTTGTAAATGCTGTCTGTCTCCATCACTTTTAATCCTTCTAAACACTTTTGTATCATCCGCAAATTTTAACACCTTGCTTGTTATATCATCGTCCAAATCGTTGATATATATATTAAGAATAATATAGGTCCTAGTACTGATCCCTGTGGTACCCCACTCAATACCGATTTCCAGTTTGAAGCCTCCCCATCAACTACTACACGTTGTCTTCTGTCATTCAGCCATTTTTCTATCCAGTTTATTATACCATTTCCTATGCCATGGGCCTTTAGCTTAAGGAGTAATCTTTGATGTGGTACTTTGTCGAAAGCTTTTTGAAAATCTAAATACATGATATCTACTGGTGATCCCTCATCTACCCACCTAGTGATGTCTTCCAAAAAACATAACATATTTGTTAAGCATGACCTCGCTTTTAAAAACCCATGTTGAGATGGGTTTATCAAGTTATGTTTAACAAGAAAATCCACCATGTGATCTTTAATTAGTCTTTCTAATAATTTGCAAATCACTGATGTTAAACTCACTGGTCTATAGTTCTCTGACTTGTTTCTCGAACCTTTTTTAAATAACGGTATAATGTTTGCCTCTTTCCATTCTAAAGGAACCACTCCCTCTTCTAATGACAAATTGAAAACTGTTGCAAGCGGTGCGCTAATTTGTTCTACAATTTCCAATAGTAGTTTGGGCGGAATCCCGTCCACTCCAGGTGATTTATTATCCTTCATAGCCCTTATTTTCTTAGCTACCATTTCCGAGGTTACAACTAACTGTCCTAAATAGTCTGAATCTGCCCCCTTGAACTTAGCCTCTGGTACTGGCAGTGAACTAATATCTTCCCTGGTAAACACTGAACTAAAATACTCATTCAGGTCTTCTGCCATTAAGAATCCCTCTGATATTGTATTTCCAGCACTATCTTCTAGAGGACCGACCTTATCCTGAACTTTCTGTTTGCTTCGAATATACGCATAAAAACTCTTTGAATTTCTAATTTCAGCTGTAGCTTGATTAAGTGCTTCTTTATAAATGTTGTAGTCTTCATCATTTCCAGTACATCTATATGACTTCCACATCATTTGTTTATACTTAATTTTTCTAATGGCTTCTTTCGATAAGTGTTTCTTTTTAGACCATTTCCCTTGTGTTTTGAAAGGTACAAATTTATCGACTATGCACTTAATTTCACTATTTAAGATATTCCAGCATTCGGTTGCTGTCTTATTCTTCAGTGTGTTATTCCAGTCTATCTTTGCTAAATATTTCCTCATGTCCTTATACCTTCCTTTGTGGAAATTTCTCCTATACTGCTTTTTACTATTCCTTTCTGATTTTATTTTGATGGTAAAATGTATCTGGTTGTGATCACTACTCCCCAGTGGCTCACATATCTTGACATTGTCAACTAATTCTTTCTGTGAGGACAAAACTAAGTCTAACACATTCTCTCCCCTGGTTGGTTCTAGCACATGTTGAGAAAGGAAACTATCTTGTACTAAAACTAAAAACTTGTGGTCCTCACTCCCCATACTCTGTAGAGATTTCCATTGTATATGCCCATGGTTAAAGTCCCCCATAATAATACAGTTCCGTTTGCTTACTTCCCTTATAGCGTTTTGTATTTTTCCATTCTCTTCTATGCTTATGTTTGGACTTCGATAAACTAACCCAACTGTTAACGTTGAGTTTCCTGTAACTATGTTACACCAAACAGCTTCTCCGCAATCTGCTTCTCTTTCTAATTTTATTTCATAAGCCTGGATAGATTCTTTAATATATAAAATAACTCCACCTCCCTTTCTTCCTATTCTATCTTTCCTAAACATTACATATCCTGTTAGTCCCAATTCGGCATCTGATATATCAGTGGTGGCCCACGATTCGGTTATACCTATTATGTGAGGGTCAATATCTTCTACCATAATGTTTAGTTCACTTCTTTTGTTTACTATGCTCCAGCATTTAAACAAATGCATTTATATCCTGATTCAGAACAGTTTTCCAGGCTGTTCTTTGCCGATTTATTTCTGCTGTCTTTATCTATGCCTCCAGTTTCAGGCTTCTCTGTGAATCCCCCCTGCGAATCTAGTTTAAATAGATGCAGCCTGTCCCACTGTCAACAGATTGCAGCAAGTTCTCTGAGAAAACTGCTGCCCCCTTTCCACTTAGATGTAGGCCATCTCTCATGTACATATCTTCCCTCCCAACAAAGTATCCCCATAAATCTACGAATCCCACCCCCTCTTCTTTACACATCTGCTCAACTAGTGCGTTGATCGCCATCCTCTTGCAGTTTCTATATGTCGGCCCCCTTCCTCACATTACTGGCAAAATTCCTGAGAGGATAATCTGTTCTACTCTTGTCTTCTTTAACTTCTTCACTAACTGTCTGTACCTATGAACTATCCCAGTTGTTCCCTCCCTCTCTGCGTTATTTGTCCCTACATGTACTAGTACAGACCCTCCCTTGCCATGCCCCAGTACCTTCTCTACCCTTTCAGTTACATGTTCTATCCTAGCCCCCGGTAGACAAACAACGATGTCCTCCCCCTCGCTTAGAGTCTTATCTGTCTTTCTCATAATCGAATCGCCCATAAACACCCTCTCTTTCCTCATTGCCCCCTCAATCACTGCCTCAGTGTAGCTCTTTCTACGGTTTGCATCTGTCTGGTTGTAATCTTGTTCCCCTGTCTTCTGCTCTCCCGTCACAATCTCGTCCGTTCCATTCTTTCCTGACGCTGTTTCTCTTGTTACCTTTCTTCCTGTCATCGTCCCTCCCGACTTCTCTTCTGTCACATGTACTCTCACTTCCTTTCTTCCCGTCATCTTTCCTCCCATTGCATTTCCTTCTCTCCTCTCCCGTCTCTTTTTCCCTCCTACCTCTTTCTCTACGGTCACTTTCTCTCCTGCCACCTTCACACCTGTCACATTTCCTGCCGTCGATCCTCCACTTTCTTCCCCTCCGATCACCTTCCCTCCTCTCAGTCTCCTTTCCTCGGTCTTGTTGCCACTACTCTGCTCCTTCAGTTTCACAGTATTCCCAACTTTATCCCTGTCGTCTCTCTCCATTCCGTCTGTCTCCTTGCTGATTCTCATCTCCATCCCCTTCACAATATCTACCAACCTAGCTACCTCTTTCTCCAGACATTTCACCTTCCAACACCACACGCACTGAAAGGTGAATCCCTCTTCCTTGGTTTCTGTCCATGACTTCGTACAGCCGGATAAAGCAAAATCTACCCAACTGTGGCAGTCGTCGCACACCAAGTGTCTCTTTGCCTTGACTTGCCGCTTGCAAGGCGCCATATCAGAATTTATTTAATAATAATAATCTAATTAGCTATTTAAAATAGTTTTGTCAACTGTGTTTACACCATTCATTGTCTATGTAGTCTTTAAGAAGACTGTGTTCTGTGCACAAATGTTACACTTTTCGTAAGATTGCGTACGCTAGACTGCCTTATTTATTTAGGTTATACAGCGCCCTAGCGAATAAGAGAGACACTAGCTAAATAAACTTAGTTCGCCCGATTATCGCAAATGCTTAATTTTAACAACAAAGCTACCTTATCAAAATGTCTAGCAGGTACTGACTTACACAGATATTATCTTATGTAGGTAGTTTATGGTTGTTACTTTATCACCTATATATTCTACCACATAACGAGGTTTGTTAAATCTTGTTTACAAACGTATCGTAGCCGTAAGCTAACGTACCCTATTATCACTCACTAGACTAAAGTGTCCTAAAATACTTTATCTAACTAACTTTAAGCACAACTGCTACTCAATATATGTTTACTGCTACTTTATGCCTCGTAATATAGCCTCGTAAAGTTAGCATATAATAATATTGAAGTTTCACTGGGAAGCATCAAAAGTGAGATATGATGGCGATTTCAGTGACTAAATAGCGCCAACCACCAAGCGGTTTTGTAGTCGAACGCAGCGACATACAATTTCCGGTCCCTCTTTTACGCCACGCAGTGAATATTTTAATGGTGATTTTCAGCCAATAAGATTAAAGTTTAACATTTGCTGCGGGCATAAACATGGAAACACCCAGGAGTTATTCCAAAACACGCGTCCGCAGGCGATTTCTACGATTAAATGCTTACTTTTGACCGGTCTATTTTGTTGTAAAAAAAATATTAATGCGCCGCGCAACGAAGTGGGTGGTGTTTTTTAGCTTTGTTATAATTCTCGACATTGTCATTATGTCGAACTCCAGTAATTCGGACTTTGATGGGATTTTCCAATCGAGTTTATAACGAACGCTGCCATCGAAGGGGAATGTTTTGTACTATGATTACGCATTTTAAATATAACACAAACTTAATAGTTCAGACGGGATGACGGCTATGATCACAAAGAACGCCATTTTGTATAAAATCTTGAAAATACATGCACTCAGAAAAACTTAAATTATTTCAGTTTTATTTACCATAGACATTTAATTAGTTTTCCATTCTGTAGCATAGTAATTTGTGAACATTTCATACGCAGCATGTAACCGGTAATTATTAATGAAAAATATTTTGTTTAATGAATTGTTGAAAATTATTTAAGTATTTTATTTTTGTCAAAATTTTGCAATTCAGATTTGGGTAATAAATTGACATATATATCACATACTTGGCTAGTTACACCAGGAATTAGTTCTTCAAATGTAGTGAAAATTTTACTTGAGTCGGATAAAAAATTATTTATTTATTTGCATTCATGCAACCCGAGTATATCACATGATTCACTCACAGCACATTCTCTCGATTTAATAGGATTCAATAACAGGCACATATTTGCATTAATCTGGCCTTGAGAGGGTTAAGCAAGGTGTCATATAATATAAAATAATTACCTGTCACATAATATTTTGAAACACACACCAATTATACATAACATGGAGTGGAATGCAATGGCGCAGTGGCTAGACCTTTGGACTCTCAACCGAGAGAACCCGGGTTCAAATCCTGTGCTGCGGTGACGAACCTGATACAAGTTCATTCACTCTACATTGCACCAGTGGTGGATATTTGTGTATGAATAATCTTCGCGCATTAATTGCAGTGTGGCTAGATGCAGAGAAGTCGAGTTGGTGTTCGATTGAACAGGTCTGCCTGTCAGTAAAGTGTAAAGCGTTTTAAGCAAACCTGATGACTGGATACTATGCTATAAGAACTTACCTTTACTTTACATTGCATTACCTTGTTCTGCAGGTAATGTGATTAGTGAAATCAAAGAAGACATCATGTGCACATTAACGAGTATAACAATATCATTATATATACAGGCAAACATGGTACATTACCTCGTTCTTGCAATTGCTTTGCTGAAACACAAAACAGTAATACTTTTGTAACACTTTATCCAAATTAAATATTTCAAAGCGTATCCTATATTTTCGAGTGACGATAAGAATGTTGACATTAATCACACACAAGACGTTTCACTGCTTAGTTGCTTGATGAGTTTTTTAATTGTCATTCTAAAACGGCCATCGGTATATAATAAATTCTTAAACACGAATCTTGGGATTTGATGAATTATGCTTTAAACCCACCCTTCCATATTACACTGTGGAGTTGACTAGTTATATAAAGAATGGAAAAATTTTAATACTAACATACATTTTTCTTCCTAATAGTGCATTATAATGCAGTCACATAAACGCTGTCAATAAGGTCTCAAATAATACAATATAAAATAACTAGATACTATTTTCAAACACACACAAGTACAAATTGTACATTACCTTGTTCAGCAGATAATTTCACTACTGAAAACAAAGACGACATCATATGCACATTAAAGGGTATTAATTAAACAGCACCTGCGCTATGCATTTTAACAAGTTTCTAATCGTTATGAAGAATCACGTGTCTTTAAAGAAATAACAAGGTTTTCACGAAACAGCTGGGTTCACATATATGACAGGATTAAACACTTGAAGTTCGCTCATTGGTATATGGCACAGTTGTGAAACACCGTATTATGACAAGAGAAACATTAACTGATGTGTAACTATTTTATTATTCAAAACTGGCCTAATGCAACCAGATATTGACGCATTTCAAAGAAGATGCTAATTAAGTCGTCTCAGATTACTAAATGTCTGTAGGTTTCTATGTATGTGTGTGTGTGTGTGGATTAACTCGTGTATCACATCAGTTGTTAATCTAGTGTGTTTGTTAAACTGTATTAAAGGAACGTTATTTCTCAGGCTGTTTTGCACTGGCTTCCGGTTACTGATCGAATTAAGTTTAAGATAGCAACCTTTATCATATATAGCAAAACAGCTCAAATCATCTATGTCACAGGATATTGTTGTTCCTGAAAGAAAACTACATATCCCGTTTGCAACTCAGATACCAATTAAGAGAAATCAGTGCATACAGCCATTTCTAGACGTGCGTAACTGGACTGACAATAAAACACACATTTATTTTAACAATTGTTTTGTTTTTACAAACAACTTGTTGATCTGGCCATACATGTTCACGAATATATTTTTATATACAATATATTATCATGTGATAAGAGTTGTTTGATGTAATTATTGTAAAATATGTTTCAACATTAATTGATTCCATTCCTTGATTTTTCGATACACTTAATTATTCTTATGTTGTATACACACACACACACACACATATATATATATATTTATATATATACATATATATATATGTGTGTGTGTGTGTGTGTGTGTGTGTGTGTGTGTGTGTGTGTGTGTGTGTGTGTGTGTGTGTGTGTGTGTGTGTGTGTGTGTGTGTGTGTGTGTGTGTGTGTGTGTGTGTGTGTGTGTGTGTGTGTGTGTGTGTGTGTGTGTGTGTGCATGGAATTATATATTACCTTTTTCTTTGACGCGTTTCGCTTCTGAAACCGAGAACTAGATTGTATGTACACACAATTAGAATAATTAACCATATCCAGTATGACATGTCACTATCAGCTAAATAAAATGTCTTGCATTAGTAATTGTTACAAGATTTCTTATTAAGTTATCACAAATTACATAAAACTAATGTTTTACTGTATAATGATATAATACAGTCTTCGTCGCGGCGTCTTGCTTATGAAACTGAGGATTGCATTGCATATAAACTGATGTATCAAAATAATAGCATATATATATACACAATAAGTCAGGTAAGGCTTACAGGATGACATTTTACATGATTATGGTTTGAATGGTTATCCATCCAAAGAGGTACACATAAGTGCTTATTCTTATTTGTTGTTCATTCATAATGACAAATTATTGTAACAATTTCGTAATATACATACCTATAAATATCTGCAAATAATGACGTTTAACATATATTGCAAACCCGTATAAGCTGTGACTGTAAATTTAACTGTTTATTAAATCGGTGCATTATTGATTGTATGCGGTTGTACCCTGATTGTGTGTAAACTGTGTATTGTAATGTGTAGTGTTGAACATGTGAATGCTGTTGTTCTGATGAAGCGATCAATTTTGAAGGTAAACAGGAAGTTTGTCAAGTACGAATATATAATGCAGTTCTAGTTCATGTGATATCAATATGTGTTCTATTTTACTAACTGAAGACTTTTAAACAATGGTTCAATTATATTTACTCTTACACTAATAATTCGGACAAGACTCATTTGAAGTTTCAGAATTCTGCCACATTTGTAACCCCAAGCGACTACGCCTTAGCTTAACTGTGATAATACATGTGTATCGTACAATGTAATCTTTATATTAAGAGGTAATAGTGTACTAGCTACCGTGGCTGTACATCGTCTAGTATTTTGCATCAATATCAAAGTAAAACAACTGCATGTGTTCTATGTGATACACACATGTATGCTTTACTGGGACTTATGTACACAATGTTTCTATTACAAGTATAATCACAATAACTAATCCTACATAAATGACATCAAAACAAGCAAACTTACCATATTATTGTAAAGTATGATTATTTATATAAAATCAATGACACGTAATTGTAGCAAACTCAAAAAATTAATTTTTTCACACATCTTCATTTTGAAATATGTCAATTTCCACGATCAATTATTCATTCATTTAGTTACTTTCAATGCAAGCCAAAATACGAATGTGTTGTACTTAGTGGTTTATTACTTTAAAAAGGTAAACTATGGAATGGTCAGAGTAAGAACGGACAGTCCACATCAGGCATGTTAACGAATACATGAGTACCTAACATGTTATTTTAAGTTTTGAATGTAAGGAAAATGTATCTTATCACAATAGCCGTTATCTTAGTCGATTACTGACGTCCTCAAACAATGGTCTGGCATGTTAAACATTTCAAAATCTTAAAAAATAATTGTTATTATATTGTTTATTAAGTTCACATATATTACATCATACATATATACTAACGTATACATAAATGATATATTACCTTCTTCTGCTTGTATTCTTGCTTCTGAAATAAAGAAGTATAATGCATGTACATAAAAATAATCTACCTGTATCCAAAATTATATCTAGCTTAGAATAAGAACAATAATTAATGTTGTAATTACTTACAACCAATTTGCAAATATACCAGAATATTGTTCTGTTCTGGTTGTGCATAGACCTGTATTTTACATGAACGTCAAAAGGAAACGATTGCGACTGTGTTTCCGTTTATACCAACGGTTCTTAACCTTTTTTGGCAGCAACCCAAATTCCGGTAGTTGAACTTGTTTGGTGACCAATGCCTTTAGACAGTTAACTTGTGACGAGTCATAAAATAAATAAACATATATACATAAATAAAAGGAACATACGGCCAGTCGCTTGACACTGGAAACTCTTCGCGACCCATTAAAAATGGCTTCGGGCCACAGCTGGTTTATACACATCAGTAATGTAGGACGTACTGTGTAATGTTGTGCACAGTTAAGATTGGAAGGATGATTATAAATAAACCTATTACAAACATTATATTGCAACATAAACAATTGTCAACTTGATATTGATATTGTTTATATACCATCAAGCAAACTTGATATTACCAAACTCAACAATGCAATAATATTTATACATCTGCATCAGAAAGTGAATGAGGAAAGCGAAGGATGAAGAGAATAAAAGGGTGGTGCCATAACATATAGGATGAGAAAAGAGCAAGAAACAGAAGACAGGCTTATAACATCTTGAAGGACGTCACCAAGACAAAGAGTAGCAGACTCTCACATTGACGACAAGAATTATATAGTTTGGAAATAAGTAAATTTGACCAATTAATTTAACATTCATCTATGAACAATCATTGCATACAAACACTAGCGTGTGGTTTATTACAGGGTATGTGGCACATCTGTTGTTAATTTATATTTTAATTTGTGGCATTATCTGTAGATCCGACAGATCGGTTTCACTAAACATTTGAACGAAGGAACGTTACATAGTTATACAAAATAATGATTAAAGTGTAATCACAAATGTTACATCAATTATATTATAACATGCAAAATTACCAGATTGTGATAAACTGTGTTGACATGAAACAGCAAGCACATCTGACTGTACCAAACTCAAAAAGAACATTGCCTGCACATTACTATTTTGGAAAATACAAAGGTCTACTATAAATTATGCATTCCTTAAAACTTTCAGTGCAAACCAAAATACGCATGTGGTTTATTTAGTGATATACTATAAAAAAATGTTCAACTGTGGTATGGCCAGAGTAAGTACGTACGGTCATTCGACACCAGGCATAATAACACATACCTGCAATTGTAAGTTTTGAATGCAATGACAATTAATCTAATAACAGTATATGTTAATCGATTCCTGACGTCCCCAAACCATGACTAAACATGTTAAGCCATTCAAAACGTATATAAATACAACCTCAGATACACTTAGAATGTTGCCGAACATCGTCTGTGAACAATGAATAAATAGACAAATGGTTGAAAATCTGTATATGTTATTTCTTGTTATAGTTATATAATGAATGGAATAACATTAATATTTAATACTAACATACATGTTCTTCCTAATTGTGCTTTATAATGCAGTCATATATTTTTGTACCTTAAGCAAGGTGTCATATAATATAAAATAATTATCTGCTGGATAATATTTTGAAACACACACCAACTATACATAATATGGAGTGGAGTGCAGTGGCGCAGTGGCTAGACCTTTGGACTCTCAACCGAGAGAACCCGGGTTCAAATCCTGTGCTGCGGTGACGAACCTGATACAAGTTCATTCACTCTACATTGCACCAGTTCACTCAGCTATGAATGAGAACTTGGCTATAGACATTGGTGGATATTTGTGTATGAATAAACTTCGCGCATTAATTGCAGTGTGGCTAGATGCAGAGAAGTCGAGTTGGTGTTCGATTGAACAGGTCTGCCTGTCAGTAAAGTGTAAAGCGTTTTAAGCAATCCTGATGACTGGATACTATACTATAAGAACTTACCTTTACTTTACTTTACATTACATTACCTTATTCTGCAGGTAATATGATTAATGAAACCAAAGAAGACATCATGTGCACATTAACGAGTATAACAATATCATTATATATATATATACAGGCAAACATGGTATATTACCTCGTTCTTGATCCAATTGCTTTGCTGAAACACAAAACAGTAATACTTGTGTAACACTTTATCCAAATTAAATATTTCAAAGCGTAACCTATATTTTCGCGTGACGATAAGAATGCTGACATTAATCACATAAAAAAACACAAGACGTTTCACTGTTTACTTGCATGACGAGTTTTTTAATTGTCATTCTAAAACGGTCATCGGTATATAATCAATTCTAAAACACGAATCTTGGGCTTTGGTGAATTATGCTCTAAACCCACCCTTCCATATTACACTTTGGAGTTGACTAGTTATATCAAGAATGGAATAATGTTAATACTAACATATATTTTTCTTCCTAATAGTGCATTATAATGCAGTCACATAAACACTGTAAATAGGGTCTCAAATAATACAATATAAAATAATTAGATACTATTTTCAAACACACACAGGTACAAATTGTACATTACCTTGTTTAGTAGATAATGTCACTACTGAAAACAAAGACGACATCATATGCACATTAAAGGGTATTAATTAAACAGTACCTGCTGCGCTATGCATTTTAACAAGTTTCTAATCGTTATGAAGAAACACGTGTCTTTAAAGAAATAACAAGGTGTTCACGAAACAGCTGGATTCACATGTATATCAGGATTATACACTTGAAGTTCGCTCATTGGTATATGGCACAGTTGTGAAACACCGTATTATGACAAGAGAAACATTAACTGATGTGTAACTATTTTATTATTCAAAACTGCCCTAATGCAACCAGATATTGACACATTTCAAAGAAGATGCTAATTAAGTCGTCTCAGATTAGTAAATGTATGTGTGTGTCTGCGTGTGTATGTGTATGTGCGTGTGCGTGTGTGTGTATGTATGGAATTATATATTACCTTTTTCTTTGACGCGTTTCGCTTCTGAAACCGAGAACTAGATTGTATGTACACACAATTAGAATAATTAACCATATCCAGTATGACATGTCACTATCAGCTAAATAAAATGTCTTGCATTAGTAATTGTTACAAGATTTCTTATTAAGTTATCACAAATTACATAAAACTAATGTTTTACTGTATAATGATATAATACAGTCTTCGTCGCGGCGTCTTGCTTATGAAACTGAGGATTGCATTGCATATAAACTGATGTATCAAAATAATAGCATATATATATATACACAATAAGTCAGGTAAGGCTTACAGGATGACATTTTACATGATTATGGTTTGAATGGTTATCCATCCAAAGAGGTACACATAAGTGCTTATTCTTATTTGTTGTTCATTCATAATGACAAATTATTGTAACAATTTCGTAATATACATACCTATAAATATCTGCAAATAATGACGTTTAACATATATTGCAAACCCGTATAAGCTGTGACTGTAAATTTAACTGTTTATTAAATCGGTGCATTATTGATTGTATGCGGTTGTACCCTGATTGTGTGTACACTGTGTATTGTAATGTGTAGTGTTGAACATGTGAATGCTGTTGTTCTGATGAAGCGATCAATTTTTAAGGTAAACAGGAAGTTTGTCAAGTACTAATATATAATGCAGTTCTAGTTCATGTGATATCAATATGTGTTCTATTTTACTAACTGAAGACTTTTAAACAATGGTTCAATTATATTTACTCTTACACTAATAATTCGGACAAGACTCATTTGAAGTTTCAGAATTCTGCCACATTTGTAACCCCAAGCGACTACGCCTTAGCTTAACTGTGATAATACATGTGTATCGTACAATGTAATCTTTATATTAAGAGGTAATAGTGTACTAGCTACCGTGGCTGTACATCGTCTAGTATTTTGCATCAATATCAAAGTAAAACAACTGCATGTGTTCTGTGTGATACACACATGTATGCTTTACTGGGACTTGTGTACACAATGTTTCTATTACAAGTATAATCACAATAACTAATCCTACATAAATGACATCAAAACAAGCAAACTTACCATATTGTTGTAAAGTATGATTATTTATATAAAATCAATGACACGTAGTTGTAGCAAACTCAAAACAAATATTTTTTCACACATCTGCATTTTGAAATATGTCAATTTCCACGATCGATTAATCATTCATTTAGTTACTTTCAATGCAAGCCAAAATACGAATGTGTTGTACTTAGTGGTTTATTACTTTAAAAAGGTAAACTATGGAATGGTCAGAGTAAGAACGGACAGTCCACATCAGGCATGTTAACGAATACATGAGTACCTAACATGTTATTTTAAGTTTTGAATGTAAGGAAAATGTATCTTATCACAATAGCCGTTATCTTAGTCGATTACTGACGTCCTCAAACAATGGTCTGGCATGTTAAACATTTCAAAATCTTAAAAAATAATTGTTATTATATTGTTTATTAAGTTCACATATATTACATCATACATATATACTAACGTATACATAAATGATATATTACCTTCTTCTGCTTGTATTCTTGCTTCTGAAATAAAGAAGTATAATGCATGTACATAAAAATAATCTACCTGTATCCAAAATTATATCTAGCTTAGAATAAGAACAATAATTAATGTTGTAATTACTTACAACCAATTTGCAAATATACCAGAATATTTTTCTGGTCTGGTTGTGCATAGACCTGTATTTTACATGAACGTCAAAAGGAAACGATTGCGACTGTGTTTCCGTTTATACCAACGGTTCTTAACCTTTTTTGGCAGCAACCCAAATTCCGGTAGTTGAACTTGTTTGGTGACCAATGCCTTTAGACAGTTAACTTGTGACGAGTCATACAATAAATAAACATATATACATAAATAAAAGGAACAAACGGCCAGTCGCTTGACACTGGAAACTCTTCGCGACCCATTAAAAATGGCTTCGGGCCACAGCTGGTTTATACACATCAGTAATGTAGGACGTACTGTGTAATGTTGTTCACAGTTAAGATTGGAAGGATGATTATAAATAAACCTATTACAAACATTATATTGCAACATAAACAATTGTCAACTTGATATTGATATTGTTTATATACCATCAAGCAAACTTGATATTACCAAACTCAACAATGCAATAATATTTATACATCTGCATCAGAAAGTGAATGAGGAAAGCGAAGGATGAAGAGAATAAAAGGGTGGTGCCATAACATATAGGATGAGAAAAGAGCAAGAAACAGAAGACAGGCTTATAACATCATGAAGGACGTCACCAAGACAAAGAGTAGCAGACTCTCACATTGACGACAAGAATGATATAGTTTGGAAATAAGTAAATTTGACCAATTAATTTAACATTCATCTATGAACAATCATTGCATACCAACACTAGCGTGTGGTTTATTACAGGGTATGTTGTACATCTGTTGTTAATTTATAATTTAATTTGTGGCATTATCTGTAGATCCGACAGATCGGTTTCACTAAACATTTGAACGAAGGAACGTTACATAGTTATACAAAATAATGATTAAAGTGTAATCACAAATGTTACATCAATTATATTATAACATGCAAAATTACCAGATTGTGATAAACTGTGTTGACATGAAACAGCAAGCACATCTGACTGTACCAAACTCAAAAAGAACATTGCCTGCACATTACTATTTTGGAAAATACAAAGGTCTACTATAAATTATGCATTCCTTAAAACTTTCAGTGCAAACCAAAATACGCATGTGGTTTATTTAGTGATATACTATAAAAAAATGTTCAACTGTGGTATGGCCAGAGTAAGTACGTACGGTCATTCGACACCAGGCATAATAACACATACCTGCAATTGTAAGTTTTGAATGCAATGACAATTAATCTAATAACAGTATATGTTAATCGATTCCTGACGTCCCCAAACCATGACTAAACATGTTAAGCCATTCAAAACGTATATAAATACAACCTCAGATACACTTAGAATGTTGCCGAACATCGTCTGTGAACAATGAATAAATAGACAAATGGTTGAAAATCTGTATATGTTATTTCTTGTTATAGTTATATAATGAATGGAATAACATTAATATTTAATACTAACATACATGTTCTTCCTAATTGTGCTTTATAATGCAGTCATATATTTTTGTACCTTAAGCAAGGTGTCATATAATATAAAATAATTATCTGCTGGATAATATTTTGAAACACACACCAACTATACATAATATGGAGTGGAGTGCAGTGGCGCAGTGGCTAGACCTTTGGACTCTCAACCGAGAGAACCCCGGGTTCAAATCCTGTGCTGCGGTGACGAACCTGATACAAGTTCATTCACTCTACATTGCACCAGTTCACTCAGCTATGAATGAGAACTTGGCTATAGACATTGGTGGATATTTGTGTATGAATAATCTTCGCGCATTAATTGCAGTGTGGCTAGATGCAGAGAAGTCGAGTTGGTGTTCGATTGAACAGGTCTGCCTGTCAGTAAAGTGTAAAGCGTTTTAAGCAATCCTGATGACTGGATACTATACTATAAGAACTTACCTTTACTTTACTTTACATTACATTACCTTATTCTGCAGGTAATATGATTAGTGAAACCAAAGAAGACATCATGTGCACATTAACGAGTATAACAATATCATTATATATATATACAGGCAAACATGGTATATTACCTCGTTCTTGATCCAATTGCTTTGCTGAAACACAAAACAGTAATACTTGTGTAACACTTTATCCAAATTAAATATTTCAAAGCGTAACCTATATTTTCGAGTGACGATAAGAATGCTGACATTAATCACATAAAAAACACAAGACGTTTCACTGTTTACTTGCATGACGAGTTTTTTAATTGTCATTCTAAAACGGTCATCGGTATATAATCAATTCTAAAACACGAATCTTAGGCTTTGGTGAATTATGCTCTAAACCCACCCTTCCATATTACACTCTGGAGTTGACTAGTTATATCAAGAATGGAATAATGTTAATACTAACATATATTTTTCTTCCTAATAGTGCATTATAATGCAGTCACATAAACACTGTAAATAGGGTCTCAAATAATACAATATAAAATAATTATATGCTATTTTCAAACACACACAGGTACAAATTGTACATTACCTTGTTTAGTAGATAATGTCACTACTGAAAACAAAGACGACATCATATGCACATTAAAGGGTATTAATTAAACAGTACCTGCTGCACTATGCATTTTAACAAGTTTCTAATCGTTATGAAGAAACACGTGTCTTTAAAGAAATAACAAGGTGTTCACGAAACAGCTGGATTCACATGTATATCAGGATTAAACACTTGAAGTTCGCTCATTGGTATATGGCACAGTTGTGAAACACCGTATTATGACAAGCGAAACATTAACTGATGTGTAACTATTTTATTATTCAAAACTGGCCTAATGCAACCAGATATTGACGCATTTCAAAGAAGATGCTAATTAAGTCGTCTCACATTAGTAAATGTATGTGTGTGTCTGCGTGTGTATGTGTGTGTGTGTGTGTGTGTGTGTGTGTGCGTGTGCGTGTGTGTGTGTATGTATGGAAATATATATTACCTTTTTCTTTGACGAGTTTCGCTTCTGAAACCGAGAAGTAGATTGAATGTACACACAATTAGAATAATTAACCATATCCAGTATGACATGTCACTATCAGCTAAATAAAATGTCTTGCATTAGTAATTCTTACAAGGTTTCTTATTAAGTTATCACAAATTACACAAAACAAATGTTTTACTGTATAATGATATAATACAGTCTTCGTCGCGGCGTCTTGCTTATGAAACTGAGGAGTTCATTGCATGTAAACGCAATAAGAATAACTCGTATGTATCCAAAATTACGCATTTCTAGATATAATAGATTAAGAATAACAATTACGTTTGAAATTATACTAAAGACAATTATCCAACCATACTAGCATAGTGACAAACAAACAGGCAAACAGAGAGACATACAGACAAAAGTTCTTTATTTTGACCCATGTACATGTCACTCAATAAGTTAGTGTAAAGGCATCAATAACATATACAAATATAGTATACAAATTGTACCGTGCAGATCAAGGAGATTCTCACTAAGGCTTAAAAAGCCGCTCTTATGAGAACCATCCAAATATATTAATGACAGATCCTGATGTATCAAAATAATAGCATATATATATACACAATAAGTCAGGTAAGGCTTACAGGATGACATTTTACATGATTATGGTTTGAATGGTTATCCATCCAAAGAGGTACACATAAGTGCTTATTCTTATTTGTTGTTCATTCATAATGACAAATTATTGTAACAATTTCGTAATATACATACCTATAAATATCTGCAAATAATGACGTTTAACATATATTGCAAACCCGTATAAGCTGTGACTGTAAATTTAACTGTTTATTAAATCGGTGCATTATTGATTGTATGCGGTTGTACCCTGATTGTGTGTACACTGTGTATTGTAATGTGTAGTGTTGAACATGTGAATGCTGTTGTTCTGATGAAGCGATCAATTTTTAAGGTAAACAGGAAGTTTGTCAAGTACTAATATATAATGCAGTTCTAGTTCATGTGATATCAATATGTGTTCTATTTTACTAACTGAAGACTTTTAAACAATGGTTCAATTATATTTACTCTTACACTAATAATTCGGACAAGACTCATTTGAAGTTTCAGAATTCTGCCACATTTGTAACCCCAAGCGACTACGCCTTAGCTTAACTGTGATAATACATGTGTATCGTACAATGTAATCTTTATATTAAGAGGTAATAGTGTACTAGCTACCGTGGCTGTACATCGTCTAGTATTTTGCATCAATATCAAAGTAAAACAACTGCATGTGTTCTGTGTGATACACACATGTATGCTTTACTGGGACTTGTGTACACAATGTTTCTATTACAAGTATAATCACAATAACTAATCCTACATAAATGACATCAAAACAAGCAAACTTACCATATTGTTGTAAAGTATGATTATTTATATAAAATCAATGGCACGTAGTTATAGCAAACTCCAAAAAATTATTTTTTCACACATCTGCATTTTGAAATATGTCAATTTCCACGATCGATTAATCATTCATTTAGTTACTTTCAATGCAAGCCAAAATACGAATGTGTTGTACTTAGTGGTTTATTACTTTAAAAAGGTAAACTATGGAATGGTCAGAGTAAGAACGGACAGTCCACATCAGGCATGTTAACGAATACATGAGTACCTAACATGTTATTTTAAGTTTTGAATGTAAGGAAAATGTATCTTATCACAATAGCCGTTATCTTAGTCGATTACTGACGTCCTCAAACAATGGTCTGGCATGTTAAACATTTCAAAATCTTAAAAAATAATTGTTATTATATTGTTTATTAAGTTCACATATATTACATCATACATATATACTAACGTATACATAAATGATATATTACCTTCTTCTGCTTGTATTCTTGCTTCTGAAATAAAGAAGTATAATGCATGTACATAAAAATAATCTACCTGTATCCAAAATTATATCTAGCTTAGAATAAGAACAATAATTAATGTTGTAATTACTTACAACCAATTTGCAAATATACCAGAATATTGTTCTGTTCTGGTTGTGCATAGACCTGTATTTTACATGAACGTCAAAAGGAAACGATTGCGACTGTGTTTCCGTTTATACCAACGGTTCTTAACCTTTTTTGGCAGCAACCCAAATTCCGGTAGTTGAACTTGTTTGGTGACCAATGCCTTTAGACAGTTAACTTGTGACGAGTCATAAAATAAATAAACATATATACATAAATAAAAGGAACATACAGCCAGTCGCTTGACACTGGAAACTCTTCGCGACCCATTAAAATGGCTTCGGGCCACAGCTGGTTTATACACATCAGTAATGTAGGACGTACTGTGTAATGTTGTTCACAGTTAAGATTGGAAGGATGATTATAAATAAACCTATTACAAACATTATATTGCAACATAAACAATTGTCAACTTGATATTGATATTGTTTATATACCATCAAGCAAACTTGATATTACCAAACTCAACAATGCAAAAATATTTATACATCTGCATCAGAAAGTGAATGAGGAAAGCGAAGGATGAAGAGAATAAAAGGGTGGTGCCATAACATATAGGATGAGAAAAGAGCAAGAAACAGAAGACAGGCTTATAACATCTTGAAGGACGTCACCAAGACAAAGAGTAGCAGACTCTCACATTGACGACAAGAATTATATAGTTTGGAAATAAGTAAATTTGACCAATTAATTTAATATTCATCTATGAACAATCATTGCATACCAACACTAGCGTGTGGTTTATTACAGGGTATGTGGCACATCTGTTGTTAGTTTATATTTTAATTTGTGGCATTATCTGTAGATCCGACAGATCGGTTTCACTAAACATTTGAACGAAGGAACGTTACATAGTTATACAAAATAATGATTAAAGTGTAATCACAAATGTTACATCAATTATATTATAACATGCAAAATTACCAGATTGTGATAAACTGTGTTGACATGAAACAGCAAGCACATCTGACTGTACCAAACTCAAAAAGAACATTGCCTGCACATTACTATTTTGGAAAATACAAAGGTCTACTATAAATTATGCATTCCTTAAAACTTTCAGTGCAAACCAAAATACGCATGTGGTTTATTTAGTGATATACTATAAAAAAAAATTCAACTGTGGTATGGCCAGAGTAAGTACGTACGGTCATTCGACACCAGGCATAATAGCACATACCTGCAATTGTAAGTTTTGAATGCAATGACAATTAATCTAATAACAGTATATGTTAATCGATTCCTGACGTCCCCAAACCATGAATAAACATGTTAAGCCATTCAAAACGTATATAAATACAACATCAGATACACTTAGAATGTTGCCGAACATCGTCTGTGAACAATGAATAAATAGGCAAATGGTTGAAAATCTGTATATGTTATTTCTTTGTATGCCAGTGTTGACTAGTTATATAATGAATGGAATAACATTAATATTTAATACTAACATACATGTTCTTCCTAATTGTGCTTTATAATACAGTCATATATTTTTGTACCTTAATCAAGGTGTCATATAATATAAAATAATTATCTGCTGGATAATATTTTGAAACACACACCAATTATACATAATATGGAGTGGAGTGCAGTGGCGCAGTGGCTAGATCTTTGGACTCTCAACCGAGAGAACCCGGGTTCAAATCCTGTGCTGCGGTGACGAACCTGATACAAGTTCATTCACTCTACATTGCACCAGTTCACTCAGCTATGAATGAGAACTTGGCTATAGACATTGGTGGATATTTGTGTATGAATAATCTTCGCGCATTAATTGCAGTGTGGCTAGATGCAGAGAAGTCGAGTTGGTGTTCGATTGAACAGGTCTGCCTGTCAGTAAAGTGTAAAGCGTTTTAAAAAATCCTGATGACTGGATACTATACTATAAGAACTTACCTTTACTTTACTTTACATTACATTACCTTATTCTGCAGGTAATATGATTAGTGAAACCAAAGAAGACATCATGTGCACATTAACGAGTATAACAATATCATTATATATATTATATACAGGCAAACATGGTATATTACCTCGTTCTTGATCCAATTGCTTTGCTGAAACACAAAACAGTAATACTTGTGTAACACTTTATCCAAATTAAATATTTCAAAGCGTAACCTATATTTTCGAGTGACGATAAGAATGCTGACATTAATCACATAAAAAACACAAGACGTTTCACTGTTTACTTGCATGACGAGTTTTTTAATTGTCATTCTAAAACGGTCATCGGTATATAATCAATTCTAAAACACGAATCTTGGGCTTTGGTGAATTATGCTCTAAACCCACCCTTCCATATTACACTGTGGAGTTGACTAGTTATATCAAGAATGGAATAATGTTAATACTAACATATATGTTTCTTCCTAATAGTGCATAATAATGCAGTCACATAAACACTGTAAATAGGGTCTCAAATAATACAATATAAAATAATTAGATACTATTTTCAAACACACACAGTTACAAATTGTACATTACCTTGTTTAGTAGATAATGTCACTACTGAAAACAAAGACGACATCATATGCACATTAAAGGGTATTAATTAAACAGCACCTGCGCTATGCATTTTAACAAGTTTCTAATCGTTATGAAGAATCACGTGTCTTTAAAGAAATAACAAGGTGTTCACGAAACAGCTGGATTCACATGTATATCAGGATTAAACACTTGAAGTTCGCTCATTGGTATATGGCACAGTTGTGAAACACCGTATTATGACAAGAGAAACATTAACTGATGTGTAACTATTTTATTATTCAAAACTGGCCTAATGCAACCAGATATTGACGCATTTCAAAGAAGATGCTAATTAAGTCGTCTCAGATTAGTAAATGTATGTGTGTGTCTGCGTGTGTGTGTGTGTGTGTGTGTGTGTGTGTGTGTGTGTGTGTGTGTGTGTGTGTGTGTGTGTGTGTGTGTGTGTGTGTGTGTGTGTGTGTGTGTGTGTGTGTGTGTGCGTGTGCGTGTGTGTGTATGTATGGAAATATATATTACCTTTTTCTTTGACGAGTTTCGCTTCTGAAACCGAGAAGTAGATTGAATGTACACACAATTAGAATAATTAACCATATCCAGTATGACATGTCACTATCAGCTAAATAAAATGTCTTGCATTAGTAATTCTTACAAGGTTTCTTATTAAGTTATCACAAATTACACAAAACAAATGTTTTACTGTATAATGATATAATACAGTCTTCGTCGCGGCGTCTTGCTTATGAAACTGAGGAGTTCATTGCATATAAACGCAATAAGAATAACTCGTATGTATCCAAAATTACGCATTTCTAGATATAATAGATTAAGAATAACAATTACGTTTGAAATTATACTAAAGACAATTATCCAACCATACTAGCATAGTGACAAACAAACAGGCAAACAGAGAGACATACAGACAAAAGTTCTTTATTTTGACCCATGTACATGTCACTCAATAAGTTAGTGTAAAGGCATCAATAAAATATACAAATATAGTATACAAATTGTACCGTGCAGGTCAAGGAGATTCTCACTAAGGCTTAAAAAGCCGCTCTTATGAGAACCATCCAAATATATTAATGACAGATCCTGATGTATCAAAATAATAGCATATATATATACACAGTAAGTCAGGTAAGGCTTACAGGATGACATTTTACATGATTATGGTTTGAATGGTTATCCATCCAAAGAGGTACACATAAGTGCTTATTCTTATTTGTTGTTCATTCATAATGACAAATTATTGTAACAATTTCGTAATATACATACCTATAAATATCTGCAAATAATGACGTTTAACATATATTGCAAACCCGTATAAGCTGTGACTGTAAATTTAACTGTTTATTAAATCGGTGCATTATTGATTGTATGCGGTTGTACCCTGATTGTGTGTACACTGTGTATTGTAATGTGTAGTGTTGAACATGTGAATGCTGTTGTTCTGATGAAGCGATCAATTTTTAAGGTAAACAGGAAGTTTGTCAAGTACTAATATATAATGCAGTTCTAGTTCATGTGATATCAATATGTGTTCTATTTTACTAACTGAAGACTTTTAAACAATGGTTCAATTATATTTACTCTTACACTAATAATTCGGACAAGACTCATTTGAAGTTTCAGAATTCTGCCACATTTGTAACCCCAAGCGACTACGCCTTAGCTTAACTGTGATAATACATGTGTATCGTACAATGTAATCTTTATATTAAGAGGTAATAGTGTACTAGCTACCGTGGCTGTACATCGTCTAGTATTTTGCATCAATATCAAAGTAAAACAACTGCATGTGTTCTGTGTGATACACACATGTATGCTTTACTGGGACTTGTGTACACAATGTTTCTATTACAAGTATAATCACAATAACTAATCCTACATAAATGACATCAAAACAAGCAAACTTACCATATTGTTGTAAAGTATGATTATTTATATAAAATCAATGGCACGTAGTTATAGCAAACTCCAAAAAATTATTTTTTCACACATCTGCATTTTGAAATATGTCAATTTCCACGATCGATTAATCATTCATTTAGTTACTTTCAATGCAAGCCAAAATACGAATGTGTTGTACTTAGTGGTTTATTACTTTAAAAAGGTAAACTATGGAATGGTCAGAGTAAGAACGGACAGTCCACATCAGGCATGTTAACGAATACATGAGTACCTAACATGTTATTTTAAGTTTTGAATGTAAGGAAAATGTATCTTATCACAATAGCCGTTATCTTAGTCGATTACTGACGTCCTCAAACAATGGTCTGGCATGTTAAACATTTCAAAATCTTAAAAAATAATTGTTATTATATTGTTTATTAAGTTCACATATATTACATCATACATATATACTAACGTATACATAAATGATATATTACCTTCTTCTGCTTGTATTCTTGCTTCTGAAATAAAGAAGTATAATGCATGTACATAAAAATAATCTACCTGTATCCAAAATTATATCTAGCTTAGAATAAGAACAATAATTAATGTTGTAATTACTTACAACCAATTTGCAAATATACCAGAATATTGTTCTGTTCTGGTTGTGCATAGACCTGTATTTTACATGAACGTCAAAAGGAAACGATTGCGACTGTGTTTCCGTTTATACCAACGGTTCTTAACCTTTTTTGGCAGCAACCCAAATTCCGGTAGTTGAACTTGTTTGGTGACCAATGCCTTTAGACAGTTAACTTGTGATGAGTCATAAAATAAATAAACATATATACATAAATAAAAGGAACATACAGCCAGTCGCTTGACACTGGAAACTCTTCGCGACCCATTAAAATGGCTTCGGGCCACAGCTGGTTTATACACATCAGTAATGTAGGACGTACTGTGTAATGTTGTTCACAGTTAAGATTGGAAGGATGATTATAAATAAACCTATTACAAACATTATATTGCAACATAAACAATTGTCAACTTGATATTGATATTGTTTATATACCATCAAGCAAACTTGATATTACCAAACTCAACAATGCAAAAATATTTATACATCTGCATCAGAAAGTGAATGAGGAAAGCGAAGGATGAAGAGAATAAAAGGGTGGTGCCATAACATATAGGATGAGAAAAGAGCAAGAAACAGAAGACAGGCTTATAACATCTTGAAGGACGTCACCAAGACAAAGAGTAGCAGACTCTCACATTGACGACAAGAATTATATAGTTTGGAAATAAGTAAATTTGACCAATTAATTTAATATTCATCTATGAACAATCATTGCATACCAACACTAGCGTGTGGTTTATTACAGGGTATGTGGCACATCTGTTGTTAGTTTATATTTTAATTTGTGGCATTATCTGTAGATCCGACAGATCGGTTTCACTAAACATTTGAACGAAGGAACGTTACATAGTTATACAAAATAATGATTAAAGTGTAATCACAAATGTTACATCAATTATATTATAACATGCAAAATTACCAGATTGTGATAAACTGTGTTGACATGAAACAGCAAGCACATCTGACTGTACCAAACTCAAAAAGAACATTGCCTGCACATTACTATTTTGGAAAATACAAAGGTCTACTATAAATTATGCATTCCTTAAAACTTTCAGTGCAAACCAAAATACGCATGTGGTTTATTTAGAGATATACTATAAAAAAATGTTCAACTGTGGTATGGCCAGAGTAAGTACGTACGGTCATTCGACACCAGGCATAATAGCACATACCTGCAATTGTAAGTTTTGAATGCAATGACAATTAATCTAATAACAGTATATGTTAATCGATTCCTGACGTCCCCAAACCATGACTAAACATGTTAAGCCATTCAAAACGTATATAAATACAACCTCAGATACACTTAGAATGTTGCCGAACATCGTCTGTGAACAATGAATAAATAGACAAATGGTTGAAAATCTGTATATGTTATTTCTTTGTATGCCAGTGTTGACTAGTTATATAATGAATGGAATAACATTAATATTTAATACTAACATACATGTTCTTCCTAATTGTGCTTTATAATGCAGTCATATATTTTTGTACCTTAAGCAAGGTGTCATATAATATAAAATAATTATCTGCTGGATAATATTTTGAAACACACACCAATTATACATAATATGGAGTGGAGTGCAGTGGCGCAGTGGCTAGACCTTTGGACTCTCAACCGAGAGAACCCGGGTTCAAATCCTGTGCTGCGGTGACGAATCTGATACAAGTTCATTCATTCTACATTGCACCAGTTCACTCAGCTATGAATGAGAACTTGGCTATAGACATTGGTGGATATTTGTGTATGAATAATCTTCGCGCATTAATTGCAGTGTGGCTAGATGCAGAGAAGTCGAGTTGGTGTTCGATTGAACAGGTCTGCCTGTCAGTAAAGTGTAAAGCGTTTTAAGCAATCCTGATGACTGGATACTATACTATAAGAACTTACCTTTACTTTATTTTACATTACATTACCTTATTCTGCAGGTACTATGATTAGTGAAACCAAAGAAGACATCATGTGCACATTAACGAGTATAACAATATCATTATATATATATATACAGGCAAACATGGTATATTACCTCGTTCTTGATCCAATTGCTTTGCTGAAACACAAAACAGTAATACTTGTGTAACACTTTATCCAAATTAAATATTTCAAAGTGTAACCTATATTTTCGAGTGACGGTAAGAATGCTGACATTAATCACATAAAAAAACACAAGACGTTTCACTGTTTACTTGCATGACGAGTTTTTTAATTGTCATTCTAAAACGGTCATCGGTATATAATAAATTCTAAAACATGAATCTTGGGCTTTGGTGAATTATGCTCTAAACCCACCCTTCCATATTACACTGTGGAGTTGACTAGTTATATCAAGAATGGAATAATGTTAATACTAACATATATTTTTCTTCCTAATAATGCATTATAATGCAGTCACATAAACACTGTAAATAGGGTCTCAAATAATACAATATAAAATAATTAGATACTATTTTCAAACACACACAGGTACAAATTGTACATTACCTTGTTTAGTAGATAATGTCACTACTGAAAACAAAGACGACATCATATGCACATTAAAGGGTATTAATTAAACAGTACCTGCTGCGCTATGCATTTTAACAAGTTTCTAATCGTTATGAAGAAACACGTGTCTTTAAAGAAATAACAAGGTGTTCACGAAACAGCTGGATTCACATGGATATCAGGATTAAACACTTGAAGTTCGCTCATTGGTATATGGCACAGTTGTGAAACACCGTATTATGACAAGAAAAACATTAACTTACGTGTAACTATTTTATTATTCAAAACTGGCCTAATGCAACCAGATATTGACGCATTTCAAAGAAGATGCTAATTAATTCGTCTCAGATTAGTAAATGTCTGTATGTTTCTGTGTATGTTTGTGTGTGTGTGTGTGTGTGTGCGTGTGTGTGTGTCTGTGTGTCTGTGTGTCTGTGTGTCTGTGTGTCTGTGTGTCTGTGTGTGTGTGTGTGTGTATGTTTGTGCGTGCGTGTGTGTGTATGTGTATGTATGTATGGAAATATATATTACCTTTTTCTTTGACGCGTTTCGCTTCTGAAACCGAGAAGTAGATTGTATGTACACACAATTAGAATAATTAACCATATCTAGTATGACATGTCACTATCAGCTAATTAAAATGTCTTGCATTAGTAATTGTTACAGAGTTTCTTATTACGTTATCACAAATTAAATAAAACAAATGTTTTACTGTATAATGATATAATACAGTCTTCGTCGCGGCGTCTTGCTTATGAAACTGAGGAGTTCATTGCATATAAACGCAATAAGAATAACTCGTATGTTTCCAAAATTACGCATTTCTAGATATAATAGATTAAGAATAACAATTACGTTTGAAATTATACTAAAGACAATTATCCAACCATACTAGCATAGTGACAAACAAACAGGCAGACAGAGAGACATACAGACAAAAGTTCTTTATTTTGACCCATGTACATATCACTCAATAAGTGAGTGTAAAGGCATAAATAAAATATACAAATATAGTATACAAATACTCTCACTAAGGCTTTAAAAGCCGCTCGTATGAGAACCATCCATTTATATTAATGACAGATCCTGGTGTATAAAAATAATAGCATAGACATATAAACACAATAAGTCAGGTAAGGCTTACAGGATGACATTTTACATGATTATGGTTTGAATAGTTATCCATCCAACCAAAGTGGTACGCATAAGTGCTTATTCTTATTTGTTGTTAATTTTTAATTACAAATTATTGTAACAATTAACTTTAACTTTTTATTAAATCGGTGCATTATTGATTGTATGCGGCAAGGTGTCAATCTGATACTTTGTTTCGCAAAACAGTGTTGTACCCTGATTGTGTTTACACTGTGTATTGTAATGTGTAGTGTTGAACTTGTGAATGCTGTTGTTCTGATGAAGCGGTCAATTTTTAAGGTAAACAGGAAGTTTGTCAAGTACGAATATATAATGCAGTTCTAGTTCATGTGATATCAATATGTGTTCTATTTTTATAACTGAAGACTTTTAAACAATGGTTCAATGTGAGCATTAAATTTACTCTTACACTAATAATTCGGACAACTGCATATGTTCTGTTTGATGTATCACAAGTATAATCACAATAACTAATCCTACATAAATTACATCAAAACAAGCAAAATTACCATATTGTTGTAAAGTATGATTTTTTATATAAAATCAATGACAAGCAGTTGTAGCAAACTCAACAAATTATATTTTTCACACATCTGCATTTGGAAATATGTCAATTTCTACGATCAATTAATCATTCATTTAGTTACTTTCAATTCAAGCCAAAATACGAATGTGTAGTACTTAGTGGTTTATTACCGAAAAAGGGTAAACTATGGAATGGTCAGCGTAAGTACGGACAGTCCACATCAGGCATATTAACTAATACATGAGGACCTAACATGTTATTTTAAGTTTTGAATGCAAGGAAAATGTATCTTATCACAATAGCCGCTATCTTAGTCGATTACTGACGTCCTCAAACAATGGTCTGGCATGTTAAATATTTCAAAATCTTAAAAAAATAACTGTTATTATATTTTTTATTAAGTTCACATATATTACATCATACATATATACTAACGTATACATAAATTATATATTACCTCCTTCTGCTTGTATTCTTGCTTCTGAAATAAAGAAGTATAATGCATGTACATAAAAATAATCTACCTGTATTCAAAATTATATCGGTTTCACGAAACATTTGAACGAAGGAACGTTACATAGTTATACACAATTTTTCGCAATGTTCTGTGTGTACTACATGGATATTTTAGGTTATGTAATCTATGTCAAACACTAGGAATGATTCATGAAACCGGTCCCATGCTTGTTAACAATGACATGAAAACATTTAATGGAAGGTGGTAATGAAATCATATTTTAATGCCGCTACTCGTATTCCAAACCACAGTCTATAATTTTAACTATTCAAAACCGCACTGACCAATAAATTCTGCTAAATCCACTGTACCAGCCTCGGGTGAGTGATTCGTGAATTAACATAATGTGTTGGCACCAAATGCGAAGTAAAGAACTATTTTGTTTTAATATATTGGCAGATCCAAAAGGCTAAATGACCAACAAAGTGAACGAATACAGAAAGATGCACGTGGACTTCAACTCCACTGAGGAGATACTGACAGGTCGCATATTAATATATATATATATATATACGCATACATTTCATAGCTATGTGTAAAACGTTTATATTCAAATAACAACTGGTTGTGTGTTTGTAGTGGCGTAACTAGAACATTTGCCAAGGTATCTACACGTAAAATTGTGCATTACCTCGCTCTTTCTTCAACTGCATTGCTGAAAACAATTAATAGCACTCTATCAGTTTAATTTGAAATACACGATAAGACTCCACGCAGCTATCAGAAGCTGTGTGACGTCTCACTTCTGAAACCGAGGAGTTGGTTGCATGTACACAAAGTAAGAATAATTTATCTTATCCAAAATGCTATGTCCCCAGATTACAATAAGAACAACAATGTTTTTTTAATTATATTACAAAAGCACTTGACAAACAAACTACAATGTTTTAAATTATTGATATCAAATAAACACTCATTCAATCAATAAAGTGCTAGCATGTTTCTGTCTATTTAACTGAATCTTGCAAGAACATTAAAAGAAAACGGTTGCCTCTGTTCCCAAGCTATTGCTTTCGCTTTATACACATACTATGTAAAGCCTACTGAGCAGTGACATAATTACACAACATTGATTACACTTTTTCTTTACAAATGGTACATGTATCATTATACTATAACACGCAACATCACCATGATCTAAAGTTATAATATGTACACAACATCAAGCACACACTGTTTTACCAAATTCAGTAATGATACATTATTTACACATATGCATTTTGGAAATAACTCAATGTCCATAATTAACTGAACATCCATCTGTACCACTAATGCATACCAACATTATTGTGTTGTATATTCAAGGCTTAGGTATTTTATTGCTACAAGGTTTTGCATTAAATTAACAGAAATTACATCAAATATATTACTATATAAATAACTTATATAATACCTTCTTCTTCGCGGAGTTCTGTTACTGAAACTGAAGAATTGATAGTGTATAAATACAAGAACAATATTTAATATGTTTAAAAAATTATCTGTCAATTTACTTTTTATTTTTTTTATTTAAACAACATTGCTGCTCTTACTATGGATCTCCACAAAGGGATCTCCAGAATAAAAATGTTGGCACCATATGCATAGCATGGAGAAATGTGCTTACATAGTTGTAGGGCTAGCACCACTTATACACAGGTAGTTGGTTATGTAATATCATTGTTATCGGATAGTTTACCATTATTGGTAATGTTAAAGTAAAGGTTCACAACATCTATTAATAACGCCATGAACCATAATTCACCGATCATAAGCAGTGTTGCCAAGTTATCTATTGAAAATCCATGGTCAAATTGTAATGCAAATTACCGTAACATCCTAAATGAATTCATGTTGTGTCTGCATATGATATCGGTCGTCTGTGGCAGGCTGGTGTATTGAATGAAATAGTATATAATATGAATGTTTTATCCGAAATGTTAGAAATCAGAAATGGTTCAAGACGATGATGAGGTCAGCTGTGTAATTATAGAAATTACTATATTGTAAAGAATGTACGTACAATTGCCATTGTTAATGTGCGAAGAATAAAATGTTAAGGTAGGTAGTATGGATTCAAAAAGTGATTTTTGACATTTTTTTGAAAAGGACTTTCTTTGCTATTTATGTACTTTCATATCCTTACCTCAATATGCAGTTAGTATATTAGCTGAAAAAGTAATAAAAAGTGGCAATATTGAGGTTTCTTCGGATGCCTTTGACAGAATTTGGTTATAAAAAGGCACGATGACTGTCCAAAAGGTGAAGATTCATTTTTGCTGTGAGTACTTAAAGTTGCTGCGCTCTAGTAGAATAAATACTGGGTATAACTGCAAAACATTTTGCACCGCAGTGCCTAATGAGTATATATACTGCATGAATTAAAAGAAATCATAATATATTTAATGGTTTCTGAATTATAGGCGTTAATTATGTGAAAAAGTTACACGTAAACAACACAACATATCTGATTTCTGTGATATTCATGCAGTAGATAAGCATAACAGTAATCCCTGTGCTAAATTACAAGCTTGTAACTTGAATACGTTTTTAGTTAGAGCGCGGCAAAAAATACCAAATTTTCCCTATTATGGCGGCCATATTGGATACCTATTTTGCATAATTTATGCGAAACATAAAAAACCTTAACTATGTTGGTATGTATCTGCATACCAAATATGGTTGATCTGTGTTGGAATCCATACTACCTACCTAAATATTATTTATGCAAGCACCAACACAAGTCATGAATAGTGATGAAAGAAGGCCAAATGAATGACGTTTATTAAGAGATTAAGTTAGAGAGAGAAATGTGGGCTTTACATCCCAAGGCCAGGCCTGTGACTGAGCCCATACTAGTCTCCTGTCCCTCAGGTTGACAGAGCCCACATTTCGGCATATACCACATTAGCAGTATTGTTATAGATATATACAACATCATTACTACCGTAATCACAGTAGACCTTAGGCACCGTACCGTACTAACCAAGCACACCATTCATTCACCTAACTATAATCCCAACTACCTGCTGAAGAGTTACATTGTATCAAGATTTAGCCTAAACCTATAAGTGGGGCCACTACGCCCCACTTACTAAAACCACCGGTGGAAGAGAAGCGAGCTGTCTCGGCGTCAAAACCCCGTGAACACATTGTCCACCTGCACTAAGAAAACGGGGAAAGCTTTGAGATTTGCTATCAACCCCTCTTCCACCAATGATGTACATGGTATGTCCCTAACGCTATCAAAAATTTGGGAGGGATGGGAGGGCCAAAATTTGTTGATGCGACCACTCCGTCTGCTTTCACAAAACGAAGTGACCAAGAGCTCGTTGTAATCTGTGACTGCGCGCCACTACCGCGCGGTGATTGGCTCCTTGCGTCAGAGACAAAGAGGTAATTAGCATAATAATTAGCATCAGACATTAGGCTAATCATCACTTGTCCTGCGTTGTTGCCAGCACAAAAACCCATATGCAGCACGGTGCCGTGGCCGCATATTCTCATTTACACAACGGCATTTTGGAAATACGTCAATTTTCACGAAATTTCCATTTAACCGTTCATTTACGTACTTTCAATGCAAACCAAAATACGAATATGCTTTACTTAGTGATGTATTACTTTAAAAAGTAAAACTGTGGTATGGTCAGAGTAAGTATGTTTGGTCAGTCGACATGGGGCATATTAACGAATACATCAGTACCTTAAGTTATTGTAAGTTTTTAATGCAACAAAAATGTATCTAATCACAATACACATTATCTTAATCGATTACTGACGTCCTCAAACCATGGTGTAGCATGTTAAACAATCAAAACCTAAACAAATAATAGATAGATACACTTTAAAATGTTGGCGAATATCTGCTATGAACCACGAGTGACTACATAAATGGGTTTATTTATTTATTTGTCTGCTTGATTTGACTAGTTTTGTTTATAATGAATGACATAATATTATTACTAACATATTTTGTGCACCCTAGACGAGATAAGAAATACGATAATATAATGTAACTAGAAGAGAGTGTAAAACACATTTATATGCACAAATTGTACATTACCTAGTTCTGCACGTAATTTGATCACTGAAAACAAAGAAATTATGAATGTGAACATTAAATAGTATAAATAAATACGCTGCGCTATAGTACAGCGGCTAAATGATATGATTGTATACTTTTTAACAAAAGCATGAAAATTGTCACACATAGATTACGATATACAGAATCATGTCAAGCTAGTTACCCATCGCTATCGACATGGTACCTAGCCGCCATCTTGATTTTAAAAATGGCCGCCACTTAAATCCATTATCCAGATATCTCAGCTTCTAAGCAACATAAAACATGTTCTTGATGTCTAACCCAACATTTCCAGGGCCAAGGAATTAATTTTTGTCATATGCAGTATCCACGGATGACGGCCATATTAAAATTCAACAAGGCCGCCACGGAAATCTATTATCCAGATATATCAGCTTCTAAGCAACATACAAAAATTTTCTTTGTGTCTAAACCAACATTTTCTTGGTCAAAGAACCCTTTTCTGCCATTTGTTATATCCTTAGATGACGGCCATGTTAAAATTCAAGACGTTCACGTTTTACGAACATGATTTTTGCGCCTTTTGAGGTTGAGGAATTCATATGTGGTTTATACATAAATACATATGTATTTCAATTCTTGTTGGCAGTTGTTTGTGAGCTATATTCTGAACAATAAGATAAATAGACAAATGTGTCATTGGCTAAGAATGGACAAAACAAATGGTTACATTTCGAGTTCACGTCAGTAATATGGAAAACATGTTCAACATCGTGTTGGCAACACGTCTTGAAGTTTACTGGCAACTTACGAATTGATATTTTGTTGCGCAGAAACCACATGTGTTCTCAGCAATAACACTAGGCCGATGACAAGTCAATCACTAACAAAGAGTCACGGTTGTGCTGTAAGTTTAATAGAAATCCATAATTCTGGGAGAGGTGGATGTTGACAGGGCCAGATATATTTAGTATCTAGATGGAGTTGGAAGATAGTGTTCAAGCAACCAATTAAAAATTCACCAAAGCATAAATGTACCACATGTTTGCATACAAAACAACTTTGCTAAATAAATATAATTATATTTTTTAGTGTCAACATTTAAACATTTGTGTAATCCAACAATCGCTGAAATTCGTTCATATATGCAGACTCTGAGTACAAACCTAGTCATGGACAAAACTATGTAATGCAAACGGTATACATTGTTAAGGACACGTGTAAATATAGTAGAGCAGATATGCGGACGAAACGACTGAAAAACACTAATTATCACAAGGATCACAATGAGACTGACTGGTGTACCAAACATAGTAATTATCATCATTGCAAATTGCTCCATACCTCGACACAAAGGTGTTGGATGATAATGATATCAAGGCGTAGATGGACAGTTGACGATGAAGCCCAGCAATAGTGTATCATAAAATTATACATTACATCCCAGTTGGCAACTGTCAGAAGAGTATATAATTATTGTATGTAGTAGGTATTTTGCTGACATACTCAAGCAACCAACAAGAGAACGCAAAATACATAGCTGAACCACTCAAAGGTTTTTTCATTATTTGCTACACTATACAAGGTCATTCGTTTCCGGAGGATAGGTATTCATCAGCACAAAAGACGAGAGAGTTGTGACCACAGTCCATAAAGCCACCAACGAACTACAGTACTTTCAGCCATGAACACAAGAGGAGGCGGACATCGGCAGCATATTACACTAAGTAGCTTGATGTGTTCACCAAGGATTTCCCAAAGTGGACATCCAGCAGTGTATACAGATGTGGTTATTCTGGCCGAAACCCACTTTTGTCCCATTGCAACCCATGCCACTGCCAACAACCAGTGAAATCCGAAACAGTAATGCTATGCTATGTCCTGGGTGTGACATAGGCTTCAGTTTCCTTGGTCGAGGGAAGAAGTCGGTATGATTAGCATGGGCTCCATTCTCCGCTGTTACACGTGTCTTCCTCGCCCAGTCATCACAATCATAAGAAGTCGACTCATGTACACTAAATGAGATACAGAGATTCATCACCGAAATGTACATTAAGACTTTTATATTTAGCAGGGTGGATGAAGCAAAGAAACAGCTACCCAGGGATCTGGTACAATTTGGAATACCCAATAAACAATACATGCATTGCACCAACATGCGAGAAGGGCTGTTTATCAAATTGGTTAAGTGATGTCACAAACTCTTCTGCCAAATCTTCACCTGCCTGGTCTTGGTCACTGTGGTTGGATTGCAGCTGATTTAGTATGGAAACTATGCTGGACTTGAACTCCCAGAAGAACTGATGCAATACCATGATCTAGTGCATTGTAGTTGCAAATCTAAGTGTAGATTCAGATCATGTTCCTAGAACACATATATGCACGGCAGTCATCTTGATATTCTATGTGACCATCATTTGATGGTTATAGTCTATTTATATTCATTTGCACCTGTATTATTGGATTAAACACAAAGAGTATGTTTTGTGTTGCAAGTAAGCTTAATTAAATTATATGATTACATGGATGTCGGCCATCTTGAATTTCAATATGTCTGTCATCTAGGGATATAACATGTGAAAGAAATGGATTATTTAACCCTGAATATGTTGGCATAGACACTAATATCATGTTTCTATATTGTGTAGAAGCTGAGATATTCGGACAGATGATTTCCATGGCAGCCATTATGTTTTTTTCAATATGGCTGTCATATGGGAATAATGCAAGTGGTACGACTGGATTATTTGACCTTGAAACATATCAACCAGCTATGGATTCGTCATATGTGGTCCTCAATATCAAGAGGCACTAAAATTGTGCTCGTTAAACGTCTATGCATGGCAGCCATCTTGTATTGCAATACGGGCTTCATCTCAGGATGTAGCATATGGCAGAAATGGATTCCTTGACCCTGTAAATGATGGTTTAGACACAAAGAACATGTTGACTATTGCAATTCCTCATTTATAATATCGCTAGCAAGGACATTACCAAACTTCAACGTGTCAACAATTTTGGGGCAAATCTCCTCGTCTGTTTTCGCTCATTGCCATTTATGTAATCACTGCATTGGCTACATGTGCGATATCGAATTTCTTCAAGATCTGTACAATTATCTATCAAGCCCTATCATCCAAACAACCTGCATACCAGCATACAGCTTACTCCAGCAAAATATCAGCTTAGGTCAGCAAATTATATTCTACTTTTTTACATAATTAAAACAAATGCTGGAACTCGCGCCTTTTCGGGTGCCACACCAACTTTTTGGAATTTACTATCTTTCAGTATTAAGTGAGTAAGAAAAACAGTGTCATTTCGCAGTCATCCAAAAACCTATACGTGTGACCTTTGTCCTCTACTTGATTATGAGAACACTTAAGCTTTAGATTTTTTTAGCCACTGAGCTCGGATTATCCGAGGATATTGGCGTTAAATAAGTAATTCCATTATTATTAATTAATTAAAATGTATCGTATTTGAAACTGTTACGAGGTTCCTTATTAAGTTATCGTATATTGTATCACATATATATTATATGTAAATGATATATTACCTTCTTCTGCGGGAAGTCCTCCTTCTGAAACAGAGATGTTGAATATCTAGTTTAGAATAAAAACACTAATTACCTTTGTAATTACTCTGCGTTTCCCTTTATACACATGCATAGGGCATACTGTGCAATACGGTACAAAGTTATGATCAAAACGTAAGTAAGTTGATTAGAAGGACGGTTATAAGTAACATTTTTACAAACATTATATTGCAACATAAGCAACTCCCAACTTGATATTATTTATATACTATACCATGAAGCAAACTTGATTGAAATGAAACCAAATTCAGTAATGAACCATTATTTGCACATCTACATTTTGGAAATAACTCAATTTCAACGATTAACTGAACATTCATATGTACTACCAATGCATATCAAATTCATTGTGTTGTATATTCAGGGCTTAGGTAGTTTGTTACAAGGTTTTGTATTAATTAACAAAAATTACATGAAACAAATATATAACTGTATAAATATATGATATAGTATATTCTTCTTCGGGCAGTCTTGTTTCTGAAATCGAGGAGTTGATGTAAACCCATTAAGAAAAAGTTGTATTAATCATCTGTATCCAAAATTATGGGTCTCTAAATTTAATAGAATAATAATAATAATAATTACGTTTGTAATTGCATTACAAACACTTTACCAAACATAATAGAATAGTGTACTATCACGGTTGCGCATTGACCTGTATTTTACATGAACATCAAAAGAGAATTGCATGTGTGCTTCTGTAATATAGTCAAACGCAGGGCTTACTGTGCAATGGCATATTTACCCAAAGTTATGATTACACGTATAATTATACAACCTAATGTTACACAGATTATATCATAACACGCACAATAACAAATTGTTCTAAAATTGTATTATTTATGTAACATCAAGGACACTTGATTCTACCAAACTCAAAAACAATACGTTATTTACACTTCTGCCTTTTCTACATATATCAATTTCTGCAATTAATTAACCATTCATTACGTACTTTCAGTTTCAATGCCAACGGTGACCTAGTTTGACCTTAGAGCCACACTTACTATATCAGGTAACAGGTACACATCATATCTCATTTTGATTGGGAGACAATGAGCTTTTTGAAAAACAAAGATTTATAGACCGGTTTCTAATATTTGCTTCATTTCCAAAACACTTAAAAATTGTTCCCGTATGCCTTAAATCTCATATTAGGTTAAACTGTATGTCTAATGTACTCCAATAGGTATACAAACAACTCCATTATACGGAGACTGTTCTCTTAAAAGTGCACAATGCTATAAATTGTAAATATGAATAAAGGTAAAGTAACAGCAATATAGACTCACTGCCAGTGTCTGGAATGGGGCCAGGTCATGTCAATGGTACAACAGATGGGTGGAGGAGGCTAGAGATAAGAGGCAACATCGGTTGAGGAGATTCACAGGACTGTGTCTCGACTAGCAAGTATGTGTGAATGCGATCCTCTGCCAGGCAAGCCAAGTCAGCATTGCTTTAAAGTCATGGGTATCAGTCTTTACTGCTTTTTCCAACTAGACAATTGCAGAAGGAAGGGAACTTGTCAGTGCCTCTAATATAGTCAATAGTTGGCAAGAGGAAATATTTAACAAAGATAGACAGGAATAACACACTTAAGCATAAGACAGCAACCTAATATGTTATGGAATGAAATTTAGTGCATCGTCGATAAGTTTGTTCCATTGAAAAAAACGTTAAACGGTCCAGAATTAAACATTTATTGAAAGAAGCCATTACAAAATTAAGTTAAAAAATTATGTGGAAGTCATATAGACGCACGGATAATGATGAAGACTACAATATTTATAAAGAAGCACTTAACCAAGTTACACCATCAATTAGACAAATTCAAAGACAAGCTATGAAAAAAAATAACTTGTAATATAAAACATGACAGCAAGAGGTTTCATGCATATGTTAGGAGCAAAAAGAAACTTCAGGATATGGTTGGTCCTTTAGAAAATTGTGCTGGAAATATAATATCAGAGGGATTCTTAATGGCAGAAGACCTGGATGAGTACTTTAGTTTGGTGTTTACCACGGAAGACATTAGTGCACTGCCAGTACCAGAGGCCGGAATCAGACTATTTCGGACAGTTAATTGTAACCCCGGAAATGGTAGCTAAGGAAATAAGGGTAATAAAATATACTAAATCACCTGGAATGGATGGGATTCCACCTAAACTACTATTGAAAATTGTAGAACAAATTAATATAATGCCTGCAAAGTTTTCAACTTGTCTGTAAACGAGGAAGTGGTTCCTTTAGAATGGAAAGAAGCAAACATTATACGGTTTTCATAAAGGGTTCGAGAAACAAGTCAGAGAACTACAGACCGGTGAGTTTAGCATCGGTGATTTGCGAATTATTAGAAAGACTAATTAAAGATCACATGGTGGATTTTCTTGTTAAACATAACATGATAAACCCATCTCAACATGGGTTTCTAAAAGTGAGATCATACTTAACAAACATGTCATGTTTTTGGAAGGCATCACTAAGTGGGTAGACGAGGGAACACCAGGAGATATGATACATGAACATAAGAAAATAATGTACGTTATTCCCATAGCAAATCTGTATTTCAACCGGATAAATCCGTATTGCTCTGTGCATATTTTGTGCCACCATTTATCAGGCATATCCATGTATATACACATATTATATTATCCTCGGTTGTTATACGTCTGTTAGTCCACCTGTTGTGGGTGAGGAAATACTTATCAGCTGCACTGGCCACACCTCAGTAACTCAAACTCTGCCTTAAGGCAATATCAAAGGGTGATCAATTGCTGCTCTGCCCACACCTCAATAACTTACAATCTGCCGTAGGGAACTGCCTAGGAGTGAACACCTACTTTCTACAATTCACACGTTGAAAAGAGTTTACTCAAACAATGTCCACGCGGATGCAGGCAGGCAAAGCTAATTTATCTGTACTGTAAAGTCACATAATACAACACACGTCAGCAAAGTAAAATGTTTGCAGGATCCTCTCGAAGTTAAACAAATATTTATTAAACATAATTAAGATTAAAAACAAATGATACACTACTTCCTGTCTTCGGACGCGTGTCTTCTTCAGGAACATCAGAAGCAACCGCAAGATCATCGTCAGTAGCTGCAGCATAAACAATCACAACAGCATTAGCTATATTAACAATTGCAATGGCAACAGCAATAACAACAGCAACCACAAACGTTGCTGCACAACAGTAACGCTCAGCTGGTGCAGACTATTTTGTGGTGTTCTTTTTTTCTAAATTTCTTCCCCATAATGCTCCTACTAGTATGTCTGCCTGGTCCAATGGCAAGTATAGTTGCTGGTTGCTATGGCAATGATGACAAAACAAATAATGATTGGGTGATTTCACAGGAATGGTAACAAAGTGACTATCGTGCCCAACTTGCCCCATACATTTAGACCGCTATGGTACAGTGTGTATTATTGTGTCTTTGCATCTTTGATATGCATGTAGGCACAGCAACTATGGCCATTTGAGAACAGATGCTATTACGGTTAGGAAAGTATGAACAGAGATGTCTGCAACTTCACAGATTTCTCAAGTCACACTTGTTGTTTTTATAAACCTAAACCTGGTGAGAATTATTTATTCTTAATGACAGAAGACCGGGATGAGTATCTTAGTTTGGTGTTTACCACGGAAGACATTAGTGCATTGCCAGTACCAGAGGCCGGAATCAGACTATTTCGGACAGTTAATTGTAACCCCGGAAATGGTAGTTAAGGAAATAAGGGTAATAAAATATATTAATCACCTGGAATGGATGGGATTCCACCTAAACTACTATTGAAAATTGTAGAACAAATTAATATAATGCCTGCAAAGTTTTCAACTTGTCTTTAAACGAGGGAGTGGTTCCTTTAGAATGGAAAGAAGCAAACATTATACCGTTTTCATAAAGGGTTCGAGAAACAAGTCAGAGAACTACAGACCGGTGAGTTTAACATCGGTGATTTGCGAATTATTAGAAAGACTAATTAAAGATCACATGGTGGATTTTCTTGTTAAACATAACATGATAAACCCATCTCAACATGGGATTCTAAAAGTAAGATCATACTTAACAAACATGTCAAGTTTTTGGAAGACATCACAAAGTGGGTAGACGAGGGAACACCAGGAGATATGATATATGAACACAAGAAAATAATGTACTTTATTCCCATATGTAGTAAATCTGTATTTCAACCGGATAAATCCGTATTGCTCTGTGCATATTTTGTGCCACCATTTATCAGGCATATCCATGTATATACACATATTATATTATCCTCGGTTGTTATACGTCTGTTAGTCCACCTGTTGTGGGTGAGGAAATACTTATCAGCTGCACTGGCCACACCTCAGTAACTCAAACTCTGCCTTAAGGCAATATCAAAGGGTGATCAATTGCTGCTCTGCCCACACCTCAATAACTTACAATCTGCCGTAGGGAACTGCCTAGGAGTGAACACCTACTTTCTACAATTCACACGTTGAAAAGAGTTTACTCAAACAATGTCCACGCGGATGCAGGCAGGCAAAGCTAATTTATCTGTACTGTAAAGTCACATAATACAACACACGTCAGCAAAGTAAAATGTTTGCAGGATCCTCTCGAAGTTAAACAAATATTTATTAAACATAATTAAGATTAAAAACAAATGATACACTACTTCCTGTCTTCGGACGCGTGTCTTCTTCAGGAACATCAGAAGCAACCGCAAGATCATCGTCAGTAGCTGCAGCATAAACAATCACAACAGCATTAGCTATATTAACAATTGCAATGGCAACAGCAATAACAACAACAACTACAAACGTTGCTGCACAACAGTAACGCTCAGCTGGTGCAGACTATTTTGTGGTGTTCTTTTTTCTAAATTTCTTCCCCATAATGCTCCTACTAGTATGTCTGCCTGGTCCAATGGCAAGTATAGTTGCTGGTTGCTATGGCAATGATGACAAAACAAATAATGATTGGGTGATTTCACAGGAATGGTAACAAAGTGACTATCGTGCCCAACTTGCCCCATACATTTAGACCGCTATGGTACAGTGTGTATTATTGTGTCTTTGCATCTTTGATATGCATGTAGGCACAGCAACTATGGCCATTTGAGAACAGATGCTATTACGGTTAGGAAAGTATGAACAGAGATGTCTGCAACTTCACAGATTTCTCAAGTCACACTTGTTGTTTTTATAAACCTAAACCTGGTGAGAATTATTTATTCTTAATGACAGAAGACCGGGATGAGTATCTTAGTTTGGTGTTTACCACGGAAGACATTAATGCATTGCCAGTACCAGAGGCCGGAATCAGACTATTTCGGACAGTTAATTGTAACCCCGGAAATGGTAGTTAAGGAAATAAGGGTAATAAAATATATTAATCACCTGGAATGGATGGGATTCCACCTAAACTACTATTGAAAATTGTAGAACAAATTAATATAATGCCTGCAAAGTTTTCAACTTGTCTTTAAACGAGGGAGTGGTTCCTTTAGAATGGAAAGAAGCAAACATTATACCGTTTTCATAAAGGGTTCGAGAAACAAGTCAGAGAACTACAGACCGGTGAGTTTAACATCGGTGATTTGCGAATTATTAGAAAGACTAATTAAAGATCACATGGTGGATTTTCTTGTTAAACATAACATGATAAACCCATCTCAACATGGGATTCTAAAAGTAAGATCATACTTAACAAACATGTCAAGTTTTTGGAAGACATCACAAAGTGGGTAGACGAGGGAACACCAGGAGATATGATATATGAACACAAGAAAATAATGTACTTTATTCCCATATGTAGTAAATCTGTATTTCAACCGGATAAATCCGTATTGCTCTGTGCATATTTTGTGCCACCATTTATCAGGCATATCCATGTATATACACATATTATATTATCCTCGTTTGTTATACGTCTGTTAGTCCACCTGTTGTGGGTGAGAAAATACTTATCAGCTGCACTGGCCACACCTCAGTAACTCAAACATGCCTTAAGGCAACATCAAAGGGTGATCAATTGCTGCTCTGCCCACACCTCAATAACTTACAATCTGCCGTAGGGAACTGCCTAGGAGTGAACACCTACTTTCTACGATTCACACTTTGAAAAGAGTTTGCTCAAACAATGTCCACGCGGATGCAGGCAGGCAAAGCTAATTTATCTGTACTGTAAAGTCACATAATACAACACACGTCAGCAAAGTAAAATGTTTGCAGGATCCTCTCGAAGTTAACAAAATATTTATTAAACAGAATTAAGATTAAAAACAAATGATACACTACTTCCTGTCTTCGGACGCGTGTCTTCTTCAGGAACATCAGAAACAACCGCAAGATCATCGACAGCAGCTGCAGCATAAACAATCACAACAGCATTAGCTATATTAACAATTGCAATGGCAGCAGCAATAAAAACAGCAACCACAAACGTTGCTGTCACAACAGTAACGCTCAGCTGGTTCAGACTAATAATGCTCCTACTAGTATGTCTGCCTGGTCCAGTGGCCAGTATAGTTGCTGGTTGCTATGGCAATGATGACAAAACAAATAATGATTGGGTGATTTCACAGGAAAGGTAGCAAAGTGACTATCGTGCCCAACTTGCCCCATACATTTAGACCACTACGGTACTGTTTGTATCTTTGCATCTTTGAGATGCATGTAGGCACAGCAACTATGACCATTTGAGAGCAGATGCTATTACGGTTAGGAAGGTATGAACAGAGATGTCTGCAACTTCACAGTCACACATGTATTTTCATGAACCTAAACCTGGTGAGAATTATTTATTAAATGTTATGGAAAATATGTCAAATGCGACAACACTTCATCGCATTTTACATTTTACTTTGAATCATATTTGCATCATATTTCGTTAAATGACTATTGATGATGTCCGTTTTAGAACATTGATACTTATAACTCATTTAAAATTGAGGACAGATTCCACAGTATGCATTAATACATTGTTCTGTGTATCTGTATAAAGTGAATGTATAGAATGTACACCATCTTGCAACCTGAACTGTATTACTGGAATAACAGGAAACACAGCTGAGAAGTTGCTTTTATTGTTTTTCAGCAGGTAATTTACCGAATTACATGGCGTGTTAAGTTTAATAATAATAATAAAGTAAGAAATGAATGTGTCCTTTCTTGAACGACCACATATAACCCAACCAATATGTGTATGAACTGTGCATTTTATGATATGATACAAGCATGAAATTTGGTTTACACTTAGAGCATATAAAAACAAAAATATCTGGATATGGGGCCATCACAGATTTCGCCCTAGAAGGCGTTGGCGGCCATTTTTCAAGATGGCCGCAGAAAACCTATTTTCCCCAGCCCCATATCTTAATAACTGCGCCACGTAGAGCAATCATTTTGGTACCAAAACATAGGTTTTCGGGGTGAACGATTTCAAATATGTCACTTTTGACCTTTTCCGACATTCACATCCACCATTTTTAAATGTGTCGGTCGCTAAATTCAGTGTCCCATTATCTGAACAAATATGGCATATAAAACCGTAATTGTTGTGTCACTGTATTGATTATAGTTCAAAGATGGCAAATATATTACGATTGGTCTTCGCCAATATTCGTATCCGCCATTTTAAAAAATGGCGCCTTTCAAAGCCAATTTTCCTCATATCTTAAGAACTAAACCACCCAGAGAAATAACCGTGGTGTCAAAATTTAGGTTTTGTTAGTGCGGCTGTTTCAAATATGCTACTTTTGATCTTGTCAGACGTTCGTATCAGTCATGTTTTTCAAAATGGCGGCTATTTTTTCAAAATAGCCGTTATTTTCCAAAAGGACCGCCATCGTTTGCTATTTTACATACAATTCGCTAAGGTAAATCCATGATGGGAGTATCAAAGCACCCGACGCGTTGATCAGATCACCTTGTATCCTGTATTTACTTCAACAGAAGGCGTACACCGAGTATTGCAATGGCATGGAAGAGAGGTGCAATCACTGGAAGACTTGTGTGCTCAGAGAGCTGAAGTGTGTCCCCTCTTCCCGTTTTGGGCCATCGTCCTGCAGCTGGAACTGGACGTGATGATCTATGTGAGAGCGAAACGAGAAGGAGACTTCCTGTCTACATAGATGCACTACCAGGGTCCGGTTTCATGAAGCGTACTTAAAGTTACGCAATTACTTAGCGTCAAATGTTTGCATAAACTCCTATGTCATTTACTAAGGCAATCATCTTAGCGTTAAAAACGTTCTTAGCCACTTCATGAAACCGGACCCAGGATCGTTCCTTGGTTCTTCGCCATGGTTCTTCGCGGTTCCTTGGTTCTTCTGCGTTACATGGTTTCTCTGAACGATAGTCATCCTAGTATCTTTGCAGAGTTTCGCAAAGGAAAGTTTGTTGTGAAGGAAACCGCACACGTGTTCTCTGGCAATGGGATTGACCAGGCTCATAAGTAGAAAAATGCCTCTGTGAAAGAACATTATGACACCTACGTCAACGAGCGGTTTGTCAATCAAACAAAGCCTATTACAGATCCAATCAAGAGAAAGAACCTGCCACTGTTCAGCCGGGCTCCAGTGCGAGAGAAATCAAGAGCACAACTACAGCTGTCATCACTCAAGAATGACTGTTTTTTTCTTCTCAAGGCTGTACTTAGCGTCGCAAATGCGTAATGGTGATCTGGATCAGTTCTTTTAGCATGAAAACCATGCGTATCCACCAGCGTTATCACAAATGAGCAAACTGTGAACTGGGACAAAGTCTGATCTGGTCGACTGCTTATAAGACCTCGTTCCTGTACATGACGATTCCCCCACGCCAACCGTACAAGTCGTCATTATTTATGGGGCTGCAATCGTCAACATGCTTCGACCGGTTTTTGCATTCTCTGATTGTGCGACACAAGTGTTCTTGCCATACATCACATCACAATTGCAAAATGTGAGCAGATTCGATGTTGTGTGGGACGAGTATCTCGTGGATAGCTTGAAGGCTGAAACACGAACTAAGAGTCGGAAAGGAGCCTGGCACAATTCCTGGAAACTAGCAGGAATTTCTCCGCATTGACGACAACAAGATCGAGTTGTTTTCGTTCTTGGCGACTAGTGCAGGAACCATTGCCACCAACAAACAAGTCATCAGCACACATCACACTGATGTGCTGTGTACTCAGAGGTATCTGAGTACACTTGCTCGGTGCACTCACGAGGAAGCAGATACACGAATCCTACTCCACCTGGAAGATGCTGTGAAACAAGGGTATGACACAGTATCCATTTGCACAATTGACACGGATGTGGTACTTCTTGCAGTGACATCAGCCCAGCGCCTCAACATCGCTGAACTGTGGATTGCTTTTGGTGCTGGGAAGAACTATCGGTTCTTACCGGCTCATGAGATGGCCAAAGCACCGGGTTCAGATCGTTGTGTTGCCCTGCCAATGTTTTATGCTTTCACTGGTTGTGACACGGTGTCATGTTTTGGAGGCAGGGGCAAACTGACTGCATGGGACACGTGGAGTGACGAAGTCATACCAGCTTTTTGGCTGCTACCCCGGAGTCTGTATGTGATTGGCTAGGTCCACTGGGATGATTTGTGGTCCTGTTATACGACCATGCCAGCAGCCAAGAATTTGTCAATGGTTCGAGGAAGCAGCTGTTCACACAGAAAGGTAGAGTTATTGACGGTCTTCCTCCGACACAAGCAGCATATCCAGCACACCAACCAGCTACTTACCAAGCCAAGCCGGTGACTGCTGGGAACAGACGATGATCGCGGCTCCCAAGCTGCCATCTCCAAGTGAATGGGGGTGGAACAGGAATGAAAACGGCTGCTGGAAAAAATGCTGGACAACTCTTCCAGAAGCGACACAAGCTTGTCGAGAACTACTGCGCTGTGGTTGCAAGAAGAGATGCATAGGACTATGCAAGTGCCTCAAGGCAGGACTTCAGTGCACTGCTCTTTGCTACTGTGGTGGACTGTGTACTCCTAGCTAACGTATGACATACTAAACAGTGGGACGTGCAGTAACTGGGAACTACCACATTTTACGTTTCTGTCGTGGACAATGTGTACATAGTTATCATGTGACCTACACACAATTGCTATATGCATGCTGAACTCTCACACACGACATAGTAAGTTTATGCTATGGATTGTTTCTGCTGACAAGTAAGTTTCTGCTGTGGACTGTTTCTACTGACAACATGTCACACAAAAATTAGATCAAAAATAATTATATTCTCATTGTTGTGCTTTATAAAATAAACAATGTAGTTTGAGTAGCGTTTTGAGGGTAACTTAAACTTTAATAACATGAAAATAGGAAGGAAAGGAACCAACTTAGATACCTCTATCATGGATTTAGCTTAGCGGATTACATGTAAAATAGCAATTTATGGCGGCACATTTTTCAGGGAAAAAAACGCCATTTTAAAAAATCTGCAATATCAAAAGTAGCATATTTGAAACAGCCGTACTCAAAAATCTAAATTTTAACACCACAGTTATCTCTCTGGGTGGTTTAGTTCTTAAGATATCAGGAAAAGTGGCTTTGAAAGGCGCCATCTTTAAAAATGGCGGATAAGAATATCGGCGAAGACCAATCGTAACATATTTGCCATATTTGACCTATGACCAATATCGTGACACAACAATTACGGTTTTATATGCCTAATTTGTTATGATATGGGGACATTACGTTTAACGACCGCCATCTTTAAAAGTGGCGGATGTGAATGTCAGAGAAGGTCAATTGCAACATTTGTTTTTAAATCGTTGACCTCGAAAACCTATGTTTTGGTACTAAAATGACTGCTCTACGTGAAGCAGTTATTAAGGTATGAGCAAAATCTGAGATGGCCCTATATCCAAATATTTTGAGTGTTTTGAAAGGCTACATTATTTTTGAAAACACTAAATAATTTATCAATTTGCATAAATCCAAAATGATTGCCAAAGTTCCAAAAACAATCTACTTTTTTGGAATTGTAACATAATTTACATTAAAAGAGATTAACATAATCCTACATATTATACTTACATATGGTGATGAACACCTATCTTAGACACACATACATACACTGTTTATTGACATTAAACAGATTTATTATTATTATTAAAAGCATTAAGTTTATGTATATAAAGTTTTAAAAAATTGAAAATAACATTTTGCTTCACTTAGGGCAAAGTTGTGAAAAACGGAATTACAGCCTACTGGTAACAAGTTCAGTTGCGATGGTCTTTGAAACAGAAAGAGGCAACGAACGGCGAATACGTCGTAAATCACGAATATAATAGGAGCAGCGACAAATTTGATAAATATGCCGACTAAAATTGAAATTATCATCAATACTCCAAGATTTCGTGCTGAAGGTGCAAGCATAACATACTGACTAAAAGCATAGGTGTGGGGAAATTTTTATTTTGTCCCGCCGCCTATGTGTACCAATTATAAGAAACACTGTTTTATCAACATTTAACTTTAATCTACTCTCAGTCATCCAAATGTCATTAAGACAATTTTTGAGCTGATCTAACGAGCAATTCGAATTAGGCGTAGATAAAGAAATGTAAATCTGGGCATCATCTGCATAAAGATGATCGTTTCGATTACAAAGGCTCAAGAACAGAACCCTGGGGAACACCACATAAGTTAAATATGAAGAAAACCAGTTCATAGCTGTGCCAGATATGCCGTACCACTTTGATAATCGTTTAATTAGAATGTTATGATCGATGGTATCAAAGACGGCAGAAAAATCAAGCAAGGTTACTTTAGCATTATCAACGTTTAAGTTATTATCATTATGAACTTTTAAAATAATGTCCATACCTCAATACCTCACAACATGCATTAAAGCAGTACCAAGGAGTGGCCATCAGCTGTACGTTCCACACCTCAATAACTTACAATATGCCTCAGGGCACTACCTACTAGTGGCCATCAGCTGCACTTTCCACACATCAAAAATTCACAATCTGCCACATGGCGCCACCCGGAAGTGAGACAAATATATAACTAAATAATAAAGAAATCAAGAAACGAGATACCTTCTGACTCTTTGATATCGGGTGCTGGTGTGGCTGCAGTGATGCCTGCTCCTGAACATAATAACTTTTTTGTAATTACATTAGAAACAATTAAAAAATATACTAGAAAAATATACTAGCATGGTTGTGCATAGACATGTAGTTTATATGAACATCAAATGAAAACGGTTGTATCATTGCCCAAACTCTTGTTTCCATTTTGTACACCTGTAGAGCTTACTATGCACTGACATAACTACGCAAAGTTATGATTACAAGTACGATTACAAATACTAATTTTACAGAGGCTACCAGTAATAACTGCTCTATGCAACCATGAAAATACATTTTAATAATTAACTTGGCAGCTTCTGTAACAATTTAAATGTCTATACACAGACAAACGTAGTTACCATCGATCAGTTATAACTTGATAAAAGGGCAGTGTTAGAAATCGAATAAAACACACTTTTCATCCGATCTGTGTAGACTCAACGGGAATCATTGTATACATGTCATAGCAGCAGAGTTTTGTTGTAAAGATGAAAGAACTGGACACCAGTATTATTAAAAGCACAACAACGGTGTATCTAATTATCTAGTAGAAAACAGCAACAGCAGCTGCGTAAGAAACGGTTGGTTTGGTTCAATAGGTAACCAGAAATCAGTTAATGTGTTTGAGTAGGGGCAGTGACAGTGAGTTGTTACAACGCGCCATGAATTGGCTTCATTTTGCAAAGTTATTTTGAAGCGAATTATAATAGGCGCGGCTGCTATTAATGAGTGCAGTGTTTTCCAGTAGATAAAGATAATACATTAAAATCGCCAGAAATCTGGTATATATATATATGTATATATATATGTGTGTGTATATATATAATAAACAGATTTGCATAATTGGAAATATGCTGAGATCGCTGTCAAAGACGACATTTAGATCACAAATGGAATATGTGATGACGTATCACTTCATGTTTTCCATTCGCCTTGCAGCTGTATATATGTGTGTCTTGGTCTTCCTATTGCTTTTTCTATTGCCATCAACCGTTCCTTTCAAATTGATAGTTCCCTTGTTTCATAGTTGATAGTTCAAACACCACTACCACCAACAACTGCAGGAGCAGCAACAACAACAACAGCAGCAGCATCCATAAACTGTGCAACCACAGCAGCTGCTGCAACAGCAGCCGCCATCTAGTACATCAGAATCTGATGGTATAATTTTTTCTTGACATCTGCTGCATAAGCCTCCTACTAATGTGTGTGTCTGGTCCAGTGAACAGTATTGCTGCTGGTAGCTATTTGGAACCAGTTTGATAATGTTTTGGTCTACTGAGATCTTCTGACGTGCCACATTTACTAGGTTGAAAACCGTATCGGTGGCTTGAAATTCCACATAAATCCATATAATTAATTAATTAAGTCTGTATAGTATTCTGTGTTGGTTATCCGGACTATTGCATTTCCACCGCATCTTACGTTCTACCAGACTACGAAATAAACGAACATAACAATATGGTGGGATTCACTAGAAACTACCCGTGTGCTACCATTTATCAGACATATCTGTGTAGATAAAATGTTCTCTGAGACCGTTATATGTGTATCACTTGATGTTATGTTTGTGAGGTGAACACACGAAACTATTTGCTTTATCACAATGTTTCCCATTAATAGGCCTGGTACGGGTGCTAATTTACGCTTTTTTGAAAAAATATGTCAATTTAATTTTCCAGCGCCAGATAGAAGATTTGTACGTTTACTATAAATAAACTTCACTTTTAGACCAACAACATACCTCTAAACGACTTTTATTCGTGTATAAAGTCCACCCTTATCACACTGATATATCCATTTTTATTGGGAAGACGCGAAATGCGCTGAAAGTTGTCAATGTTTACGCCATGACAACGCGGTCCTTCCTTCGACTTACGCCATCTTGTTTGATATTTTTGGAACCGCCAAAACGTCGTCTGTCAATCACCGTAGTCGGTAATCCCGCCCTTGTGAAAGCATTCGGCCAACATCGTTATTTATGCAAGCTATATTTTGCCGAGAATGACCTTATTTGGCATTCGGTAACCGTCGTGTCGTCATCCGCTAAGTTCCGTGACGCGCCTCGTGTCTACGAACACTCCGATTGGTTTACGAAGTTGCGCGAGCGCAAAACTCTCCCAGCATGCCACTTGTTGCTACTTCCCATTGTTTATAAAATATGGCGGTTTTCTCGAGCGATGTGAGTTTTGTCTCTGACGATGTTGATAAGAGATAGTTTAGAGTTAGTTAGCATAGAGAAAAGTTGCGGAAAGGGACGTTGTGGCTGAATGTCATTTGTGAAGAAAAGGCAGCAGTTATTGGCGGCTTCTGCGTGGGGAAAACGCAAGTTAATTTTGTCGCGTGTCAGAAACGCTGGCGAAGACGCGGCAATGCCAGTCGGAGCTGTCACTTCGACTTCGCTGCCCGTTGCCATGGCTGAGTGTGGGGCTTGTGCTAATGTTACTATCGGCACCAGTGACGGTACGATAGTTAAAGAGACTGCAGCTTTGCCAAATAGTGCGTCCTGTAGCCGGACAAAGCTAGTACTGATGCGTGATGACAGCAGGCCTGTTAACAGGCCTTGCCCTTGGGCTTGACATGTTAACTGTTTGGTATATAAGACTAAGTTATTGCTTTGTTAACTTATATTTACAGAACTGTGCAACTTATATATGGGCGTCTGTTCTTTTCAGTAAAACCTGTAACTTGCTGTTGACCCAGATTATCATGTGGATATATTTCATTTGTTGGCATATAAATAAAATTGTATTATTATCATGTGGATATATTTCATCATAAACATTGCTTGTTATGCATAATTAATGTTGTGAGAAAACAAACACCTTTAATTGAATTGTTTTGGCTGTTTACAGCCATTACTATTCACATCTTGACATTTCAGTGTCAGATGGACGTTTACAGAAAATCAGATGATGGTGCAAATGACCTTTATATTTATATAAAAAAAGCTAAATTGTATAAATTCTGTGGGTGTATTTCATCTCAGATATTATTTATTGTGCATAATTAATGTCTGGGAGATAAACAAAAACAATTTATTGAATGTTTTACTTGTTTACAATAATATTATTCATATTATCACTGTGTAAACTTTGACGGCCGTTTACAGAAAATCACGTTTTTGGCCATATAAACTTGCAACAATCTGGAAGTAAAAATGATATGATAATCTGGTTTTGATTGTTGTGTTCTCCTGAGTATTCTGCACAATCTGTATAAAAAACATTTTGGATTTGTGTTTTATCTTTGTAGTTAAAAAAGTAAAAAAAAGTTGCATTTTCAATAAATCGGTTTTGAAAATTCAAAATAAAATATAAATATTAAAAAAAATTGAAATGTTTTTTATACGGATTGTGGAGAATATCCAGGAGAATACAACAGGCTAAGTTAGATTACCATATCATTTTTACTTCCAGAGTGTTGCAATTTTCTAGATGTGCTATGAAGACCACCATTTGGCGGCCATTTTGTTTATTACCATGGAAACGGGGGGTCTGGCAGAAAAAAATGTCATACATTTTTTACTCAGTAATAGCTTTTCTACAGCTTGGATGCAAAAAAATGATATTAATTATGCATTTTAAAAAGTGTCCTATCTAGCTGCCATACCTCCCCTTAAGCAGATCTGTACTAAAACCGGAGAATCCAAAACATGTATGGCAGCTTTACTGTTGTGAATGTGAATCTGCCTTAAGGCGCTACCTGCAAGTGACCATCGGTTGCACTGTCCACACCTCCATAACTCACAATTTCCCACAGGTTGCGTTCGAAATAACTGCCGGCGCCCGAAATCGGCAACGTTTGAATCGGCCCGCCAACTTTACAAAGTTAATTGTTCGATGGGCCAAAAACGATTCAGCTCAGTTTTCGAACACTGGTTTTATATGTTAATATGTGGACCATTAACGTTTGAGTCGAACCACTAATTTCTTAGTCAGACTGCCAACTTTTCAAAGTTGAAGGTTCGACGGACCATACACTTTTCAGTTCAGGTTTTCGAAAACTGGCGCTACCAGAGTGACCGTCAGCTGTACATCCGACACCTCAGTAATTCACAATCTGCCACAGAAGTCCCCATGTAGAGCGGCCAATGTACCTTTTCCAAAGAGGCCGCCCCAACCACGAAGGCGGGGTAGTGCTGCGGGTTTGGCCACTGAAACCAAGGAGTTTGTTGCATGTACAAAACATTAGCATTATTAAAATATATTTAATGAATACAACATCAGATACACGTTTTACGAATACAGCGTCAGTACGGGTATGAATACTAATTATGATATCTTTACGCTGAGTGTCCATATACCTTTCCATTTATACAACACCTGCTGTAATTTGGTTGATTTGTGTTGATGAAATATACTACTATATACCAACCCCCATATTTGACTAAAAACGCTAATTATAATAAATCATCAAGATACACGTTGGCTGCAATCCTCTCGTAACAATCAACTGGCGTTCACATTTGCATTGTATAAGCTTCTAAACAATTGTTGTGGCAGAAATTCCCTAGGTGAGAGAGTATCACCTATCTAATGTATCGACTAAAATGGGAGATGTACTTAATAGTTAAATATGATGTATCGTAATTATATGTGTATTACGAAGTCATTGGAAAGAGCATTCAAATATCTTTCCATTGATACCTCATTTGCTATATGATTTGTGTTTATGAAATGGACTACTATTTATACATATCCCTATCATTTGACTATATCATTTGACTAAATACCATCAAAACATATACACGATAGCATTGATTCACAGGTGGCAAACAATGTTCTGGATTTCATATATGTACATTATAACCTTATTTAAAAACACTGGTGCAACGTTCCTAGGGGACTAATAATAAACTATGCATAAAACAATGCTTCTCAACCTTTGTTGATCTCAAGGCACGCTTTCGAGTTCGGTCCTAGCGGCATAACGTACCAAATGTTGCCATGTCAACTTGTACATGTCTTCTACATTTTGAGACCAACTTATATTTACAAGGCAGACTAAACACCCCATTGTTCCACATGGGTGAACAAACTTGCAAAGTTTATAATGTATAAATAAATATTTCTAATCATTTGGCTTAACAAAACAAAAACTACATAAGTTCTCAGAGAAGTTGTTTTGACATAACCTAATGCTGTTGTTCTTGATTACTAATATTGTAGCGAATTTCCCAAAGGTACGTTGTTGAAAACAGACGCAATACAACAATGGCACTATCACATTGTCATGTTAGGATAGGTTTTTTTTCTCAACTGCACACAATGCGTCGACATGAGATTGAGATGCCATCACTCCTGATGGCTATACGTTCTTCTCGCACTTTCATACTATTTTCTAATGCTTCTATAGATGAAACAGAGGGATCCCTAACCAA